>OZ020222.1:17596892-17951892 GCA_963971325.1 Aphodius granarius | reverse complement strand
GCCGCCAGTCATAAAATTTACATTAAAATCGCCAAGAATAACTACTTCATCAACTGAAGGATATACGCGAGACAATGACACATCAAACAACTCTAAAAAGACACCCAAGTCAAAATTTGGTGGCCTATAGAAAATGCCCACACCAAAATTGACGCCACTAACATTAAACTTTACCCACAACTGCTCCACGCCCGGCACCTGTTCGACGTCGATGATCTGACAAGAGTATGGATTTCTAACATGGATCCCTACACCTCCACCTCTAGACTCCCTATCCATCCTATAGAAGCTGAAGTTTTCAATCGCCACCACAGAATCCTCAACATCAGCACTCAACCAGGTCTCAGTAACCGCAAAGAAGTCACAGTCAGACTGAACCAGATAATCCCTAAATTCCGCAAAGTGTGCCAGCAACGATCTCACATTCAGATGCTCAACGCGAATGTTTTGGGACATTCTACTAAAATAAAATAATCATTAATTAACTAGCACATGACTTCATAATATATAGTAAAGCCTATTCAACAACTTTTTCTCTTCTTAACAAAAATTATATATTATAATTAGAAATAGTGTAAAAATAAAGTAAAATTTAAATGATATGGATAAGTGCACAATGCAAACTATAACAATAAATAGAACGAAAATAAATGTAGGTATCACACACAAAAATAATATGAAATATTCAATAAAAAGAAAAATTAAAGAGAAACAAAACAAAAAAGTACTAGTAATCACTTGAAAGTAAACACACACTATCAACCCGCCAACGTGTCCAAAAATATAAACATTATATCTACTACTATATCTATGTACTTCCGCGCCAAATGGCTGAAAACGCAGTTTCACCATATAATTTAGGTAGCGCACATTTGAAAAATAATTCATCAATATTGATACCGCTATTTCACAACAATGCTCAGCAATGGACCCTTGCTTATGCAAATTTTAATGTGTGTTTGAAAGTGTGTTTCTGTTATTTTAATCCGATGGTAAAAAATACATCCGTCGCAGCCTCTGATTTAAAAAATTTGAAGGCTGTTTAAAAAACACTCAACACCACACCCATTCATCCAATATAAATTAAGAACTGTTAAAATTGAAGACTTTAATCCTATGACATTTAGAAAATCGATGATAAGCACCTTACTGAACAATTCCGACAGTTTAACAGATAATTGTTTGTATTGCGGCGAATCCTTGCGCACTGATATCAGCTGCAATACCTGCAGCACAGTTTTTCATTCTGTCTGTGCGCAGGTATCTGCTAACCAAACTTGCGAAATTTGCATATGCATGTTGACATGTGCTAAAGGTCAAGATCAATAGATATACGATATACAGGGTGAATATTAATTCAGTGCAATAATTTGGAGGGGTGATGTAACTCAATATGAGGAACAAAAAATCTTAAGAAAATTTTTCAAAATTTTGCAGTTGAAAATTCAATTGCCGCTACTCACATGTTTTCATAATGTGTAGTACTCCGTCGAAAACTAGCCCGCACCTATCTGTAACACGTGGAGCTCACGAAATGCATATAAATAACGATGTATTCAATGATTCAACAGTAAACTTACTAAACATTTTAAAGAAACTGCTGAAAGTGCGCCCCGGTTTCATCCAAATACGCTTCTGCCCGTCGCCTCCAATTCGCACATAAAGTGCGGCGTTCAATGTCATCGCGCACAATTTCAGCACTCATATTACGATCGCGTGGACGGCCTCTTCCTCCATGGTTAGGCAAAAATACCCGAGCAGGACTATCCCTTAACCGTTGAACCACGGAAACAAAAGTTAGGGACGTACCGGTTTCTAAATCGTTGCGAATAATGTCTTCGAGCGGCCGCTGCATTTTTTCTGCATTCACCATAAACAAGTAACATGTCCACGTACTCACCACTACTAAAATTGTCCATTTTCAAACAAAAAACCACAAAATAACTACCAAGAAACCCGATAAACAGAAACAATTGCAGAGCGTAAAGGTGAACGCCCGTGCGTGCTTTAGGCACGGGCGTTCACCTCGCTCAGCTGTCAGCTGTTTCGCCACAGGCTCTAGGTCAAGTCGCTACTACCCTTTCTAAAAACATGCGTCGCCAAATAATTAATTACTCAATACTGGTGTCACTTAGAGAAAAAGCGTATTTGAATTTTTTACTCCAATTATCAAGATCTATAACCCCTAGAAATTATTGCACTTTATTTCAAAATTTTTTATTTTTACCGATCGCATATCATCTCCATTCAATTTTTTTGATGGAAACCTACATGTTGGCGCACAGAAACCCGAAACAACTATAATCGTAATTGTAATCCATGTTAATAAAACGCTAGGTCGGAATCTTTATTTTGAACAAACATATAATGTACCTACAATATACGTAGAAACTCAAAAACAAGTTTTTCTTTACTGCAACTTGTGTCGTCTATACATAACAAATAAGAATGTATCATAATATATTACACCTTCCCCCTTAATTAAACCTTATACAAATAACTTTATACAAAGCAAAACACATCAATACAATATATAATATATTTATATATAATTAAACAATAATAATTTACTCATACACAAGACGGTCAGGAGTTTTATTTCTCGTCTTGGTCTAAGTGATAAGTGTTATAATTTTCCTTCTCGATGTCTTTATTATTTGGAGAAACCGTACTTTTAACTACATCATAGTTTGTGTCGGCAATCGGTAAAGGTGCTAGTGTATTTTCTACGGTATGACATGTTTGTATCTGATTCGCGTGACGTTTCCGCACTTTACCTATATAGGACACATTACATAAGTACACGCACTTTCCTAAAATCTTGATTATTTTAGTCTTAATCCACCTATATTTGTTTGGTATTCTGAAATCTTTTACCATCACAATTTGATTCTGAAAAAATGTAGTCCTCCTTCGCCCATCGTTAACTAAGTTGCTTTCTCTGACTTTCAGCTACCGTTTTTTCCCGACAATACTTTTCAGTTGCATTAAATTAAAATTTCTCTTAAACATTAGATATGAGATTAGATATGTTGTTGCTTAGTCGTCCAATGCGGAGTATTACGATAATCGAATAAAAATTTGTTTAATGCTATGAACACATCTGCCTTACTTTCTTTTGTTAGGATTCGCATTTTTATAGTTCTAACAGCATTTTATGCTGCTCCATTAGACGCAGGTGAAAGTTCACTTGACTTAAATGTGGTCCATTATTGGAAACAAGAACTTGAGGCAAACCAAATCTAGCAATCAACCTCGGTAATGCTTGTATTATAAATATACTAGTTATTTTGGAAGTAAGAAATACTTCTAGCCACTATGAGTCTGCATCAATTACCACCAAAAAATATTTATTATTAATCTTTTGGCGGATCTTTTGGCCATTCCCATAATTGTAATTGTTGCTTTGGGGGATTATCTTTAACTAGTTTGCAGTTCTCACAATTATGCGCTCTCTTTTCAATTTCGCCATTCATTCCAATCAAAAATAACTCTTTCATATTTGTGTACCCATACGGGAACCGTATAGTTCATTGAGTAACCTATGTGTTATTTTGTATGGAACTACTATTTTATTATTCCACAAAATTACACCTCTATACATAGTTAGTTCATTTCTAAAGTTATAAGTTATAAAGCTTCCCTATTGCTTAATTTATCTGGCCAACCACTTTTAACATATTTTTGCAATATTTTTAAAACTTCGTCTCTGTCTCACTTTTAATAACAAAATAATCTACTGGAAAATCCATAGTGGCAAAAAACTGGACATAATCCTCACTGCAATTAAGTATTATTTCCCCGCTACATTGTTTTCCGACCTAACATATTTAATATCGTAATTATAATTACTGAGAATTACAGCCCACTGGCACCGTCTTAAATGATTTGCAGAATAAATAGGAATTCCCTTATTTGAATTAAAAATTGTTATCAGCGGTTTATGATCTGTGCGCAATAGCAATTTTTGACCATACAAAAATGATTCTATTTACTAACCCCAAATATAATACTTAACGCTTCCTTTTCTATTTAACACTAGTTTATTTCAGCCCTATTTAACTTCCTTGAAGCGTAAGCAATACGGTTTTCTTGTCCAGCTGCAGAAATGTGCGACAACACCGTACCTACAACATAATTACTTGCGTCACAAGTCAACATGATTGGTAATTCTGGATTAAAATGTACCAAAACAGGTGCAGATATTAAAATTCAAACGAGTATACTGGAATAAACCTGTTTGTTGAAATAGTTGAAAGTTCAATTGAACTGTCATCCAATAAGATTTGTTGGTACGCCTGCGACAAATCAATTTTGGAAAATAGTCTGCTCCCCTTTAGATTATTAACTAGCTCATCAATTCGATAAATTGGAGTACGCTCTGCTCCCAAAATTGGATTAATTGTCACCTTAACGTCTTCACAAATTCTTACTGCCCCGTCCTTTTTTACACTTGGATCAATAGGAGTTCCCCAGTTACAAAAAACAGGTTTAATAACTCCCAAGTTTTGAAGTCTAGCTAACTCCAGTTCTACTTTTTTGTTTAACGCAAATGGTAAAGGTCCAGGACGACAAAATTTAGGGCTAAAATTTTCTGATTTTATCTTTAAAGATATTTTGCAATTTTTAAAAGTCTCTAGGCCTTCATTAAAAGCATCTTTAAATTCATTTTGTAACCTTATAATTTCTCTATTTAAACTTGCAAAATTTAAATGATTTATTTCTACCTTTTCTTGTACACCTAAATTAAAATATCTCAAAAAATCTCTGCCAAGAATGGGTGGCCCCCATTTTTAATTACATACAACCTTATCAATGCATTTCTGTTGAGATATTTAATTTGCAATTTGAGGCTTCCTATAGGTCTTACCGGCTGACTATCATAAACATAAAGATTTTTTTCTGTATGTTGTAATTTAAAATTTGAAAATTTATCCAAATACATGGTTTCGGAAAACGCAGATATAATACACGAACCAGTATCTATATGAAATTGCAGACGATTAGTATTAATTTCAATTTCGGCAATTATTGGGCTATTATCGGGGCGAATACTGCAAATTTGATCATCTATATAATTTTGATAATGTTTGTCAGAAAAAGCAAATTTGTCTTACAATAAGATGCTATATGACCTTTACGATTACATTTATAACACTTAGCAGTTCTAAATTTACAAGTATCGAGCATGTGATTAGATTTACCCTTAGTGTAAGTACTTTTACATGGTGGGCCAAGAACGCGACTATCTCTTTCTAAAAAACTCAGTCCGTCTCTATCTACCTTGCTCCGAAAACTGCAATTTTGCCAATAGGAAAAATCACCAGAAAGTGTAATCAAGCATTAGAAATATCACCAGAACATTATTAATATATACTAATCGAAGGTCGGTGCTTTACAATTAGAACAATATTTACAATTTGAAATTTTCTGCATAAGAATTTTGAATTTTTCTACTTTGGTTTCACAGTAGACTTATTTCTCAGTGTTTACTTCTGACTTTGGTAACAATGGAATCCACCAACCAATATAGCTGCCACATTGTCTAAATTTATAAACGATAAATGTGGCACTCGTTTTGTAAGCCGTATTGACCATAGTAGTACAGAAAGAAAAATTTAAAGAATAAATATCTGGGGTGGCCCTCACCCAACTTTCCGACAACATTGTTGGTAAAATACACAGTTTTGTAAAACCACAGCCAATCTGGACCCTACCTAACGTCAGTTTCTATGACATAATGACAATTGTCATACTGTCATTTAATGTCATGTCAGTGGCACTGATGTTTGTCAAAATCTGACAATTTGCAGCACAGCGACGAAGGCTGTGGCTTCTGTCAATCTGCTTCTTATCTGCTTCTATAAACTATTATAGCGCTTAAACCGTCCATCCCACTGGTTTGTAATTAGGTGCACATATTTAAAGTCACTGGAGGATGAACATGTAGCAGTTTGGTCTAAATCGGATAATTTCTCAAGAAAATGATCTAACATTTGCCACTTTGTTAGATCATCTTGACCGGTTGTCAGATTCTGGCCATAAACAATCCAGTTCGTCCCCCGGTAATTCGAAATATGTATACCAAATTTCAGCCCGATTCGTTGTACCGTTTGGGCGCTATCATACAGACATTTTCCAGAAATCATTGCAATCGATTCAGGGGACCCCAAAACGCGTATTTCCGCTGAAATCCCGATTTTTTTTCCGTTGATTACAATACTTTCCTTCTAGGGACTAGTCGGAAAGCAAAAATTATTACAGTTATGTTAGAATACTGTAATTTTGTCATCTATGTAGCTTCGAGTAGCAGCCATAGATGGCCATAGTAGCAATGACAACTTTTGTAAACTACCATGCATTGCGGTTTGAACAAAGTTATTCAATGTGGAGTATTTGGAATAGTTGAAAGACAAGAGTATGGTTAAATTTTTTAAATAGGAATTATATTTTAATGAAAAAAACAGAAAATAATCAAAATATTTTTTTTTTAAACAATTTTTTTCATTTTCTTTTTCTTTTGTGTTGATTGTTTGGTAATGTAACTTTTTTTATTTCGTTCTCTAACTCTTATGTATGTTCTAGTTTTAACAAAGTGGTATAACACATCAGGTAGAATTTGTTCTGCATATGTCCACTTCCTTTCACCATTTCAACAACTTTTTTTATTACACAGTCTTGTGATGAAAACGTTCTTCCATGACACTCGACAAAGTGGTTTCCCTAATTGTACGAGATCAGTTGAAGGGTGTGTTAAATACCCTTTTGAAACAGTATTCACCCACTGTGTAGAATTTTGTCATTCTGACTTCCTAGGAAAGGATACTTTGGTTGAAATTTATGCGCTACATATCCAGCCACATACTCTAGACCCGCTTCCTGAATTAAATCTCCAGTATTAGGACATGCTTATTCAGTTTCCTGTAAAGTTCTGCTAATAAATTCAAACAGGTCAGTATCACTTATTACTTCAATAGTGTTATTACTGTCCTCTTTATCGTCGGTATGCTGATCTTCTATGAGCTCATAAGGTAAAATATTTATGATGTCGGTAAACAACTGTTCTGTAAGAATTATGATGGATCTACATTTTGACGCTCTACTGTGTGGTCTTCGTCTAATGTTATATTATGGCGCGGCGTAAAAGTAAAAACGTTGCAAGCTGATGATGTACTTGGACACGTCAATGAGATATTATATTGGGCGGTAGATGGTCTCGATGAAGCAGAGTTAATGTTTAGGACAGGTGATGAAGAAAATGGCAGGCAAGTTACGTCCAAATCTTCTTCATTGAAAAAATGGCATGAGAATGCTTACCCAGCACATACCAACGAATCCTGTATTTGAAATCGTATGCTGAAGGGTGATCATTAGAGGCACCCATACCTCTTATGTACGAATTTTTTTTCCAAAATGTCCTGTTGTAACCTTCAGGTTATTATATACTGAAATGTTGTACATTTTGTTTTCATGTAGGCATATAACCCTCTTAGCGATGAATTGCTGATAAATATGCCTTTCTGGAAAGGCATTAGTTCTTTCCTATTACCAACTCTCATATTCCTTATGGTTGACGTCATTAGTTGTCAACCGTTGGTGCCTGCGTGCTTTCCAAAAAGTGCTTGGGAATTGTGCACATCAAACCAATCATTCACCAGTATAACAAAATCAGAACATTTCTTGTACTCATGAAAGTTAAAGGGTCCACTATCTCCTGCCCATAGAATGGCTTTCCCTACAGTGTGTGACCACATACGTGCCGCCGGTAGTACAGCTTGTCGTTGGATTTGCCTCGCATCTAACAGTTGTTGACTAATACGAAAAGCTACCTTGAGGTCGCCTTGGCTACTCATATTCACCAGGGATTGGTAGACATTTACGGTGAATTTGTCTTTACAATCCTGTAGATACAATCCATCATCCACAAACCAATTTCTGAGAAGTTTCAGAAGATGTGGCACATCAGCAAATACGAACACCGGATCTACTTCACTCTTCGGGTGATGAAAATAGTGATTGTCCGGTGTAATTCCCAGTTGCCCAAGAACTCCTTTGTTACCCATGTCACATGTCCCAGCAACAACTTGGTACCCAGCGTCATGTAGTCGACTTATCGCTTCAATCAATATGGTTTTTGTCATGGCTTTGTCAAATTTATAAAAAATGGGCTCTTTCCACATTCCAAATAAACTACGAACCATGATCACCTGGACTTTTGAATGGGCCCAACTATTCTTTCCATTTTTAAATCAAACTGCACATCATCAGATACAGACATTTCGTCAAAAGTTATTACAGTAATTTTTTCCAGGAATGACATATCCCTACCTTTTTGGCACATTAGGTTTAAAACATCCGTGAAGAATCCCTCTTCAACATTAAATTTGTTTAATGCCCATGCTTTCAATGAGGAAAGCTATGGTAAAGGATAGTTCAACCTGTTTCGCAGGTATCGATATGCCTTAGGGCTAACGCTGCGTAAAGATATCGCTGCTGCGTAGTCGTCCACAGACCACCTCACCCATTTTCTATTTTCGAAATGCAGCGTATCTGGCCGTCCGTGAAAAAACGTTTCAATATTTCAACACATTTCTCTTCACTTTCCTTGTATGTGGGGTTTCCATTTGGCTTGATGATCATCCAAAACAATATGTAACATTTTTATTTCTTCTCTCATTCTCTCCATTTCTGTATTCGTGTGCTGCAACTGCAGCTTTAGGTCATCAATTTCAGCTTGTACAGATGTCTGTGTGGACGTAGCACTGCACACCGCTTGATGCACATGAAAGTCTGCAATTGAGCGGTAATGTGGTATTTGTTCGCTTAACAATTTCACTTCGGACTGCAGGTCTTTTTCCAAGCCTTTTTGAGAGGTGTTCTGGTGGGTTCCAACACAGTTTTCATTGAAGTATCTGAAAGTATATTTTATTTTTAACAATACATATTGCCAAGATCCATTAAAAGTACAAAAACAACCCGGGGATTCTATGTTGCTGTGGTTATAGCAAAAGTCTGTTAAAAGTCTATTTGATATGTACATGACAGATACATACCGTTCTCTACGTATGCGTTGTGGGGTACTCTCACTACTGCGGTAGTCGATTCCCCTTTCAAGTGTCTTCCTTTATTTGATCTTCGATAATCCCTTTCTTTCATCTTTCTTAGATGGAATTCTGCAAATCCGTTGAAGTCTCTCCGATCTTCGTGGGACCGTTGCACTGCACTTCGTATCAAAGATGTCTCTTGTGTTTGTTGGTGGTGGGTGAGGACTGTGATAACTATTGAATCTGGGCTTACTGCAGAAATATAAAATGAAAAGAATGAATATAAAATAGAAAAACACCAATAAAACATATACCTGATGTTATTACGTTTTTGTGATAACTTTGGATAACTTCCGATGCACTGGATAACTCGGTAAATAATAGGCAGGATGATTTATAACTTAAGAGGGAGTTTATTCGAACGAACACAAATATATACACATATGCTACACATAGACTACATTTCCTATTTTATCCGAAATTCTACCCTGAAGCCACGTTGTATTCTGCTTATTATAATTTTTAAAAGCTACTGTATCGCCAATCTCTAAGCTTCTGGGTACATTCTCGGGTTTATTATTACTTATTCTTGGTTGAGTGGATGGCAAATTTAAATCCCATTTAGTTTTTAATCGACACCCAAACATTAATTCGGCGGGACTGACTCCGATTGTCGAATGCATAGCATTTCTATAATCAAATAAAAATTTACAAACTGCGACATGCGTGTCCTGTTTTTCTAATTTACTTTTCTTTATTACTTGTTTCACTGTTTTTACCGCGTTTTCCGCTGCACCATTGCTTTGCGGATGATAAGGTGGAGAAACCTGTTCCAGAACCTTTTAGGTACAAAGAAACTTCGGTGGACGAAAAAGGGGGTCCATTATCCGATACCACCACATCGGGTAACCCAAACTTAGCAAACAGTGATCGTAAAATATTGATAAGGTTAAATGCATTTGTTGATTTTAAATTAAAAACCTCCAACCATTTAGTATACGCGTCGGTAATTACCAAAAATTTTTCGTTATTAATAGGTCCCAAAAAATCTAAATGTAATCTTGACCATCGTCCAGTCGCCAAAGGCCATGGTGATGATTTTTTTTTGGTGACTGATTACTGGCAGATCTACAAATTTTACAGTTTGCACATAATTTTTCAATGTCCTTGTCCAAATTTGGCCACCAGAAGTAACTTCTGGCAATCGATTTACATTTATTTACGACTAGGTGACTCAAAGTTTTTGGAATTATTACTCGCCAAAAAATACCTCCCTGATTAACATGTAATTGCTCCTGTTTATAAAAATATGGCAGCAATTCCGGCGTGATTTTTGACTTGTCTATCCAACCGTTCATGCAGTATTCATAAACCAGTTGGAGTATGGGATCATTTTGAGTATGTGATTTAATTTTTGTATAATCTAAGGGTAATTTTTCTTCTATATAAGAGATATGAGCGCAGTCAGTTTGTTCTAATTTAGTCTTTGCTTGTGGCAATCTTGATAAGGCATCAGCTATTACATTATTTTCGGATTTAACAAATTTAATCTTGTATTGATATGATGACGAAATTATGCTCCATCTTTGGAGTCGACTTGCTGCAAAAATGGGTATTCCCTTTTTGTCTCCTAAAATACTTATCAATGGCTTGTGATCAGTTAACAACAGAAATGGACGGCCAAAAAGATATTGATGAAACTTCCTAACCCCAAAAATTATTGCTAATGCCTCCTTATCTATTTGGGAGTAATTTTTTTCCGCACTATTTAATGACCGTGATGCATAAGCTATTGGTCTCAGTTGTCCATTTGGAAATTCGTGAGAAATTACAGCCCCAACCCCATAAGAGCTGGCATCGCACGCTAAAACCAGGGGATATTCAGGATTAAAATGAACTAGCACTCTAGATGACATTAATTCTTTTTTTACAAGTTCAAACGAATTTTGTTGTTCTTTTCCCCAATGAAATTCCACACCTTTCTGCAGTAATTTGTGCAAAGGATTTAATTTCGCGGAGATATTTGAAATAAATTTCACGTAATAATTTACCAACCCCAAAAATGCCCTCACTTCCGTTACCGATGTTGGAACTTTGCAGTTTGCTATGGCTTCAACTTTCTTAGGTGATGTATGAAGTCCTTCGTAATTTATTTTGAAACCCAGATACTCTACCTCACTTTTACAAAAACTACATTTAGCTAACTGCAATCGTAATCCAAACTTGTCCATT
This sequence comes from Aphodius granarius, assembly GCA_963971325.1. NCBI lineage: Eukaryota > Metazoa > Arthropoda > Insecta > Coleoptera > Scarabaeidae > Aphodius > Aphodius granarius. Next base: position 17,940,616 of record OZ020222.1, on the reverse strand, counting down.
CGTTCAAATACTTTGTCTAATAATATTAAATGAGAGGATCTATCTACCGAAGAGATCAGCATATCATCAAGAAATATAGATACGCCTTCTAGGTCAGCAAAAATACACTCCATTCGGCGCTGAAAAATACCTGGGCTTGAAGCAACTCCATATGGGAGTCTATTATATTTAAACAAACCCTTATGCGTGTTAATTACTACTAATTTCTTTGAGTCTTCATCCAATTCTATCTGAGAATATGCCTGAGAGAGATCAATCTTTGAAAAATATTTGCAATTTCTTAAATTAACCAGCAATTCTTCGACTCTTGGTAAAGGATATTAGTCTATATGTAACTGAGGATTTAGTGTGACTTTATAATCACCACAAATTCTTACCTGGCCATTTGCTTTCATCACAGGAACTATAGACATTGCCCATTCGCTAAAATTTATTGGAGTTAAAATATTCCATTCCATTAATTTATTTAATTCGTCTTCAATTTTTGATTTAAGTGCAAATGGTACATGCCGAACCTTACAACATTTAGGTACCGCATCGGGTTTCAAATCCAATTTAACTTTACCAACATTAAAATATCCTAATTCATTTTGAAAAACATTTGGAAACTTTTATTGTAAATTTTTACCTATATCACTGTTATCTTTTGAGATTGTATTTATGTGTCCTAACTTATTAAAAAATATATTTAATTTTGCCATCCAGTCTCGTCCCAATAGAGGTGGTCCTCCATTATCCACAACATATAACTTCAAATTTGCATACTCAATATTATTAAATTTTACATATACTACTATAAAACCAAGAATCGTTATACTTTTACCATCGTATGATTTTAAGTTAATATCGGCTTGATTTATATTTAATTTATTAGAATTCTGTTTAAAATAGCTATTCGAGATGGCAGTAATCGCCGATCCAGTATCAATTTCCATCACACATTTATGGCTATTAATAATTAAAGATGTTTTATATGGTTCATTATTTATTTGCTTCAAATTAAATAAATCTACATCGCGATCGATGCATTCGTCAGATAAATCAGAATCCATTTCGACATATTTTATATTTTTACGTTTAAACTCATTCAATGGTATTTTATTCGTACAAACGGCACTTACATGACCAATTTTCCGACAACGGTGACATGTGGCGCGGCGATAACAATGGCTGTCCTCGTGATTTGTTTTTACGCAATGGCGGCAGCTCCGATAACGCTTCTCGCTTCCGCTATTGGATGGACCAACCATATCCTTGCCCCATGGCTGGAGATGTCCCCCTGGTTTACCATGTTGCCTGCTGCACACTTGGACCATATTTAATTTGCTAGCTCCCTCTCTCGCAACCAGAGACGCGTTGATTTCGGCTGCTTCCGTGCCTGCAGAAATTCTCAACGCCTTGCTATAGCTTAGGTCGGTCTCCGACAGCAGCCGTTGATGGATATTTTCGTTCTTTAGACCAAACACCAATTGATCGCGTAAATTTTCTTCCAGACTATTCACAAACCCGCAGCTTTTCGCTAATTTCTTTAAACTTGCCATGTAGCCTGCGATATCTTCGTGGTTTTGGTTCTAGATGATCAGCAGCTTGACTAACCCGTCAAATTTCATTTCTTCCGGTATCTTCGGGCTGCAGAGGTCTACCATCAATTCAAATGCCGCTGAACCGACGACCGTAATTAAAGTTGCCGTTTGCAATTCCGGTTTCACATCGTTCGCCTTGAAATATTGGCGGACACGTGATACGTACGATGACCAATTTTTATCTTGCACGTGGAATTCTTCTATTCTTCCAATCGATACCATGATTTTCCTAATTTTCTCGTCGCCACTCGGTGATAACTTTGGATAACTTCCGATGCACTGGATAACTCGGTAAATAATAGGCAGGATGATTTATAACTTAAGAGGGAGTTTATTCGAACGAACACAAATATATACACATATGACACCATAAAAACTAGTCACCGCACCGCTCCGAGTGAGCGCGCACCCTATACGGAAAAATAACCAAAATATCAACTCACTTTATTACAGTTTTGTATTTTATTTTTACTGCAATTAGAATCGCAAATACTTGCTAAATGCTAAGTATTTAATAATAGTGAAAATTCTATCTTTACCTTTGAGAATGGCGTTTGGGCGTTTCCACATTGACAGAGCTGACATTCATATTGCATGCAGCTGGGCTCACGTTGCCACATGGGTTATCAATGTCAGTTCCTGAACATCTGTTGACATCGCTGGATGATGCCGCAATGTCAGGCGTTACTACTGGCATGTTACGAGGAGGTGTTACCGTGGTTAGCATTAACGTTGGCACAGCATTCGGTAGAAGTAATTTTCTTGACGTTCTTGTGCTTACACTACATTTGATTTTGTTCCTCTGTGAGTGTACAAACGACTTTTTGGAGAAATGCGCTGAACAGACTCTTGCTAGAAAAATGAATAACAGACATTATTTGTCTTCACGAGTGAAAAAAAAATGCTGTGTGATTCCCTTGTGCTTAGTAGATTCAATACTCTTCGATACTCTTTATTCGAACGATCATTTACGTACCACTTATACAAGTCATATAGTTCATTACCAGATAATTGTCGTATGTTGTCTGTGAGTGCAGTGTTTAGAATCATCTTCGAGGGGCAGATGGTCGGTTTGCTTGGGAAGCGGCAGCGTTGTTTGTGAGGCACTTTTTTTTATAGCTACATTCTTTGTTTACATTTTGAGGTAACACTTTCGAGTTGATTTGCTTTCGGATTCGACGGGTGCATCGCAGAATCGAATCAAATTTATATATTTTTTTGGTATACAAGGCTTAATTACAGTGAAGTAACGTAATGATTCTATAACGGTTCGAATTGAGTGCAAATAGCTTTCAGCCAGCATGGCAATGTGTACCTTCCAAAAAAGGTACCTTTGACGTTTGCGCATAATTAAATGTACTTTCCATATCACAACAAACAAATGTTTAACATAACCTAGCCCCGACAAAAAAAGGACATGAGAGAAATGACGAGCACTGGGAAAGCAGCTGCATACCAGCTAAAAACAGTAGTATGTTCAAGAAGAAATTCTGATGCCAGGCTTACCTGAACACAACCAATTTAAATAAACATTAAAATATACTTTAAAACTTACCCTGTGGAAGCAGATAGGTTTTTCCAAGTTTATGCAGCCAGGCCTCTCGCATTACTGCGTTATTAGCCAATTTATGCAGAGATACGCCACGTAGCTTCAAATTATATGGACTGCTTTTGCAGCCATTCACAGCACACTTCATCTTTAACAACTGAAAATTATTTTGCATTATAAATAAATAACATTTGTCGTGTTAAAATTTACTTACCTATAAAACTAACTAACACCTTACTTACACACTATGGGATAACTATAACAAAGTAACGTAAAAAATATGAACCTAAAACAAAAAATAAAAATGCGTTGATTTGGTTGATGATTTTAATAGTTGGGTTCTCGCATACCGGTTTCGGGGTTCCCCGTCTTCAGTGCATAAACTTCAGAGTTAAAAATACAGTCACATTTAAAATCATACTTACATATATAATATATAAAAAAATCTCTCACCGTTAGATAATTAATATACGTCATACATAGCTACAGGAAAAACAGGGCCAGGACCATTGCGGTTTACATTCATTTCTAAAAAATGGGAAAGCATTGGGTAGTTAAATAACGGAAAAGCTATCGTAACAATTATCTACCTTAATATATAGCGTGTTCTAGTCAAAGTGTGGTTAGGTCAAAGTCGCAGTCGCGTTTGTCAAATCGTACAAAGCGTCGGTAAGTTGTTGAGTCGGTATGTTAGGTTTCCTATCTATGTTGGGTGTCTTCGCTGATTTTTTGTGGTCTCTTCAAATATCTCATGAACATGCGGTTACTTTTAAATTCGTTGAGTTCGTTGAGTATGTTATTCGGGTTCATTAGCTTATGTTGTTCTATCTGCATCTCCTCTAATAGATTCATCTTGTTGGACTTGTTTAAGTTGTGTAGTAGAGTGAGACGTTCCATGTCTGTGGTGTGCTTGTTGTCCTTTAAATGTTGACCCAAGGCTGAATTTCCATTCTTGTTGTTAATTTGTTCTTTGAGTCGTGTCAACGTGCTTCTCCCTGTTTGACCAATGTAGTTTTTTTCACAGTCTTTACATTCGATCTTGTATATGCCGCTCCTCTTTGCCTTGTCGTATATGTGTTTGTTATTTATCAGAAAATTACCTATCTTTGTTGATGTTCTGTATGATGTTGTAATATTATGTCTTTCGGGTGCCCTTTGTATAGGTTTTGCCCAGGTGTTGTGGTAATCCATAGCAATGTATTGATATTCAGCTGTGTGATTAGGGTATATTTCCTTCATTATATTGTTCTTGTGTATTTTGTTGTATACTCTCTGTATATCTGGTATGTTGTATCCATTATTCATACCGATCTTTATTATGGTATTCATTTCCTTTTTGAAATTAGGCTGGCTGAGAGGAATATGCAGTGCTCTGTTGATCATGTGGAGAAAAGCTGCTTCCTTGTAGGAGTTGCATGTGTAGCTGGTTTTAGGGATGATGATGTCCGTGCTTGTAGGTTTTCGGTAAATGTTGTAATTCAGTCTATTGTTGTTCCTGCTTTTGTTAATGTCCAGACAGTTTAGTTGTCCGTTGTTTTCTTTCTCTATAGTGAAATTTAACTTGCCCACATTGTTAAAGATATTGTGCAAAGCCACAAGTTGGGCAATGTTGCCCTCATATAGAATCAGAATATCGTCCACGTATCTGCGTAATGGCCAGAGGGTTGTTTAGCAAATGGAAACAAATAATATATTATGATTTTGACCAGCCTATGACAAAAATCTTATTACTACAATTAATAGAACAATTACATCTGGCTAATTTTGTGGTAGTAGCTGTGATCGATGATCCAGGTCCAATAAATTTAGCCTTGAGAACTGAGCCTCGGCCTAGCCTAGCCCAGCTAGGGGAGGCTTCGCTCCGCGCAAATTTTAAGATGTCGTCTTAGCGGATTCTATTTTAACGTTGCCGCGCTAGTTTGGGCCAGTGTTGCCAGCTTGGGCGATTTATCAAAAGTTGGTCTACTTTTGTTATAGTAAGTTGCTAAAATAATGGAATCTCATTAGCCTGATGGTGGCATTTTGTCGTTTTTTAAAGTGTTTAATATTTTTTGTCTCCATCGTAACGAATATTTAACAATTTACTTATCTTTGTTTATTACTTACACGTTGTTGGGATACAACATGATGGAGAAAGGCAAAAAACACATTGTGACATAAGGCTACATATAACAATTGCAGTTTAACAGATGTTTGAAAAAGCTGGCAACACTATTTCGAGCTACCCTCAAAATGTGTAGTTAGTGATGTTTGGCCAAAGAAGAATTTTATGCCTGTCTTATTTATATTGAAAGTCAATAGCAAGACGACGTCAGACGAAGGCAGGTGCGGACTGGCTATAAGAGCTACCGGGGCTCACGTGGGTGGACCACGCTGTTAGTGGGCTGCTGTAGCGATATGGGGCCGCTGGGCTACTCCGATAATCACAGTAAATTGTACACCCATCGACACTTCTGCCAGGTAGCTATAGGGCCGGTTTACATTCTCCCCGGTAAGAAAAATTGTCCCAGTCTGCCCCTAGACGAAGGGCATATTAAGAAAAAGGAATAGAGAAGGCCGAAGGGGCATATTACAATCTAACTGTGAAAAAATTCGTCTTGGAGGTACAGAGTCTTTCTACAATTTCTACCGCATGACTCCTGAATTATTTGATAAATTACTCGGTTATATCTATAATGATATAAAAAAAAGATGTCCATAATCGAACAGTAACAATAAATACCGACCGCGTACTTATTCCATCGTAGCGCCATCTATTAACACAACCATATGACATGTATATGACCACTGAAAGCAAAGCAAGAGTGGGAGACTTGAAAGCAAAACCCCGACTATCTAGACCAGGCATCGGCAAACTGCGGCCCGCGGGCCGCACAGAGCGGAGTGGAGATATGACACTGCCGTGAGCGGGAGAAGGACAGCGGACATAGGTTGCCTAAGCCTGATCTAGACAACGCTCGCTTCAGCTCGGCTACAAAAGTTAAATTCAACCATGTTTTGTCCCTGGGAGAAACTAGTCACGCTGCGCGCACGGCAACAGAGGATACCGCGCTGTGAGTGGTCCATTTTTAACGAAGCATCCCCGAGCTGGGCTAGGCTAGGCCGAGATACGGCGTGCTAAGACGCAGCTTTACGAGTATTCTTTTTCAATGACGTACCACATATAAGTTAACCAGAAATAATTTTCACACACAACTAGGTTATGTGTATTGAGTAGATGTGTTTCCCACCGCTGCGGTTAAAACCGAAATTTCTTAGTGAAAAGACAAAAGTAATAGTTGTGGAGTCTTTCATTGATTTAGTGAAGTGTGCTGGTTGTGGTGAACCACCGCTGTTTTGGCTATTAAAGTATTTATTATCAATCTTTCTCGTGCAGTATTGTTTCTATATACGGAGCACGTTGTAGCGATGTCCCGTACACAAAAACTGGAAATGAAGGCCCTGGTCGGTGAACTGTTTGATTCTCCTGGGCTCCTGAAAACCATCGTCGACAAGATTACGGACAGAATCACTGAAATTATTGATGCTGAGTGTGATAAGATAAAAAAGTCCATGACTGTAATAAAGGCAAAAAAGAGACTGTTTCTGCCAAGCGTCATGAACTGGAGCAGCAGGTAGCAAAGCTCGATAGTACTGTTGATCATCTGAAGCAATATGGGTGAAGAATGTATCTTCGAATCTACAACATACCAGAAAGGGCAGATGAAGATCCTCGATCGGTGGCTGTGCAGATGTTTACTGGTGATCTTAAGCTGAATATTACTGGAGCAGACCTGGACAGAGTGCATCGTGTAGGTAAGCAATCAAATGGCAAGATAAGACCCTTGATAGTGAGCTTTACTAATTACGGAGCAATGAGCATGATATTCCGGTCAAAGAAAATCTTCAAGAACACCGGAAAACTATTCAGAAAGATCTGGCGTCGCACAGAGCTGGTCTAGTTAAAACGGCGGTTAGGGAATATGGTGCGGGCAATGTGTGGACGTTGGATGGCAGTATTTTTGCGAAGAAGGATGATGTCATAACTAAACTGGTCAAATAGAATGTAAGTCGTCCTTCGTTATTTATATAATTGCATTATGGCCAGGTTTTTTGTATAATGCTTTCAATTATTAAGTTCAGCTGTATTTTTTCTTCCTAAAAAAGTTTATTTCAATAGTTACCGAGTTGTCTGGGATGTACTCTTTTTTTTTTATTTTGCAAGGTTGGATGCGTATTATTATTATTTTTTTTAATTTTTTCTTTATATAACAATTCTAGTTTAATGTTTAATTATTTTTTGTCTTAGGGCAGTTTATCTCAATGTTTAATCATATATTTAGTTCTGGTGTGTATTCTACTTGTTGTTTCTGCAATATTAGATGAATATAATTATTATTGTTAGTTTGACTTTTTTAATAGAAGATATCTTTCTTTAACCGTAGGTTGACTTTCTAATTTTGATGAATAGACTTATGTCATTTTTTTAGGTATAGAGTTTGTATGTTTTCTTTCTTATTCTCATTTGTGCTGAAATGTAGGCTATTGTTATTAATGGAATCTACATTTATGCTCTTTTAGCATTTTATGACCAGTCTATCACAGGTTGGCTTGTAGCTACAACGTTGGTATTGTTTGGTATTTCATTTCATTCTACTAAAATTATGAAATTTCATTTGAGACCTTTTGGGACCGCGGCGCTGTTGAAGATTGGGTGTTGGATTCACGTCTTCTTGGCTGCTGGTGCATTTGTGGTTTCTTTTATTTCTATATTATTTTTCTGCATATTTGTTGGTGGTGGGTAGCTCTGTGTTTTTTGTTTTTCCTTTGTTTCTGTCAAGGTTTAAATGTGCGAAACTATTCGGTGGAGGAAATGAGTGGCAATTATTTTCATTTGGAGACGTGGCTGAGACCTAACATATTGGATGAATCTGTGCAGGTTGCCGGATACAATTTTGTACGATTAGATAGACGTGATAGGCGGGGTGGTGGTGTTGGTCTGTATTTGCGCACTGATGTTCAACATGAACACATGATTGCTAGTGATGTCATGCGTGAGGGTTTGGAGGTTTTGGTCGTCAGGTTGAGAATCGATAGAAAAGAAATATCACTGTGCGTAATGTATAGACCAGAAGGTGTTCGCTGATTTCTTGGAATCTTTTGAAAATTTGATGGTCGATCTCAATGATAAATATGAGAGTGTTCTCGTGCTGGGTGATCTTAATGTTGACATGTCGTCGGACTCTTCGCATCGCTCGTTTTAGCTCTTGGATGTTATTCAGTCCTATGGGTTTGAGCAGCTGATTGGGGAGAGTACTCGAATAACTGACGACTCCGCCACGATTTTGGACTTGATTATAACAAATAGTGACTCCATTGTATGAACATGTGAATGATATTGCGGATCATCAGCTAGTTTACTGTAAGTTTGGTGTAAGGAGCTCCCTCCGTGCATAGGTAGGAAAAACATTTCGGTCATTTGCACACTTCAACTAGGATGCGTTTCAGCGTGATCTTGACGCAATTCAGTGGACACAGATGCTCGAGTTGAACAATATAGTTATGAAGGAGTTGCCAAGGGTTGATGTAAGTAAAAGTCGAACACCGGTTGCAGGTCTAAATTCCTAATTCTAGCGACGTCTAAGCCAAGTTGCATTAACGATGCAGGGCCGGGCTAAGCGGCTACCTAACACCTCCTCCCTAAAAGTAAATTAAACTAATTTAAAAAAAAGGGAAAGTTAAAACAAATGTAATCAAACTTTAAAAGAATTAAAAGTTACTAAGTACAAGTACATAAGTAATTAATGTTAAACATTTTCAAACAAGATTCTTAAGATAATCGGTCGCGAACGAGAAGATTCGGTAGTATGGTTACGTGGAGGGGTGTTATTAGATCGACATTTGGATAGTACCGTATTATATAATTGTTTAATATAATTTCTTAATAATATTATAACTATTACGATTAACACTAATATTCCTAACGGTAAGAAGTAGTCACGAACATCGACAGGTTGATTCTGAATTGCATCTAGCTTATCTTTTTGTTTATTAATCAATGTTTTAATTTTAGTAAAATCGGTATCTACGTTAACTATTGCAGGAAAGTCTATATCGAGATTATTTTCGTTATTCTGGATTTCTAATTTTACATGCGGTAGTTCAATAGGATGATCCATAAGCTGATGTCCGTCGTGTGTAGTTTGTAATTTCTCTCGTCCTACTGTAGCGAAGCATGGCCACCGTAGGGACAGTCGAACATTTTTATTTATAGTTTCGGGAAAACACCGACCCTCGCAGCATACTATCAGCGTCGTTGGACTAGGGGTGGCGATGATCCAGTGGTTTGGTTTCAGCTGTGTAACCACGATGCTCTGGAGTTGATAATCTTCCGCGATACATCTCGGATTCCATTTCTTTGCAATCATCTGGACTACGCATGGGCCCAAGGTTGCTTCTGTGGTTGTAGCACTCGGATAAATAAAAACATCAATTACTTTTTTGCAACTCATCAGATATTCCTTGTCCGCGCTTACGTACAGCGTATGATCGTAAGATACGGCCACATATTCCAAGGATGGGAATATAATAGAGGAATTATGGGTAGACGGGAATGGTAGCACGTGGTACAACTTATAAATGTCGCTTTTTACTAAAGGGACCTGAAGAATGGCCATCAGCTTTTCTTCAGTAATGTACGATTTAAAAGAGCACAGTTTTAAGAGAATATTTAGATTATTGATATCTGGAATTATGGGTAAATTTGTGTCTGCCAAATTATGTGGGATTTTTTGAAACTTTAATTAAAATATCCGGGTCAGCAAGAGGGTTGTAGAAATTATTTAATTTGGCAAATGTAACGCCTAAGACGCCTAAGTCTGAATTTCATTTACTATAATAAACCTTGAAATTCTGCCAGTTTGTCCGTGTTATTTTTTCTTTTCAAGAGCACTAACTGCCCAGATTCATATGTAACTGATTTGAAATTTTTTCTCTTATCAAAATGGTCATTGGTATTAATTTTTGATTTTAGTTGTTTCTGCCTAACTGTGTTTAATTCTTTGTTTACTTTATCCTTCAAAGTGTCGAGGTCAGTATTTTCTATGTACGGAAAAGTAATTTGAAATGGGCTTTTGCCAAACGATGAATGTTGAGACTTATTATAAGAGTTTAAGCCGATTAAAAGAGCATCACTGAGAGTATTATAAGAAGAGTTGTCGTCATTCAGACAACACCTTACTGTGTCGGCAAGGGTTGCATGTAGTCGCTCAATTAGACCCTGAGATTGGGAATGCTCTACGGATGACGTGACATGGGATATTTTGAATACATCACAGAACTCAGAAAACTTTTTATTGTTAAACTCTGTTCCGTTGTCTGCATGGATGGTTTTCGGTACCGTATAATGCTGCATGTACAATTTTATTTATTACTCAATTTGGCGTTTTCTTGGCCAAAATATACGCTTGTGCATATTTGGTTAAGTGATCGATTACAGTTAGAACAAAACTTTGTTGTATAAATAAAATATCTAAGGAAATCTTGTCAACCGGCTTGAAGGGCGGTTCAACTAAATTTAAGGGTTCCGCATGGCATTGTCGGTGGATCTTATTCAGTTGATATACAACGCATTTCTTTATGAAATTCGACACGTCTTTATACATATTACGCCAGTTGTGAACCGATTTTATCTTATTATACGTTTCTGTTACGTCTTTGTGGTAATTATCCACAGCTGTAGGGTACGATTCTACAATATTTTCAAAATTTTGGGGTCTGGATGCGGCAATTTTGTTTATTTTTATACGAGATAATGCATCAGCATTAGTGTTTAATTTCCCTGGTTTATGAATTACGTCGAAATCGAATTCTGCAAGTTGTAAGCGCCACCTAGTTAATGTGCTACCAGGTTCTTTTAAAGAAAATAAATATTTTAGGGGCGCAGGATTGGTCCTCAGGATTGGATTCACCCAAAATGTTCTTGTATTTGCTGCTTTCTTTCGCTTTCTTCGAAAATAATATAGCACAACAAAAGCTTCGTCGACGTCCATCGCGTACAGTCGCCTAGCAGCAATTGTCACACATTGCCTCCAGCTTCAATCAGGTCCGACATCCGACTAGTGTGAACAGAGGCGCCGATGTCCGATTAAAAAACGGATCCGATACCCGACATAGTGGGAACTAGCTGTTAGACGACTGAAGATAGTGCGAATTTTAGTATAGTGGTCTTGAAGAGACTCACTGAATATTAAAACATCATCGATGTAAATAAGGCCTGATTCCCCAATTAGGCCTCGAAAAACGTTATTCATAACGCGTTTAAAAGTCGAGGGCGCATTTTTTAGTCCAAAGGGTATTCGGACGTACTCAAAATGAGCTTTGGAGGTATTGAATGCTGTCTTCTCAATATCCTCTGGCGACATTTCAATCTGCAAAAATGCCGAAGCAATATCGATGGCTGTGAAGTATTTACTGCGACCGAGTTGATCAAAAATATCTTCGATGTTCGGAATCGGGTATTGTCTGCTTTTGTAACCTCGTTAAGTTTGCGATAGTCTATTACTATACGCCACCGTTTTTCGCTGTTCGGGCCGGGTTTCTTTGGAACAATCCAAAGGGGGCTGGACCACGGGGAATTAGAAGGTCGAATAATACCGTCCCTAAGAAGTTCGTCAATTTGCCGATCCACTTTGCTTTTTAGCGCGTGAGGATGTCTATAATTTTTCCTGTAAATTGGTGGCGCGACTCCTGTTAAAATTTTGTGTTTCACCGCGTTTGTAAAACTAAGCTTTTCTCCGTTTAGTAAAAATATGTCGTTAAATTCGTCGCATAATTTTTGTATTTGTTGTTTTTCTTCTACGTTTAAATGGGTTAAGTTTAAATTTTCTAAGATAGTTTTTGACCTATTTGAAGATGTATCTTTTATATTATTAATAGGATTAGGCGAGGAATCATCTACTTCCGGGAACGTTTCTAAATTAACGGATAAGTTCGCTATCGTTGATATTTCGCTAGAAGTATGCAACACTGTAGTGTAAAATAATCCGTTGCACACAGTTACAATAGCGCCAGGAATTGATAAGTGTTCACTAATTTTTATTTCAGGGCAAATTAGATTTTCGTGATTCTTAAAATTTTTGCATCCTATTCGGATCACTTTCTGACTACGCGGTGGTATATTTATAATATTCTTGTTATTAGAAATTTTTGGCATAGTATCTATACGTGATTAATTGTTGACTGAATGTAGTTGAATTGTTTGATGACGCGTTTTAATAATTTTATTTTCGAAATCAATTACGCAGTTATGTGCAATAAGAAAATCAACCCCAAGAATTCCTTCATATGTTGGGTCAAAGTTCAAAACATAAAATTTTTGCGGCTGATTAAAAACTTCAGTGGTAAAACTTTCCCGTATTTTAAGCGGAGCGCCATCGACGCCTGATACTGTTATATTTTCCGGTTGTTTCGAACAATTTTTGACAACTTCGGATTTAATGAGAGACTATGTAGCACCCATATCTATCGAAAACCTTAAATTGACGTTTTTAATTTGGACATAAAATCTTCAGAAAAATTTACATTGATAATCTTTGCATGTCGCTTGTGAACATATCCGGTGGCATCGCTTGAGCTTGGCTAATTTCTAAAAAATCATTTGTTTCCTCAAAGGCGGTTTTGTATTCGTAATCATACGTGTCGCGATCGCGGTCTTCGACACCGGTAGTATAGACTAATGTTTCGGCAACAGTTAGCGTTTTTTTCTGCGCTTCGCAGTTTCTGGTGTCGTTGTTTAACAAGACATTCCGATTCTATGTGACCTAATCTAGAGCAGAATGCACATTTTTTAACATGAACCTTTACTGATTTCACTACAGGACTGGAATTAGCGGAATTTGATGACCAAAATGATAATGGCGACATTGGAGTAAATGTTTGTCGCGACATAAACAATTGATTTTCATTTAAAATAATGTAATTTCTTAACTCAGTTGTATTTTCAGGTTTCTGAATTCGTAACTTTTGCGCTAACGGTTCTTTAAGCCCACTTAATATCGTAATAAGTGCGGATTTTGACTGATACTCACTCAGGATGTCTTTGCAACATTTGGTGTAGTTACTGTATTTAATTAATTTTTGTATGCGTAATAAGTGATTTTCAACACGGGTTACGAAATCTAAAGGTTTCTCAGTAATCGATTGTTTCAATTTGGTCATTTCGAAAGATAGACTATGAATGTCTAATATCTCGCCAAATTTTGACAATAATTTCGCTTTTATATCGGCCCAGGTGCTGATCTCTAATGTGCTAATATGGTTAAGAGCAATTCCATCTAATTTGGATTTTACTACGAACTGAAATATTTCCTCGTCCGCAGGGTCAAATCGAGAGTATACAAAATCGACCGAATCAATAAAATTATGCAATGACGAGGTATTACCATCGAACGAAGAAATAAGTTTAATGGCTTTGTCATACGTTATATAATTTATTACCGGGTTGTGCCGGTCCCCAGTGCCAGTAGGGGCGTCATCGATCGGTGGTGCCATTTTTAAAATCTTAATTTTGGGGAAAATAAATTAATTTTAAGAGAAAAAGGTTTGAAATTTTAACCTGCTAATACACTACTATACTCGATGGATTCAAGGCAAGTGGATACGGATAAAATGCAGTAAGCAGGGGTAAACAAAATATGAATTGGAAAGGTGTAAATAAGTAAGGAAAGAATATGAAAACCGTACTTACACCAACGCTGACGAAAGCATGTCTACGTCGATTTCTTGATTTTCTTGCCCGTGACTGATGGCCGGGGTGCGTCTTCCAATAGAGGGGTGTGACTCCAATAGTCAGGATGTGTGTGACTCCAATAGTCAGGATGGGTAACTCCAATAGTCAGGGTGTGTGTGACTCCAATAGTCAGGATGTGTGAGCCCTTATACAGCCGATCTTCTACGCAAATCTGCTTTTGGCAACTTCAATTTGTTGGATGTAGGGTTGATGAATCCTACCGATTGCGCCAGTTATGAAGGGGTTGCCAAGGGTTGATGTAAGTAAAAGTCGAACACCGGTTGCAGGTCCGTTTATTCTTGATCGTGGTTGTACAAAGACTAAATTCCTAATTCTAGTGGCGTCTAAGCCAAGTCGCATTAGCGATACAGGGCCGGGCTAAGCGGCTACCTAACAATATTGATAATAAAATTCACCTTTTAAACAGTAATTTTATATCTTTATTCGATACGCACGCACCGCTTCGCACATTGAAATTCAGCCGGCCTCCTGCCCCGTGGATTACTGATATTATAAGAGAAATGATGCGCTTGCGGGACAAAGCGTTGGTTAGATATCTCAGGAGCGGATCCGCCATTCATTGGCAGTATTATCAGGAGCTGCGTAATTTCACTAGTGCATCCATCAGGAGAGAAAAAAGGCATACTTACAATATTGTGCTGATATGAAGTCTCCTAGAGCAACTTGGGCTACTTTGAAGGACTTGGGGGTGGTTTGTCATAAGAATTCGAAAACCACGCTTTCTGACCTGGGTAGTGTTGATGATTATTAGAGGGTTAACCCATGGGGGATTTTGAGGTTCACACACGGAGCACATATAGATCAAAGCCTTTGTACAGTTTTTCATAAAAGCGTCATTAACATTCGAAAACCCCTCAAGAAAGTTCCAATCTGTGTCCAATAGGAAGTTATACAATCCAGGAAAGTTGGCCCTCCTGAAGTTGTAACGGGCTGGTTGTAACGGGAAATTGTCAGCTAAAGGAAATTGCACAGACTGGCCGGCAACATCAAATGTAATGTCGATACTTAAAGAAGGATGATGGCTATCCTCCGGAACAAGAGACAACACCTCACGGCTGACTTGTATGCTTGCTTCCAAGTTAGAAAATACTAGGTCCAAAGGCTTATTATTAGAATTTAATACATCATTAAACTGTGGCCCGTTCTACCAAGTGAGGAATAACCATCGATAATTTCAGGCATATCACCCATCATCAATGCTGGACAGTCGATAAGAAAGGGTAGTATAGCATCAAAACACGACTCATCAAACGACTCACATTTACGCATGTGCGTATGACAGTGAGACACGATTTTGGAGCTCACGCAATTTTTGAAAATTTCGGTGGTAATTGAGCTAGTATTAGTTAAAAATAAACGTGGAAGTGGTAATTGTTGACCTAGTGATCATGCCGATAATCACAAAAGCCCAATCCGAGGACATTAAGGCTATATTCAAGCAATGTATAACCGAAATGTGGTCGGACGGCGACCTGATCTGCTCATTAGATTGACCCGTACATGTCCGGGGATTTATTTTCGCTGGCCCATTTGAACACGAGATCGTTGCTGTCGACTTACGAGCACTTCAAGGATCTGGTGGACGGGAGCGGTTACGATGTGATCG
This sequence comes from Aphodius granarius, assembly GCA_963971325.1. Taxonomy (NCBI): domain Eukaryota; kingdom Metazoa; phylum Arthropoda; class Insecta; order Coleoptera; family Scarabaeidae; genus Aphodius; species Aphodius granarius. The sequence goes on along the minus strand of OZ020222.1, from coordinate 17,925,089 downwards.
CATTGACGGAGACGTGGCTTTCCGGAAGGACGGATTCGGATGCATTATTGTTTGGTGACTACAGGTTGTATCGCGGGGTTAGGGAGGGTAGAGGCGGTGGCGTCGCATTCCTTGTACGCGGTGGTGTTTCATGTTCGGTGTTAGAGACGTCTGATGTTGTGGAGCAGCTCTGGCTGTCATTAAAGCTTCATGGAGTTAGTTTTGCAGTTGGCGTTTTGTATAGACCACCACACTTTAACTATAAAACATTTGTTGATGAATTTGAATCGACGGTCTCTGATATCGCACCGACTGTGGATCACTTAATAGTTCTTGGCGATTTCAATATCGATATGTTGCGTGTGGATGATGCACAGGTGATTGCGCTGTCGGGTGTCTTAGACACATTTGGTTTGACACAGCTAATTGATGAATCAACAAGGGTTACTCTGAATACATCCACCCTTATTGACTTGGTGTGTGTTTCTGATTCCGTCAGGGTTGAGTGTAGTGGTACGGTCTGTGCGGGACACATCTCAGATCATGATCTGGTATTTTGTAGATTGAAGGTTCGGGGAAAGGCTGGGGGAACGGTGTGTAAAACAGTAAGAAACTTTAGAAATTTTTGTCATGCTTCATTTCTGACGGATCTGTATTCAGTCCCGTTTTTCAATATTTTTGATCTGCATAATGTTAACGATAAGGTTGAGTTTCTCACTAATGGCATTTTACACACAATTGACAAACATGCTCCCATGCGAGAATGTAAATTTTCAAGATCGCCAGCACCTTGGATAACGAACACTGTCAGGGAAATGCAGCGTTCAAGAGACAATGCATATAAACGATTTAAGGCAAGACATACCAATGGCAGCTGGGAGTACTATAAGTCTTTAAGAAATTATGTTAACAGCGCGATTGACCGGGAACGTAAGGCATATTTGGTTTTGCGAACGGTAAATGGGGGTAGGGATGCCTGGACAGCCTGGCGCAGGGTGGGCGCGTGTAGAACTTCTATTTCAATTATACCAGAGAATCTATGTAAGCCAGATGAACTTAATCAATATTTTATAAACTCTGTTTCTGGATTAGCGGGGTTTGTGCTTGATCGTGAGTTATACACATTCTATAATAATAATAGACGGGTGGACGTAGAATTTTGCTTTTGGGAAGTGACCGACTTTGAGGTCGAAAGGGCGGTCTGGGCAGTTAAAAGTAATGATACCGGCTATGATCACTTAAATATCAAAATAATTAAGCTGTGCACTCCACATATTATTCCATTCATTAGGGATATAATCAATTCATCCATTTCCGCGGGTAAGTTTCCTACACTATGGAAGCATGCAATTGTTAAGCCTCTGCCAAAGATTCGGACTACTATTAATTTCTCCGATTTAAGACCAATAAGCGTGCTCCCAGTCAAAGTTTGCAGAGAGACTACTTTGGTCACAACTCTACGAGTTTGTTGACAAAAACAATTTACTACCGAACACTCTGTCCGGCTTTCGATCCGGGTATAGCTGCACAGCAGCACTTTTGAGTATTGTTGACGACATCGTCAGGGAAACTGACAGGGGTAACATTACTGTACTTTGTTTGCTCGATTATAGTAAGGCTTTTGATAGAATGCATCATGAAGTACTTGCTTTGATTTTAAGATACATGGGACTCAGTGATCTGGCATCGAGTCTTCTTGTAGATTATGTTTCTGACAGACCACAATTGGTTGAGATAAATGGCAAACAATCGGATTTGCTTACTGCTGAATGCGGTTGCCCACAGGTTTCGGGTATCTCTCCCTTGATATATACAATGTACACTAGTGGTTTTGAGAGTCGGACTAATTTTTGTAAGAGGCATTTTTACGTGGATGACACTCAACTTTACCTATCTTCCCCCCCCCCAGCGAGGTGGAGACGTCATGCACGCAGATTAATGCTGACTTAGAGGCATTGGTTGACTTCTCTAGACATCACAATTTGATAATTAACCCGCAAAAAACGGAAGTTATTATATTCGGACCAGCAAAGATAAGGGACAGGATACGTGATCGTGTTGATCTATTTGTTGATGGTGAAAAGCTAGCTATTAAAGTATCAGTTAAAAATTTAGGTGTAATTATCGACGAAAATTTAAAATTTAACGAACATATTAATAAATGCGCACAACGAGCCTATAGTAGCCTGAGGCTGATCTACAACAGCAGAACATACTTGAATAAGAAAGCAAAACGAATGCTGTGCGACACGTTAGTCCTGTCCTGTTTTAATTATGCAGACGTATTGTATTCGCCATTTCTAAGTGCTCACCTAAAGAATAAAATCCAGAAGGTGCAAAATTCTTGCTTGCGTACTATATATGGAATGCGACGTCGGGATCATATCAGCCATAAACTCAAAGATATTAGCTGGCTCAGTATGAGTAGTCGCAGGCATCTGCACTCGGCCTGCTCTTCTTTTGCGATTGTTGACACCGGAAAGCCACCGTATCTCTATGATCGTATACGTTTCAGATCGGATGTGCACACCCTGAATGTCAGGTTTAAAGGATTATTGACTCCGCCTATGCACCGCACTGAATTTTTCAAAAAGGGATTTTCATATCAAATAGTCAAAGTATATAACGGGATTATTAGTGCTGGACTGGGGGAGTGCGCATCCGTAAATTCTTTTAAGTGCCAGTATCGTGCCTGTTTGTTTCGAGAGCAGTGTTTGAGGGACTGACGGATTGCTGTCTTAGATATAAGTGTTTTGGGTCCTTTGTGCATCATTGTGCGGGCAATAGTTATAGAATTGTATTTTTAGTTTTTTTGTCTTTCTCGCTTATCGCATATTCTGTTTTGTTTTTTTGACTACGGCATAGTGGAAGAGTAACCGTAGGTTAAACTATGCCGTATGATTGTTCTCATTTTTTGTAGAGCAATAAACGTATTATTATTATTATTATATGGGTGGAAGAAGTATTGGGAGGAATATAGACTGCCAGTAAATAGAATGTTCTGGCTTTTTCAGTAAGTTTGCAGAGAATATGATCAATACCAGGAGCCAACTCTGCAATAAACGCTGTATCCAAGCGTTGAAAATAAAAGCTACTCCTGAATCCGACGAGCGCGCCACCTCTCTTAGACTTATTGACGGTCGAAAAATCTCTATCACATCGTAGGACAACATAGTATGGGGGGAACAGTTCAGCATCATAAATAGATCCGCAAAGCCAGGACTCCGTAACCGCAACAATATCATAATAAAACGCACAAACATTGCTATAAAACAACTTCAATTTGGAACGTAAATTTTTAGTTTTCCGACACAATAGTCGAAACTGCGTTTTTGTAAACCAGGCGCAGATTTTTCCCCACTATCAGTTCGTGAGTCCAGATTAGCCTTAACTGTCTGATAATAGGCACGCTGCTGGGGAGTTTTATCGGAAGTGATATATACTCGATGCCAACGCCCACAGTCTTTAATTTTATTTCAATTTCGAAAAGCAGTAAAGACGTCATTCTCAGATAGCAGTCGGATCTCAAGAGGCCGGGCCAGCTTTTTATTAGTAGGGTCAAACTTTCCGAGACGGAAAGGTTTTGTCGATAGGTTCGGCAATGCCCAGGATATTAGTGTCTACACAATCAATCGCGTAAATATTTTTACATACAGCACAGCTAATCTGATAGCAATCATCCACCGGACTGTTGCAACATGTACAGGTGCACATTTTAAATTGACAAAAAGCAAAGCAAAAATAAGGATAGACAAGGATACAAGATTCACGCCAACGGTGCCCGTCGCGTCGACTTTAATTAGCACAAACCAGGATTAACTGGGCAACGGCAAGGCAAAAGATAGTAAAACAAAGGTATAAAGGATAAGAATATACCATTTAATATGACAAACGCCCGACAGAAAACCCGTGAGACGTGGTGAGTGCATTGGCCGCCAACCGGTCTGCCAGTGAAAAACAAGAACAGCTGTAAAGGTTGTGGCGGGAGACAGCCGTAAACGATAGAAAATCAAGAAAAATCAGGGAAATAATTACTGCTTACTCACCAAAACTTTAACACAATTAAAACATACTTCATTACTGCACAAGACATACTCAAAAAACCAACCACACAAAATGAAAGACTCGGAGAAAAAAACACGCAGAGCCAGGAAACACGTCCTGCTCCGTGGAATTCTGATTGTTAATCTAAAGAAATAAAGAAATCTATTCGAAGGCAAAAGGTTATCTGGGTTCTTTTCCTGAACCTTGTGAACACATTATCTGGCTGCTAACTGACACTTCTAATCTTCTAACATTGAATCAGGGCTAATAAAGCAAGACTCCATAAATCAAACAAAACATTTCTCAAAACAATAACATCTATTAACAATAATTACAAAATATCCGTTTGGTGTATTACAATGGTTAATTGAAACTTAACACTAAAAACATATTGACGCTTAATTGAACCTAGGAGTTGATATAGACGGTTTATTTTTTAGCAGAGATATGAAAAATTTAATTTACAATGAAATGCGAGACAAGTTGAAAAGACTTACGGATCAACAATCACTACAAGCACAATTTTCTGCTTCCACAACACACTTCTATCCCATGTTACGTCTGGGATTCAAGTAGGCTTACATCTTCAGGGTCCCTTTCGCACCCTGGCTTCAAAAAGCGGAGGTACGCCAAACCGGCCAATAGAATACAACTCTACTTTTGAATTTGAAATACGCGTTACCAGTAAAACGGTTTAGTCAAATTCTCACAACAGCAGATGTTCAACTAAATACCAAAATCCTTGACATTCTCGTACGTTCTATACCGTCTATATTTCGACTAATTTAATCACTTATCTTAATAAATAAATAATGGGTTTCCGACCTATCACATCTATGACATAATGACATTTGTTATACTGACATTTAATGCCATGTCATGTCAGTGGCACTGACGTTTGTCCAAATCTACTAGAAATAGAAGAAATTATCTACTTTTATATGTAGTTCCTTCTTAGTTAAGAAGTATCTACTATTTAGAAAACGCGGGAATGCAATACCGTTAAAATATTCAATACCGGTATGTCGGTATTTTCGGTTTTAGAACCGGAATACCGGTAAAATGCCGATATGACTAAAACTTAAAAAAAGTAAACAAAAGAAATTTACTTACCATAGGTTGGTTATATTGTTACATAGGAGTAGTTCAAATAAATATCAAACTCAACTAAACAACAAAACATTTATTCTTAAGAATGCAATATTTAACAAAATTAAATGAAACTTCTTCAATTTTGTATTCAAATTGAAATATGGTTTCAAAAAAATATGTGATCCAATGTACCGTCGTCTAACCTTGATCTTATTTTTGTGTTTATATGTTGAGCAGCCGAAAAGGCTCGTTCAGACTCGACTTGTTGGTGGTATTGTCAACAAGTATTCATAACCTAGTTTTAGTTGCACCCCCTTATTCCATGCTCTTCAAAAAATTGTAATTCTTTTTTTAAGCTGATGTTCCAGTTCCAATCCTTTGGGTTGTTTCTTAGGGTTTGGAACATTTGTCATTGCTTTGTTTATAATTTATTTTATTATTATAATTTGTTTTTTAATGAAGCAGTTGCAGTATTAACAGCGGAGATAGATGTTGTTACTGGTATATCTTCATCTTCAAGAGCAAAATCTTCACCACTGTTTGGTTCGTTATTGTTCACCCTAGGCGTTATATAAGAGAAATCAAAACTTGTGTAATAGAACTTTTTTACTTTCCGACTAGTACACTAGAAGGAAAGTATTGAAATCGACGGAAAATGACATTTCGAGTTTTCCGCGGAAATATGCGTTTTGATGTCCCCTGAATCTATTGCGATGATTTCTGGAAAATGTATGTATGTATGTATGTGTGTATGTATGTATGTACACATACACACATAGACAATGTCTGTGAACATGATTGCGTTCAAACGGAACAACTGATCGGGCTGAAATTTGGTATACATATTACCGGGCGACGAACTGGATTATTTTTTGTGGCAATGTGACAAACGGATCTGGCAAATGTTACAAACGTCTTCTTAAGGATATATCCAATATTGGCCAAATTGATATCAGCTCACCATTCAGTGACTTTAAATATGTATACTAATTTGCAGATCAGTAGGATGAACGGTAAGGGTTTCTAGAAGCAGTTTGACAGAATTCACAGCCTTCGTCGCTGTATTGCAAATTGTCAGATTTTGACACACGTCAATGCCACTGACATGACAGGACATTAAATGTCAGGATGACAAATGTAATTCTGTCATAGAAACTGACGTTACATAGCGTCCAGAGATGACTCTTTACTAAATTGAATAATTGCAAAAGTATTCAGACACTTCATTGTGCCAACTATGTAGTCGGAAAGTTGGGTGAGGGCCACCCCAGATATTTTAAATTTAGAAAATAACTCTGTATCCGTTTCGGTTTCCTTGTGATGCGCTGTGTAAATATTGCAAAACTTGAGATATATATGTTCGTCTTTGGATTCTAAACTTCAGAGCATTTGTCAATGCAGTACTTATTTTACTTTTCTGTGCAATAAGTGTGTCAATCATGAATTTAAACGTCGCGTCTGCAACAAGAAGATTAGAATCTTTTCTGCCCAGTGCTTCTACGCTTAGTTTAATTGGTGACAATGCATCGATGGTGTCAGAAATTAATAGAAACTCCTCTTCGGAAAAGACTATGTTTGAGTTTAAATCAATTAATGCTTTTTGGACACAATGCCGTAATTGATAAAACCTTTCCAACAAAACAAGTAAACTATTCCAACGTGTTATGACATCCAATTGCAAATTCAATGCTTTTCCAAATTGTAGTTGTACATATTTTTGTAAATATTGGTCATTTTTTGCTGGAGATCCCAGCCCAACTTATTTTTTGTCTTGGCGCTGGGGAAGGAGAAAACGCTTTATACGCTGAGCCCCGATTGCATATGGCGCCTATAGTCCCACTATGGAAACTGATCAGACCAGGAGTGTGGGACTCTTCTGGCCTGTATGTTGTGGCCAGGGCTACCTCACTAAAAACTCTTCCCCCATTTCCTCTGCTCTTAGTCGGGATGGCCGGTATCCGCGTTAGTATTGGCCACGGTCATCACTGCGGATTGGAAGATGTTACTACGCTGTTGTTGTTGTTACCTATACCACTCTATCCTGACGTTCCCTCGTTCACTCCGCCTCTTCCTTGCTTCTCATGATTTCCCTAAGCAGGTTCATGATCGTTGTCTGCTTCTCCCCTGGCTGTACCAACATCTCCGCCACTGTTGCAGGCTCGAAATGACGTCCCACTCTACGTTCGGCTGCTGCTCTGATACTTTCGAACTGTCCGCATTCGAAAATGGTGTGACGGGGTGTGTCTGGAGTATTACACCCAAACCAGCATTCGTCCGACTGTGCCCGTTTTATATCCTTCAGATACGTTTCGAAGACGCCGTGCTCTGTGAGTTCCTGGGTCGTATAATAGTCGATCGTTGGCCCTGAATGTCGCTAGGCCCAAATATCCTTCACAAAAGTGGCCGCCTAGCCGCTGTACTTCTCCCAACGATGTTGCCATGCCTCCATCACCCTTCTCTGCACGGTTGGCGCCTCTCTCCTCCCTGTTCTTCGCTCTCTCCTCCGCCAACAAGTCTATTGGTGGGTCGATATGCCGACGTAATGCTGATCGACACTTTCCGTTCTACCGATCTCAGCATGTCCCGGTATTTTTTGGACCATAGGGCTTCCGTGCAGGCCGGTGATGCGTAGAGGGCCACGGACGTGACAACGGACGCGGGGATTTTTCGTTTCCCCGGACTGGGTCCGCCCATCCTGGGCATCAATCTGGACAACGTGTTCTTAGATCTTTGTCCAAGTAAACACCCAGGTATTTCACGGAGCCCGTGCTGGCCACTTGTATCTCTCCCATCTCAATGGTAACGGTTTTCATCCTTCTCCTACCTTCTCCTATCTTCCAGGATTACTACCTCTGTCTTGGACACCTACATCTTGCGTCGTATCTCCTCCAAGCATTTGGAGACCCTTGCGACGGCATATGTCGCTTTGTCCACGATCTCTTCCTCGGTTATGCCCTCTATTATGATACCGATGTCGTCGTCGTATTCCACTTTGGTTATGCCTTCCTCCATCTTCAGTCTGAGCACACTGTCATAGACCATGTTCCGGAGCGTGCCGCCGAGGACGGAGCCCTATGGCAGGCCACAGCTCATCCGTGGCACTTCCCCATCTGGAAGGAGTATTGTTTTGTCCACTAGATAGTCGAATAGCAATCACAAGATTCCGTGTGGCACTTTCGCCCGTCGTACTGCTCGCCTCACTTCTCGCCAGGGGACCGAGTTGAAGGCGTTTTCATTGTCGATCAGGGCCATAATCCTGAATCCCCTGTGAGTGAGTGACATTTTTTCCTCGCCTTGGTGGGGTTTATCACCGACATCAGCGCGTCAACCGTTTCTCCCCCCTTACGGTAGGCGTATTGGCTGTCGCTGATTGTGGCATTTCTTTTCAGCTCGTCGGTTAGCCTATTGTTAATCAGCCGTTCCAGTAGTTTGCCAACGGCGCTGAGGAGACAAATTGGCCTGAACGATTGCATCTTTCCTGGTTTGGGTGGCTTCTCAATGAGGACCAACTTCGCGCATTTCCATATTTCGGGGAAGGTCCCACAGCGCAGGCAGGCGTTGTACACCTCCAGGACGGTGCTCGTGCTGGACTCCACGCAGGCTTTTGGGTATGTCATTCGAGATTCCATCCGTTCCTGGAGCTTCTCTTGATTTCAGGCTTTTGAAGCACCTGAACAGCTCGGTCTCCGTAAATGACTCTAGGTCGGGAGCCTCGGACGCATCTAGCGGGTCTGCTCGGTCCGGGCGATTGGGGAAGAGCTTCTCATATTGTCGGTGAGTATTTGTATAAATACGTTTTCTGTGTATCTGTCTTCATCTTTACAGTTCTTGTCTGGTTAGGTTCTTGGCCAAGTATGATGTGAACCTGCTTCTGCTGCGCTGCAACTTCTAGTAGATCGTGTGTGTCCTACCTTCTGTTGCAATTCAGCTGCATTATTTTTCGTTTGGCTGTCATTTTATTGGGACTGTATTCCGTTCACGTTCGACACCCTTCTTCCTGACCCTTTTCTCTTCGGCGACTGTTACTTTTTTGGTATTCCCAGTGTCTATCGGCAGACGAACCTGTTTCCTCGTCCTACATCTTTTCCCCGGTGGTTTCCCTTTCTTCTTTTTCTCCTGCCTTTTCTTGTGTTACGTCTTTTTCCTTGCTGTCTTGTTCCTCATCCTTTTTTGTCTATGTTTTTTTTCTTCTGGCCGCTTTGATCTCTCTGAGCGCCTTTGCGTATGAGAGGCATCTTGCTGATCCTGCTCGGTGTCCATCTGTATCATATTTGGGACAACTGGTTTTGTTGGTGCACCCTTTTGTCTGGTGACCTGCTTTTCCGCAGTTGTAGCAGTGGTTGAGTCTGTCCACTCCTCTGCAGGCCTTTGCGAGATGCGCAGGTGACCAACATCTATGACATTTTAATATGTTTATTCTCTCCTCTACGAGACACCTTGCCAGTCCCTCACTCATGAGTTTGTTGGCTTTGTCTCTTGCCATCTTGACCGTTATCGCCATCATGCTTCCTGCGTATGGTCTTAACTCGCTTTCTTCGTAGTTTTGGTCTATTTTTCCAACTTTCTTTTCTATGACCTTTTTTACTTCTTCCTTCTTCGCTGTTACTTCCATTCCTTCTATCAGTAACGTTTTTTGTGTTCTCTCCTTCCCTGATCCCTCTGCTCGTCACCTTTTGTTCTTTGTCTTGTCTTAAAGCTCTTTGGATCAGTCCTACTGCGTCCTTGTTTCTTTGCATTTGTATGAGTAATTAAGTAAGTAAGCCCTCTCTTGTTTGTTTAATTCCCTCTACGCTATGCGCTCTACCTTCGGTTTTCCTATTATTTTGTTTTTAATACTCCTTACTACTTGCTCAAATGTTTTATCTTTACTTTCGACTACTATGGCGTACGTTCTTTGTTTTTCTGGCTTTTTATCTATATTTTTTCCTCCGCTATTTTTTCCGGCGTTGTATATATTACGTCGGTCATCTTTCTGAGCTGTGTTAGTCTTATACTCCTTAGGTGGCGAATTGCGATCTCCTGTTCTGTTTTGGTTTGTTCCCTCAGCCTTTCTATATCTTTCCACAGTTATTCCTCTTCGCTTTGTACCTATAATTTTATTATTCGTTATTTCCTTTCAATCTCCCCATCTCGAACTTTTATTTCTGTTGATTTCCTCATATTTTCCGTCTAGTTCATTAAATATCGGGTATGCTTTTTTGAAGTGGCTTTGTACGCGTTTTTTCATTCCGCTGTCGTCTTGTTCTACAAGCACTATCTTGGTTGATATCTCCTGCTGCCACAGAGGATTTGCGCTTTTTACTTTTGCTCTTTGGTAGTGTTCTTCTTTCCACTCTTTGTTTGGGATTTCCTTCCACTTTTTGTGGCTTCTTTTATCTTTTTTTCTAGTGCTTTCTATTCACTTTTTATTTTTTCCTTCCGTTTGTGTCTGTGTTCATATTGTACGTGTCATTGTCCGTCCATTTTATTTGCATTCCGGTCTCCGTGTTTCCTGCTTTTAAGTCTGGTTCGACTGCATTAGTTTGCTCTCTTCTTATCCATCCCATCACGTCTTGGCTGCTCAGTATGTCTGCTTGTCTGTTAATGTGCCTTACTGTATCCTTTATCTCTCTTTTTGTGTTTTGTTCCTGATTTTTATTTAGTTTTTTAATTAGCTCTAGTATGGAGTGCACCGGCTCTTCCAAGAGTATGGTTTCCGTGCTCCTTTCGGTTTCTTCAGTCTCTTCCTCGCTAGCTTCGTCGCTGTTCTTTTCCATCCTGTTTCTTTTTTAACGTCTTTCGTCGGTGTTCTATCGGTGTTTTTTGGTGTACTCCTTCTTGTATTATCGAGTGACCAGCACCTTATTCTCGCTGGCCTCTCGCTTTCTAGGTCGAAGAGGTTCCACTGGTTCTCTGGCTTTTCGGATTCCGGTGTTACTAGGTCTACTAGCACCCTTTCATTTTTCCTAGGCGGTGTCCGCTGTTCCTTCTGCGCCTCCCCCTTCTCAATTATCATGCTATCTAAATCCTCGTCCTCTTCTGATTCCGCGTTAGGTAACGAAGTCATGGTTTCCGATCTTCTTCTCGCTTTGTTTCGTGCTTTTTCGGTTTCCTCTTTGTTCATGTACTTATATAAGAGTGCTTCCATGGACTCTTCCAGTCCGAGATGTCCGTACGTCTTACTTTGCCTCTCTACACTATTCACCCTCGGGCGTAGTTCCCTACCCCAGTTTCCTGGGGCCCGTGTGTCGCCATTTATCCAAACCCTGCATTCTCGGATAGGTTGGGCTCGCTCGTCGCAACTGGAGGTCCGACACCCCCAGTCCACCGCACACTCCCTGACCAGGGCCCGAAGTGGCTGGCTCCCTGACTACTGCTGGACTCCGCTTCGGCAGTGCCAGCACACATCAGCCCGTCTTATACCAGCGACGGGCACTCCCCTCTTCCTCCAACAGCAGCCGGTCATTGTCATCCAGGTGGATAGCAAGGGTTCGTCGTCGCAGATCAGTCCTAGGAAAAGGGCTATCAGGGAAGTGACGTTTGACCTCTAGGCCTCTGATAACTATATATTTCTTTTGAATTTTCGTATAACAGTTTAAAAGCAATTTCATAAAAGGTATTTAGGGCGTACGTTTTCACATTGCCACCATCTCCACTAAACCACTAAAACTGCAGGGACATAAAATGGATATAATTAAATTAACCAAAAAAATTAACCATCGATACCAATAGAAAAATTTTTTTTTAAATATACGCCTTTTGTTGAAGTCTGTCTTGTCAGTCACTCTTGCAGCAAGGGTAGACCATCTTAAAATGATTGAACAATTGCTTCCAATGTTTAACTTTACATTAAAAAAATACCTTAAATTCAATACACAATAACAATGAAATTGTAATTACGATTCAACTAACAGTGATGACAAAACCAACAATTGTAATATTAATTAAAGTCTAGGTTTTCTTCCCTTTCCTTCGTACGGTAGCTAGTGGGGAAAGCGACGCGTTACTGTTGAAAACGGGGCGGAGCAAATCCTGATTGGCCGCCATGTTTGCGTTACCCGGCGACGCGACATGCTGTTTCGGTTATAAGTTTCAGAATCCACAGCCTTCGTTGTTGCAACGTCAGTGCCAGTGGCATGATGTGACATTAAATGTCAGTATGACAAATGTCATCATGTCATAGAAACAGATGTTAGGTAGAGTCTAGTGTGGCTGTGGTTTTAAAAAATTGAATAATTGCAAACGTATTTAGACACTTCTTGTGCCAACGATGTAGTCGAAAAGTAGGGTGAGGGCCACATCAGGTATTTTAAATGGCAACCCCAGTTTTTTGCTGTTTTTTATAGAACTCCTTACTACACAGAATTTGCGCTGAAGTTGAGCAAATTAGTTCTGACATTTTCGAACGCAGTATACACACAAAGAGTTTACGCTCGTATTGGTCAATGCTAAATGGTTCGTGAAGACCAATTTGAACACTTTTTTTGGGTTGAATAATATTTTTTTTTCATTAAAATTAAGTTTTTATTTGTAAATGTAAATGTGCTATTTAAAAAAAAGGTTATGTAAGGTATCACTTATTTTACATCGTCATTTAGGTAGTAATCGAAAAACAACAAAACAAACGAGGCTGCCATTTAAAAAAATTAAGGATAACGACATCGTTCCGAAATAGGTAACACGTCATAGATGAAATGTTAACGTCATAAGTTGGCTATTTAAAAGTTAAATTGACGTGTTTGAGGGTTTTTCTTGTAAACATTAAATAACGTAACTATGAATTTTGTTCCAAACTTTATCATCACTCTGTATAGTACACAGAGTGTCCCGCAACTCAACGTCATGTTGATGCCAGGAGAGTTAGGTTATGTAAGTTCTAGCAAAAATATTAAAAAAATCTAGTTATATAGTTCTAGTTGAGCGTTGGCATTTTTTCAAAAAAGTAAAAAATCGATATCCTTTGCCACATCTGCAGTTAACTGTGGCAACAAATTTCCTAATTTTCTTATGGCTTTTTTACTAATATGATCATAAATAACCGTACCGCTAATCGCAGTCGCAAATCTATCAAGAAAAATTTGTTAGATTGATATAAATAAGGTAGGCCACATACAAGGCCACATACAGGCTGTCCCACACAAGCTGCGTCGGTCCATAGCCGACTTATTATTTATTTTTTATAAAAATGTTTCAGATAAAAGTTGCATCAAATCATATTCTACATATTTTAAAATTAGTTTCAGTAATTACGCACTTCCGCTTACTCCGGAAATAGGTAACAACTTTGTTATTATAAATGAAACACCTATATATTGCACCTTTGGATTGTTTGTTAAATACCAATGGTACTTTGATAAGGATACATTATATCTAAGTGGCATTGTTTTTGAACAACACAACAATTTTCAAAAAAATGGCACTTGCAGAGAAACTGCAAAAGATAGAAAGGTGCGGTTTTCAGTTTTGGATTAAGCATAAAAAATCAAACGTCCGCTATTAGAAAATTATCGCATTTAAATTACGGAGGTCTTAAGTAGGAATCTGTAAATTTCAAACGTTTCAATCATGGATAACTTGATTTTTTGAAATGGAACGATAGACCAATTTTTGCATGGTGCATTCGAGTATTTGCTAATGTAAAATAAAAGCATACTTTTTGTTTTATTTTTCAATTTATTTCCTCAATTGAATTAGGCTAGGTTGACTTTCTTGCAACAATTTCAAATAAAAATTCTCATTTTTTTGTACCTTTTTGAAATCCTAACTAAACGGCGATGCCGAGGGTAGTTTTTTACTGTAATAAGAGTCATTTCTGTAATCAAGAGCCCATATCAAGTAAATTTGTTTTTCAAATCACTCAAACAAACTACCTTATTCTTATCAATGTAACAATTTTTTTGATCGATTTGCGACTGCGCTTAATGGTATTGTTATTTACGATCATATTGGTAAAAAAAGAACAGTAAAAAAACGAGAATTAGAAAATGTGTTGTCACCGTAACTACTGATGTGATAAATAATGTCAATTTTCTACTTTTTTGCAAAAATGCCAATCATCACTCAACTAAGTGGATTGAGGTATGATTATATCAAACAATGAATTTATCGATAAGCAAAAAGCTCAAATTATTCTACTTGACGAGACATTTTTTGCGGCATTTTTGTACATATCTTTGTATGGCAATGAGTACTCATATTTTTTGTGAAAATACCATAAAACAATGTTTTCTTCCATAATACATGTGGGAAATTAGAGAAATACAGTTTAAAGCAGATCAACTTTTAATAATGAATACTATCAAACTTATTACATTAATTTCAACCGTGACCGAGTTCTGTCTGCTATGCCTCCAGTGTCAATGAGGTTCCGATATTGTTTGTTCCTGCTACCACCTATTTCCACATCCATATGCTTTAATAACTAATTATATCGAGGAGACTCTTAATCAAACTCAAACCGACAGAGCGTCGTGATTTACGAAAATAAACAGTTTTTAATTAAATCGTAGACGAACAGCGGTAGAAAAAAAAATAATGGATCGCTTCGCATCACAAACATTCTGAAAGCTCTGAGAGTCCAGAATCATTTATGTTCAATGCAGTTTCCGAAAGTTTTTCGTCTAAACAAATTTGCCCAGCTGCTAGCTCGGTATAACGCGAATGCAGGCAATCGTTTGAGAATATTAAAAACTGTCAAAGTTTTTATGGGCCTTTTCTCCGCTGGAGACCTTCCATAGACACACATAGAGCTAGTACGGTAGTCCGTAAAGCGCGTCAATGCAAATATCGACATCAAACGGCGAAACCCATATTAAAGTTAAATATTTGCAATGCGAGAACGATTTCAAAGAGTCCTCATAGCAGTAGCGAGTAAAGCAGTTATTGCACAATAAATTTTGATATACTTTTTTACTGTGGAGTTGAAGAACACGTCAGAAACTATGTGTGACTACATCTATTTATTATCAGGTGCTACCAGGGCAATGTTTTAAACACAATGACGGGCTGCGCCGATGGTTTTGGAGAAATGAAAAAATGTATCTAAAATTAGGATTATATTAATTACCTTAGGCAGTAATAATTCTGGTTAATATTACTAATATTCACAAATTTATGTTTCTATTACTACAATTCATTAATTATAATTACAGCGTACAGGAACATAAAATCAAAAATAATTTATGAAGCCGCACGACACGCACCTAAATAATAAAAGAAATTGTATTGAAGATGTCACAAAATCAATGACAACATTACCCACATACGCTTCTATTTTAAAAACAGTCTATTCCAAATTTGTTTTTAGCACGTAGATTGGGTAACATTACTGCAACACTCATTAATAATGTTGGCGTAGATTTTAAAATATTAACGTACTTTCATGTCCACTGTAACTGGAGTAACCTAATTTATCACGTATTTTAACGTTTTTCTTCAATTTTTGCCCGGTAAAATACATATGTGGAATCACGACGAAAAAAACAATTCAACAGCGACTGTGTGAACTGTATGAACTTTGCTATATCGTCTCACTTGCGCAGTAGCACACGCACACGCACATGCATACGCACGCACAGACGCACACATACAAACACACGCACACGCGCGCGCGTACACTCACACACAGAACGAGATCCATTCTGGACTCCGTAAAAAAAAATGGGGGCCAAATTTTTACCGATTACAGTACCTAGCTTTGGAGTTTTCGGAGTCGGTATTCTTTGCAATATTATTAGCTTTGTTCTAGCAGCCGTCACGAACTAGTTCGTTTCTAGTTTATTAGATGTGTTACTGTTATTCATAATGCAGTTGCCGTTGAAACATATCTGGCTTATTCAATATTAAAAACTTGAAACTAGTTATTTCACTGCTCGCTGTTTTCAGTTGAGGTGACAACTGTAATTGCCTAAGTTGGTAGTAACCATAACCACACTTATAGATGTATAAACACTATGCCAAGAATGTGTGCCACAAGATGTATGCTACAAGATTATTTCCCGTTCTAACTAGTTATTGACATCATTAACGTATAAAGCATAGTTAATCTTTGGAATACTCTGTTTGTATATTGCTTCATATACTCGTTATACAGTTGATTGTCAAAGTAGACGGTAGAACAAAATATGGTAACAGCTATCACAACGCTCAATGTTATGCAATACGAAATTGACGAGGCACCCAAATTGCCCAAAACCGACCGAGCATAACTCCACCTAATCCCATTGAAAACTTAAGAGAAGTTCTTGAAAATCTTAGCAAAAATCAAACCCCAAACCCACGAAGTCTATTAGGCGCAATTACAGCTGCATATGATCGAATACTAAGAATAAAACCACATCACAAACATAGGATGCAGGTGAAATAAAAAAGTTGCGGTCTCCAGAAGAGAATGTATTATATAAGGCTTCTCGAGGAGAGAGGAAAAGAAGAACTACAGCGAAGAACGAGCAAAGATTGAAAAGGGCTAAACAAATATACTAGACAATTCATCCCCGGAAAACTTTATCGCGGAAAACTAAAAGGCGTTATAAAGCAACTAAAGCCAAAGAAAGCACCTAGAAAAAAAAATGCATTCTCAAAAGAAATAATGAAAGCATGCGTAACGGCGACACCTCACATCTTCCTGAAGATGTTCAAATACTGTCCAGACTATTTATAGCAAAGGGTCTGCTCAGTAATATGGAAAAGAGCAGTTCTAGTACTTACTCAAAGGCTAGCAAAACAAAGACAGGAGGAGCTTGCTGATCCGTGATTCCAGCGCGCTAAATCTTTCGACAAATTTTATGGATTTTAATGGCGAGTGTGTGTTCTTGTGATCATTAATATTAGTGAATTTAGTGCTTACAACGCATTTTCAGTGGACCAGGTGAGTCTTGAACTCAATATTTTGCCTTCCCGCGAATCTAACCTCACGTTTTCCATCGTGCGTGGTTCAACAAACTGGCACCATACATGATTTTCTTATTCGAGGGCAATGACCGCCCATAAGGGCAGTCCTACATCCAGGGAGGAAGGGCACAACCCGAATGGCGACAGTCATGGGTTTACTCAAGTCCAGCAACAAAAGGGCTACTGCGAATGACCTGGACAGGCAAAGAAAAAGAGGCGGGAAGCACAATTCCAGCGCTAACCCAAAGAGAAAAAAACCCTCTACCGCAAGACCTGGCCAAGCTAGGTCGCCAAGCTAGGTTCGCTGCGAGGTCCTCCCGTTCGAGCGCGGACAACAAATGCGAGCCCTTAACTAGCAAAGCTGTAAATTCGGACAAACGTGATAAATGTCAACAACGCCCACAGCCAAGGGAACACGAAAATCACCCACTAACTAGAGGTACTAGTGTTACCAATGCCACCAAAGGCAGAGAGTCGTCCAAACGATTTAGGTCCACGGTCTCCTGTGAGCCCTCTCCGAAGAAGACCAAAGAAGAAGCACGCCGCACAGAGAAGTTGCTGTTTGGTGAGCTACCGGACTACGCGGATTCTCCATACAGCCCCGCAGCACCCACTGAACCCAAACCCTAACCGTTCCGATGGAGGGTCTTCAGAAGACCACCGACCAACTCTCAAGGATGGACTGTACCTTGCGGGTAATACAATACAATCTCCATCATAGTCGGGTGCATCGGCAAATTTATATCGATATTTTGGTATGATGACTAACGCCATGGCTCTGATACAAGATCCGTGGATCATGTGGTCGAACGTTCTTGGCTTTGGTAGTCTCGGCGGCTCTGCCGGGCCACAGAAAACCCGGACTACTATCTACTTCCCCGGGCACCTTCACGCACATCTACTCCCACAGCACACAGATGGAGACATCACTAGGGTTAAATTACACTGGAATGAGCGTGGTAGAACCAAAGATGTCATTCTCGCTGTCTACCTCCCTATCGAGGACTAACCACCATCTCGAGGGCTGTTGAAACTCGTGAAAGCATGCACTCTCGAAGGCAGGCAGGCAGCCTGCGACCCCAATGCCCACTTAACATTCTGGCACAGTGCAACATATAACCATAGATATATCAAACTCTCGGAATTTATTTCTAGCAACAATCTGGAGATACTCAATCATGTCGCGGCCACCAATCGCCATATCCGACCATAGATGGACCCCTTACAGTCTTGGTTCCTGCAAGGTAAAACGGAGACTTGTACGTGAGTGACCCCAGTAAAAAAATGTCGGCGCCCTTCGCAAGCATCTAGTTGGTGAGTTGCACAACCTAACTATCACGCGTTCACAGAAAGCTCGGGAGCTGGAGGACTATTCCACCTCCATCAGTAAAGCTATGATGTTCTCGTACAAGAAAGCTGTCCTGCTTGGGTGTCGGAGTCTGGACGCAATTCCTCATGGTCCACAACTCACACGGAAAGCTTACAAGAAAGCTACGCGCACTAAATCAGTCGCCAACTGGGTCCATTACAAGGTCAACCTAGCAATGTTTAAAAAGAATATCCGACATAACCAGTGGAAGGTTTGGCGTACTTTCTGTGAAGCTGCTGTGACAGTTTCCGAGGTTTCTCGACTCAAAAAGCGACCCAGCGACCCATGGGGAAATCGGTATTATTAGGAAAGTTGATGGCAATTACGCCAGCAACCTGTCCAAAAACCTACAACCGCTAATGGGCGTTCATTTCCCAGGTTCAGTTGATGTCGCCAACAGATCCTCACCCGATTTAGATGAGACACGCTGTTTCCCCACCTACAACAACTGGAGCATAGTGTACACCATGAATGAAAAGAATCTCCCTACTGCGTGTTTACGGCGCATCCATGCGTAGGTCGTCCGTAGCTTCATCGTCCGTCGCCTACATAGAATGCCAATTATAGTCTTCCCCTCATTTGCCCTCATTTGTGTCCTCTCTACCTGTTTCTGTTAATTTTAGAGTTGCCCGTTTTATTGCTGTGGCCATTGAGATATATTGGAGGTGTGAGTTGAAGATTTGTTTTTACCAACCGCTATATATTATAAATATGAAATACACTTTACAAATAACAGCTATTTTTATTAGCGTAACAATAACGAATGCACAATACATTTTAGGAAGAATAGTAAAATGGTTCAAATAATAGATTGAGTGATATCCTAATTAATATTTTATCAATTATTCGAACGACACATTTAAATAATTATTAGTAGAATTCTTAGTAGAATCTGGCATGTAACTACATAACTTCGCTCTGCGTCTTCCCCAAAAATGAAGTATAAATGTTACTCACTTGTGTCAGACCTAATCTGGTAATTTTATCGATACGTCAGAGAATTATAGTATTATAGTATTATAATAGTAATTTAACTTTCATGAATAAATTGCAGTGCAAACCGTAAACCACGTCACAGCATGCAAAACACAAATGAAGCTCGTTTTGTATCTGAAAGTTGTGCCACTAGTTCATGCTGGAATCAAATGATGGTAAAATTCAATATTACTCGCTCATTTTATACCACAAAATAATTCTACTAAAAATTATTCAAAATATATTGTTGACAGCAAGAAGTAGAAAATATATCAATACTTCTTTTCTGGACGTAAAATTCTACAAGGTGTTTTAATTTTATTTCGGACCCAAAATATTTAACATTGATGCTGACATCAATGAATCGTTGTCTTTTATTGTTATTATATATTCCTTGTAACCTATTGTTGTTGTCGGTCGATCACACACAAATATCGATATAAAAAAGTTAGGTTTGTATGCAATTCGATGAAAAGAAATTACATTAACTTTGTGCAATAAATTTTGTTTTTTTGTCGTACTCACTGAGATTCCAACTGACATTAAAAATATGAGTCATAATCTATACGCGTTTCATACACCATTTCCCAGAAGATTCAATCCGAAGATTTTTAGTTATCACATCTACCACTGTTTTCAATTGCTACACATTGTTTTCTTGTATTTTTTAAATAGTAAATAAAGACAATTTGTTTTTATGTTTTAACGTCAACTTTGTTATTTTAGTTGGAGGCAAAACACATATTTTTGTAGGATAGTTATTTATAATTCTGGTAGCTGTTATGCTTGCACTTTTATTGCCTATTTGCAAATGTACGGATTTAGAAACATATTAAAATATTGGACGTATATATAGGTGTCTTTTCTTCCCCATTATCCGTTTGGCCTATTGTTGTAGACCATAAACAAGTTTCGATATTTAAAGTTGTAATTTATAGAAGGTAGGTATGTAATTCCTCGAAAAAAGTCTGCATTAAATTTTATTGCTTTTGTGCCTATTTGCTGGGATTTTGAGATATATTTATTTATTTATAATATATAACATTATTATAACATGATAACCTATTCGTTCGTTTCATTTTTCGATACTTTAAAGTAATTAAAACCCACTCTTCTTCAATTATTACCAAAAAATCATATTTCTTTGTTAGTGTAGGCCAAAGAATGATATTTGATAAATAACCAATATGTAAATAGATTTTAACAGATCTATGCGATGTATTATTGGCACATGCTCGTGTATAACCCAAGGCTTTGTGGGACAGTTTATTTATAATTTGCATTTTCTTTCATTAGTTGAAAGCACCAAAGCTGTAATTTAATAAAGATTCATTTTTTTTGTTATTCTGACTATAAAAATTATTGAAGATACATATGTTTATTTTGTATTTTTATACAAAACTTTCTCCTACTAAAGGCCTCGTTGCTCATTTGGGCAGTCCTACAGAACCACATAAAGTGTAACTATTGCAAACTGTGTAAAATATCGGCGTTGAATCAGGTAAAACTAGGGTATATCGTAAATCATCCGTTCTGGCGCGAGAGCGGGACCCCAAGCTTGACGGCAAATTCGTCTAAGAAATACGTCCTATATGCGCAAATACTCAAAGTAGATACATACATAACCACGCAAGTGTACCAGGCCTGCGACAGAAGCAGAATCCGATGGGCCATAACGTAGTTTTACCTAATTCAAATTCCCGGGCCCGGATGGTATCCTACCAGCCCTACTACAATGGGGCCTGAATCTGATCAGACCACACTTTGAGGGCTTCAAGCTAGCCTTGCCACATTCCCGCTCGCTGGCGAGCGTCATCGTTAAGATACTGAAGAGGCTATGCGACCACTTTATACGAGACACGTCACCGCCCAACCGATATTCTTCGGTACTCCACTCAGACTTCCCGAGGAAGTAAAATACCTCGGTATTGTCTTTGACAGAAAACTGAAATAGGACAAATACCTGACGAAACAGGGTACAAAGAGATCGCACAGCTTTTGGTCAGTGTAAGCGGAGCATAGGTCGCACCTGAGGCGTCTCACCGAAGCATACGCTTTGGTTTTACACGGCCGTTATTCGGGCGATGCTCAAATTTAGTTTGGTGGCGTGGTTGCCTAGAGTCAAACTAGTTTCCGAACTACATTCCTGCTATGCGATCCTCCCATTGCTGCGATGGAGAACATGCTGTACCTATCGCCCCTTGACATCTTCCAAGAGCGATGGCTACGACGCTTAGACTTCGCACGATGGGATTCTTTTGTGAAGGATTTTGAAGCGGAGCGACACCATCAAAGATATGCCACATTTAGAGTATCCTACAGATATCTTTTCTACCCACTTTATTTTAAAGAAATCATACCACGCGCTCACGTCATTCACTGTAATTGATGTAAATGGGAGCCCGTCGGCTCGAAACGACAGGCGGGTACTGAAGTAGGGATTTTCTCCTACGATTTCTAAGCACAGCTACCCATACCACCATCTGTAGTACCTTTTACGAATTATGTAAGACATCACCCACAGGAAATTAAAAAATAGATGGGATGCAATTTCAGACTGGTCAACGGCCAATAAGAAACTACACGAGCTCCCAAGAAGTAAACTGCATCTCATCATCGCCTTACTAACGGGACACTATGGTATTAGAAAGCATATGTACAATATGTAACTCAGGGAAACATTCTTCTGTCGAGCGTGTAAGAAAGAATTAGGAACGATAAGGCAAATCTTATATGATTATTCCGCCCTAGAAGATCAGATGATAAGTGCCTCTGACGAGTATGCTAACCTTGGCTACATCCACAAGTTGACTGCTCGTTACTGGTACATAATACCGGGAAGGTATGGAGGCTGGCACAAAATGCACATTGAGGCCTAACCGACGTATATGCCTGGCATAATGCCTCCAAACTCTACGTATAGCCCAACCAACATAAACAGCACCTAAACATTAGGATCTGCACTGGACAAGTGGATCATTCTGCAGCGTGACTGTGGACTGCTCGCATCGAATGCCGTTCTTCGTGCAGGTCCCAGGTTAACTTTAAAATGGTTTCACTATGCATACAAAGGCAGGAGAAGGATTGGTAATGTCCATAATAAACGACGCTACAGTAATGGAAATCAAGTGCATTTAGTTTACTTTCGTTTTACAGTTACTAATGTTGGAGAAGTAGTTCAGCAATCAAACGACACACGTACGTTGCCCGCGAAATCCGATCGGTTGTTGTCCTAACAAGTGCTAAGTAAGCAACAGTCGAAACTAGGTCGCGAGCGCGTAGGTGCAGTGCAATAATGTAGAGTATAATGAACTGGATTAAGCGTTCCACACACGTAAGCTATTCACGCGCACTCTAATAAGATAAAGAAGTCACATTTTGTTCGATCGTGTTGGATCCCGGACCAGCCGAACGGACGCAAAGTAGAACACGCAAATTGGTCGGCCCCTCATCGTAGCCGGTGTGACGACGATGGGGGACAAGGCAAGGCCAACTGGGACGCCGAAGCATTGCTCCCAAGCGTCGATCCAGTTTGGAACCTGGAGTGAGCGATCTACGCTTCCACGCAAAACGCAGGAAGCGGACAGGAAGGAGGTAAAAACTGGGGCTTTCGAAAGTAAGCCCCGTGTCCAGAGGTCGCCAAACCCAGCCAGAAAGGAGAACCCAAAAACCTCCAACCAGCAGGGAATAGAAGAGCAGAAAAGGACCCTACTGCCGTCTCCAAAACAGAGTGGTAGCGCAAACATGGTAACACCGCTGATGTCCAAGAAGGATAGTCCCAGGTGGGAAGAATTGAAGGCAAAAGTGGAAGCAGTCCTTGGCACTCCAACACGGACAACGCCACATTCTACGAAAACGTCTGAGGAAAAGACAACCAAGAAACGGAAGCGTGCAAAGTTTCTGTCCCTTCCTTTGGACTTAGAAGAGGCCTCCAGCACGGAAGAAGAAGAAGTAGTCTCGAATAGCGTGACAATGGAAGAAGATGAGGAAGCCAATTGGACGAGGTTCTCAAGAAAACATACTCCAAGATGGAAGGCCTTCAGGAGCAGGTGAAAAAGGCAAGTGGAAAGACGGAGATACAAAAGATATCGAATACATTGGCAAGTATGATGAGTGATGCCATGAAAACTATGGCATCTCATGTACAGAAAGCCGCAGGTGTACGAAGCGAACATCTACCCAGAGCTACGGGGAATCCACTCACCGCACCTGAGGGACACGACGTTGTCATAGTACTGGGTGGAGGAGATCAAGAGACCGGTCTCAGAAACAGCGTCCTACGGCAGGTGCCAGAGCTTGACGGCTTCTCGTGTCAAGAGACCGGAATTATTGAGGTGGTAAAGACAACCACTATCAAGATAGGCGACAAGACAGTAGAGAAGCGGCGACGCATCTTCGTTGTCCAAAGAAGTGAGACATCCCCATCCATGGATACCATACTAGAGCAACTGGGAAGCACCATGGGACCGAAAAAGGACACGGATAAGCGTGGATACGCTGACGCAGCAAAGACCGCAAAGGGAGGCACAACACTGCAAAAGCCAAGGACCAACCCACCAAAGGATAGGCAGTCGAGACAATTTCCAGATCTGCCGAAAAGAAGAGACGGAGCCGTCATCATCAGACCGGCAGCGGGTCCTATGCTGAGACTCTGGCCCGAGTCAAAGAACAGCTGAACGCTGATGGTGACTCACTCAATATCAAGGGAGTGAGAAAAACCAAATCCGGCGATCTAATGATCAAGGTCAAGGACCGGGAGAGTGCGGCAAATCTGCGAGAGCAGATACGAATGACAACGGGCTTGACGGGACTACCGACCAGAGTAGCAGGGAAAGAGCGAACGCTCACTATCAGAGACCTTGAGTCGACATGCACTGCACAGGAAATTGTAGATGCAGTACATAAAGTCGTGGGAGATGGCTTCAGCGCCGACATAAACATAAGGGCACTAAACGAAGCCTACGGCGAAACAAAGACTGCAATCCTGCGGGTCCGGGAAGGTGCAGCGGTGGTACTCCTCCGAAAAAAAACCATGAGAGTCGGATGGGCCGTAGGGCGCGTTGGAGAACGACAGCAGGTGGTAACGTGCTACAGATACTGGGAGACTGGCCATCTCGCGGCCGCTTGTAAGGGCACGGACCGGAGAGAACTCTGCAGAAACTGCGGCATGGCGGGTCACATGGCAACAGCCTGCGATAAGGCCCCAGGGTGCCCTATCTGCAAGACGGAGGGACATAGGGCGGAAACCTTACGCTGCCCTACGTACGCAAAAGCCATAGAGGATGCGCAGAAGGGAAAGGTACAATCGCACAATGCCTGAACCCTACCACAAAATAACGAACAGAAGGGCGCTGAAAGACCAACTAAGACCTCAGCAACAGTCCCCGACCAATAAGAGAAAACCACCGTCAAAAATCAAAAGAGACCGTGCAAGGATGGAAAAGCACCTCAAGGATAGAGGGGGGATGATCGCTTTCGTTGCTGGAGAAATCCTGACGTCTCAGACGAGAGCGACCATCACACACGCATCCGGAGTGATAGAAGTTCTCACTCCTGTCCCGCCGTGCGAAACCTCAGAAATCGCCACAAACATAGCAACAGGGAATCCAGGCCAAATCCAGGAACAAGTAGAGGAAACACCACGCGGGTGGTACTCTAATGTGCCACCAATAGTAAGAATGACCCTGAAGAGTATCCGTTACGCCCAGCAGCGATTGCGAGACAGGACACTGTTTGACACGGTCAGAAACTACCTCGGATACTTCGTGAGGACGGAGCAAGGGGAGATTGTAGGGGGAGAAAGTAAGGTCTCCTCCGAAGCAAAAATAATGTCTGAAGGCATGCCCCTTGGTGAAGATCTCAGGCTGCTATACCTCCGGTTTCTCGCCAGCTATGGCATCTCCGATGAAAAAGCATCAGAAGACCTCGAAAAAGTGTGGCTGTACCTTGGGTCCACTAGGAGGATGCGACTGGAGTCAGTCAGAGAAAGTGACAGGAGATATATGGCACCACCACCACCATGGTCAAGATCCTTCAAGTGAACCTAGGCAGAGGAAAAACCGCACAGGACCTGCTATTAGCGACGGCGGTGAAGAAAGATGTCGATATAATGCTGGTCTCCGAGCAAAACAACGCTATCACAGAGAAACTAGGGTGGTGGACGGACGACATAAAAGGCGCCTCAATCGGCATAAGAGGTCACCGCGTATCTGTCCGAAATCACGGAGCCGGCAGAGGCTTCATATGGGTAGATGTCGGGATGGCTACGTTCTACAGCTGCTATGCATCACCAGCCATGACAAGGACAGAGTTCGAGGAGTTTCTGGAGGAGCTGGAGGGCAGCTTGAGGACAGGGGCCAACAGATGCGTTGTGGCAGGTGACTTCAACGCAAAGTCTCGTCAATGGGGATCAACCCACACAGACGCAAAGGGAGAAGCTCTATGCGAATGGGCAGCAAGAAATGGCATGGTGTCCCTGAACGACGGAACGTCCAACACCTTTCGAAGAAGATCTGGAGGAGGTTCGGTCATCGACGTAACCTTCGCTTCAGATAACGTCGCCCACGAGATGGGGGGTTGGTGCGTGGTGGAGGAAGAAACCATG
This sequence comes from Aphodius granarius, assembly GCA_963971325.1. Lineage (NCBI taxonomy): Eukaryota > Metazoa > Arthropoda > Insecta > Coleoptera > Scarabaeidae > Aphodius > Aphodius granarius. The sequence continues at coordinate 17,899,158 of OZ020222.1, read as the reverse complement.
AGCGACCACATGTACATCTCGTACCAGCTGCACGCCGAAAACACCAACGTCCCGGACGAGACATCTCCCAGCCCTGGATATAATGCTAAGAAAATGAATACCGAAGCATTTATCGAGGCTTTACAGGATGAAATAAATGGCGGAGACACCGACGTAAGGTCATTCATGGCGGCGCTCGAGAAAGCATGCGATGCGTCAATGCCAAAAAGAAAGAAGACAGGGAGAAGATCAGTCTACTGGTGGACCGAGGAGATAGCGGAGCTCCGTAAGGTATGCAACCAAGCCAGAAGGAAGGCACAAAGAGAAAGGCGGGACGATATGAGACGAAACCAGCTTCTAGATGAGTACAAGAACGCCAGAAAGTTACTGAAGGTCGCAATCCTTCAGTCCAAGGAGAACCATTGGGCCAACGTCCTCGAAGAGGTAGAGCAGAACGTGTGGGGAGAAGGTTACAAGATAGTAACAAAACGCCTTAAAGCCAGAGCCTCCCCACCAAACCTCACACTGGCAGAAACGAGAGATATCGCCAAGGAACTGTTCCCGGAGCATCAGATACGACAAGGCAGAAGATGGTCAAATGAGACCGAGGAGGAGAACGCGGAACCCTTCACCGTCGAAGAAAGAAAACAGGCAGCCGTCAAAATAAAAAGCGGCAAGGCTCCTGGTCCCGACGGAATACCGCCGGAGGCTGTCAAGACTATGGTGGCGCATGCAGGAGAATACGTCACCGATGTCATGAACAGGATTTTGGTCGAAGGAATATATCCTGACGAGTGGAAGACAGGGAAGCTGGTACTGCTTGCAAAGGGAAATACCAAACCAACCAAGTACAGACCTATATGCCTACTTGACAGTGCCGGAAAACTCCTGGAATAGTTGCTGGTGGACAGACTGAAGCGCGAGCTGGAGAGAAAAGCTCCACTTGCCGAAAATCAGTTCGGCTTTAGAGAAGGGCGTTCAACAGTGGACGCAGTAAAGGTCGTCACAGAAGCTGCAAAAAAGGCAAACCAGGGTACGCAGCGCAACAAGCGCTACTGCATGCTGGTCACATTAGATGTCAAAAACGCATTTAACACCGTGATGTGGGAAAAGCTTCTAGACGAGATAAAAAGAAGGAAAATTATCCCGTACCTCGTGAGACTACTTCAGAGCTACCTGGAAAATAGGGGGCTGTTGCTCACCGGAAAAGATGGGTCGACGGAGAGGATGCCCGTCACTAGCGGCGTCCCACAGGGGTCGGTCCTCGGACCGACACTTTGGAACCTCCTCTTCGATGGGGTGCTGCGACTCAAAACCCCGGGAGTCGAGAAGGTGGCGTACGCCGATGACCTGGGTTTGATTGTCACTGGCAGGACGTGTGCCGAGGTCCAAGACCGAGCCAATACGGCGATCGCTCGCATTGTGGAATGGATGGAAGAGCACCATCTCCAGCTAGCCGCTGAAAAAACAGAAGCGGTGATGCTCACCGGAAGACGAAGGTTACAACCGGTAGTGCTCACAGTGGCCGGAGTGCTGATTGAACCTTCCCGGAGCCTAAAGTACCTGTGGGTTCATATTGAAAAAAGCCGCCGTTACAAAAAGCATATAGACGAAACGGCCGCAAGAGCAGAACGAACAACTGCTGCACTGTTGAGGCTTATGCCAAAAGTAAAAGAACCACGAGCGAGTAAGAGGAGAATACTCGTGTCGGTGGCAGAATCGGTAATACTATACGCCGCCCCCGTATGGGTAGAAGATATGGCGTTCGCCAATAGAAGGGACAGGCTTTCCAAAGTACAACGGAGGGCGGCAATTGGGGTGTCATCGGCATACCGAACGGTCTCCACAGCGGCTATTCAGGTTGTCGCTTCACTGACGCCGATACACCTGAAGGCGGAAGAAAGAGCCCGAAAGTACAAGCAGAGACCGGAAGAGCGAGTGTCCAGAAGAGACCACCGAAACCTAACACTCGAAAAATGGCAATCGGAGTGGGATAGCGCGGATGTCGGCCGGTGGACCCATAGTCTGATACCCAGAGTGGCAGATTGGGTAAATAGAAAGCATGGTGAGGTCAGCTACGAGCTAACGCAGGCGCTCACTGGACATGGCTGCTTCGGATCCTACCTTCACAAGTACAAGAGAAGGGAAGGACCTGAGTGCGCATACTGCGGACAGTTGGACACACCGGCACATACCCTCTTCGAATGTAATAGATGGGGGGAACTGCGTAGGGCGTGTCCATACAAAGAAAGCCTGACAGAAGAAAGGATGGTGGAGGAGATGCTGAAAGGCCCAGATCAGTGGAAACAAATAGCAGACACCATAAGGAGAATACTCCAAGAAAAAGAAAAGGACAACCGACGTCGGGATGTAATAGGTCCTCCCGTCCCTTAGTGCGTAAGGGACCGCGATGGACCACGGGGACAGAAAGAATGGACCATGAGGGTAAGATAGCGCCAGGACGTCCGGCGCAGGATAGCTCCAGGAGAATCCGGAGCGAGGAGGTACGGGTACCGGAATACCGGACCAAAACGACTTCAGGAATTCCGAAGCCAGGGAGGGAACGCTGGAATACCGCAGTCCCAGAAGAAGGTAAGCGATGTGTACCCCAGCATAGTGGACGTGAGTGTCGGGAAGGTCCCAATGGTGACGCAAGTGCGCGTGTACAGTGCGGTGCCGGCGAAGCGTCATGATGTGGTATGTGCGTCTGGTGCGCGTATAGTGTGTAGGGCACGCCTGGAGCCACAGGTGCCTTGGAGGAAGAAAGGACTTCAAACCCTAGTGTCATGGGCAGGTGCAAGCTGCATGTATGCGGGGTGTATAGTACTTAAGGTGCATGTTTACTAAGTAAGGGCATGGCTGGTATTAAATTGTAGGTAGTATAGGTAGCAGTAAGGTAATTGTAATTTTGATTTTGGTTTTTACGAAGTAAAGGTTATACCCAACCCAAAAGAGCGAAAGGGATAAACTTGCATTAAATTTTAAAGAGGAATCAAAAGGAAGATGTCGCTGTCGGCAGAATGCTTCGGTGATACCCGACAGCGGGGTGGTGGTGGGATCTTCCAATCCCTTCCGCTCTTTTCTAAAAAAAAAAAAAAAAAAAAAGTTACTAATGTTGGTAAAACGATTCCATAATACGTAAATATTTCTCCTAGTAGGATGTCGAATGCTTCCGCAATAGGTTTAGTACATTGTATGATTCCCGTCTGCTAATGTTCTAATGCTGTATGTTCATCTATATACAGGGTGTCTCTGAAATAACTTCTAACCTTGAAGGAGCATATGCCCCAGGGCCAAACTAACAACTTTTGTCAACTTTACGCATTTTCGAGAAATTAATTATGAAAATCAGATTCCGGCCCTGATCAACAGCACCGAGATGCGTGCGGTCAGCTGTCTAGTACCGAACTGTTTTGGTGGTGGGATGGACTCGTGATTTACTGATGACCCCCCACTTTTGGTAATCGTGACCGTGAAACGCGTGCCAATGACCTACTTTCGTTTTGTGCTTTTCGTGTTATCTTGCGAGTCAGTTGTCATTTGCGAAAATGTTTACAAATATAGAACTTACAGACATTGTTTTAATGTATAGGGAGTGTGGCTACAACGTTAATCGGACGTGTAGACAATACGCGCAGAGATATCCGGCCAATTCGCCAGTACCTGAAATTTTTCCTCGAATGCGAACTAATTTTGAGCGGCGTATGGGGGCATGCATTTTAGCAGACGGGAATCATTTCGAACAATTTTTGTAAATCTACACCCCGTAGTTCAGTCGGTGAGTACACCTTACAATTGTCTAGTATTAAATGCGTATCACGCCGCGCGCCTCTGCCAGCGTGTGAGTCATACGCGCCACTAGTTACCAGGACTGTCCTCAGTGGATTTTTGTAAATATTTTTTTTAACTTAGAAATAGACTATGCGTTATTTGACCAAAATTGCTTCTCTAGCCCTGGCGGTTATGCTCCTTCAAGGATGGAAGTTATTTCAGCGACACCTTGTATATGAATTCATCATCTTCAATCATGCAATGAACTGAGCTTGGAAAAGTAATGAGCACTTTGATCGAATATATCATAGACTGTTTTTCTTAGAGGATCGTACGATGAAGTCCACCGTGTTTCAACTGGACGCGGAAGTGTAAAACCTAATATATTTTGAACAGTTTCTGCCGACTTTGGTCAACCTACCCCTTTCCATAATATGTTACATTTTTTTACTATTTTTCTGTTACTATTGACTTCATCAGCTCTGAAGAGGCAATTAAATTCAAGTTATGTGCACAGCATCGTATACGTTTTGGAAGAAGTGGTAGTTATGGTGTAGAATTACTATGTATAGAATCAACATAATCGGCATCGTCATCATCTGTAGCATTCACAGTATCCATGTCTTCATTTAAAATATTTTTTTCACATACGTCTATGCTATTTTCCTTGGCGCCGTATTCTTTGAATTCTTTCACAAAATTTGAACCGTTATCTGTTACTGTTGCACAAATTCTTGTATGGTCAATATTATATTCCGCATGAATTTGTGACAATAATTGCGCAATATTGTCAGCAGTATGAGAATTACGAAATCATCTGCATGCAAATACACCTAGAAACGAGCTTGTCTTTGCTGACCATATATCAGCGGTTGTACATACATACAGATTGGAACCGTCCTGGCGCAACGCTGGCTTGTGAACGTTTTCCTACCACTCGACCAGGGTAACGCCTTCACGCCTGCGCAGGTTTTTATTATACATGTTATCTCGTTTTGCTTTCGCTCAGTGGTCGCTCAGTGCCAGTGGTCAGTATACTGCCGACGTTCATGATGTATGGTACAGCAAAAAAGATCCAAATGCTTAAATGGCGTCATGCTGGTCACAGTTACCAGCACGTTAGCGATTTATTTAGCGTTACATTTCCTGATCGTCCTATTCCAAATAAGTCGACAATTTTTCGTTTAGAACAAAAATTTGACGAAACAGGTTCTGTTACAAATAAAGACAAAGCAACGGACGAAAAAAAGGTTGCCGAAGATACAAAAATATTAGTATGCGCTGCAATTCAAAATAACGATCAACTGTCATCTCGTAGAATTAGCGAAGAGGTCGGAATTTCGCATAAAAGTGTGCAGAAGGTTTTAAAGTCATATGGGTTTAAAAGTTATAAATGCCATAAACAACAACAGTTGGTGGGTGATGACTTTTATAGGCGCATGCTCGTTTGCGAACAGATGAGCGAGTTGATTAATGACGATGAACAGGTTCACCGATGAGTCGACATTTCCTCTTGTTGGACATCACAACCCATCAGTTGTTCGGTACTGGGCGCAGGAGAACGAACACCGTTGTATTGTCACCCACACTCAGTATTAACAAAAATTAAATGTTTGGGCAGGTATTCTCAACAATAATATTGGACCCTGCCTAACGTCAGTTTATATCACAATGACATTTGTCATACTGACATTTAAAGTCATGTCATGTCAGTGGCACTAACGCTGACGTTTGTCAAAATCTGACAATTTGCAACGCAGGGACGAAGGATATGTATCCTGTCAAACTGTTTCTATAAACGCTTACAGCGCCTAAACCGTTCATCCCACTGATTTGCAAATTTGTATAAATATTTAGAGTTAACTGGTATCAATTTGGTCAAAATCGGTCAAAATGCCGTTTTTACTTTCCGACTAGTACCCTAGAAGGAAAGTATTGTAATCGACAGAAAAAAAAATTGAGATGAATCGATTGCAATGATTTCTGGGAAATGTATGTATGTATGTGTGTATGTGTGTATGTATGTGTGTATGTATGTATGTCCGTGAACACGATAGCGCCCAGACGGAACAACGGATTGGGCTGAAATTTGGTATATATATTTAGAATTCCCGGGGGACGAACTGGATTGTTTTTGGTGACAATCTGACAACCGGAAGTGGCAAATGTCACATACGTTTTCTTAGGGATTCTTCCGATTTGGACCAAACTTACACCATCTCATCCTGCAGTGATTTTAAATATGTATATAAATTTGCAGATCAATCGGATGAGCGGTTTAGGCGCTATAGGAATTTTTATCAGTTGGTATGTGACGTAATGGAGAACTGACGTCATCATACCGCGTTAGCCGACACGTTATTGTTGAATATTATCGCCCACCCGCAATTGAAAAATAAATTAACAAGAAGTACAGAAATAAACCTAGCATGAAAACACGGATACATGACAGTATATTAGAGTTCTTTGTATCGAGAGGTCAGTCAGTCTTATTGCTATAGAGTATCACAATATAGTACATATTATTATTTTCTTACGGATATTCGCTTTCGGTGTTTTACCCTCTATAAGTCTATAGTCTCTATACTCTATAGTCTATACGTTCAGAGATTTTATAAATATGTAAACATTGTGTCAATGTAGTCGGAAAGTTGGGTGGGGGCCACACCAGATATTTTTTCTTGATAACAATACTTTCGTACTAGGATACTAGTTTTAATATTATGAATTATACAGTTTTGATTGTTCATCAAATGATTACTGATAGTTTGTTTCTTTTTTTTTGGAAAACAGGTAGTGCCTGGTAGTAATAAAATTAAAGGGCGACCCCTTTTGATGACTGATAGTGATTGTAATGACTGATAACAGAACCGAAGCATATTTTAAGTTTACTGCTATAAATACTAAACGACAATAACAGTGCTACATTGATTAGAATGTCGTTTTTAATTCATAATCCACAAATAATAATGTTATTTTTACCATTTAAATTTACTCGAACTAATCAACAAAGAACCGAAGATAGAACTACATTACCTTCCGCCCGGTGCTCGCATTAAAGGCGTTACATAACGCAGTTGGTAGTGGGGGTTAGGGGAATCTGAGGAGAGTCGTTGCGTCAGAACGGTTCCAACCTGTATATGATTTCACTCAATACAGCAGACATAGATACATAACCAAACACATACAGACATACATACATTCCCAAACAAATACATACATACATACACAAACATACACAAACATACATACATACTCAAACACATACAGACATACATACATACCCAAACACAAACAGACATACATACATACCCAAACACAAACAGACATACATGCATACCCAAACACATACAGACATACATACATACCCAAATACATACAGACATACATACATACCCAAACATACACAAACATACATACATACTCAAACACATACAGACATACATACATACCCAAACACATACAAACATACATACCCAAACACAAACAGACATACATACATACCCAAACACATACAGACATACATACATACATAGATACATACATTTTGCATAAACCGTTGCAATGGTTTCAGGGGTCCCCAAAACGTGTATTTCCGCTGAAATCTCGAATTATTTTTGGGAATTATTTTTCGCGCGCGCGAAATAAGCAATTGAATATCGCCCAGCCCAAAAAATGGCGTTTTGCGTTTAAAAAAAGTCGCCATGTGTGCCCAGCCTCATAATAGCACACAGCGTTTCGAATGTTTAGGAAACATTTAAAAATAATTCGAAGAAATATTATGAATGGTTGGTAGTTAAAATATCTGGGGTGGTCCTCACCCAACTTTCCAACCACAGCTAATCTGGATACTACCCAAGGAGCATACATTTAATGTATTCTCCTTGACACTACCTAACATCAGTTTCTGTGACATAATGACATTTGTCATCCTGACATTTAATGTCATGTCATGTAAGTGGCACTGACGTTTGTCAAAATCGGACAATTTGCAACACGGTGACGAAGGGTGTGGATTCTGTCAAACTGCGTCTGTAAAACCTTATAGCGCCTAAACCGTTCAACCCACTGATCCGCAAATTTGTATACATATTTAAAGTCACTGGATGGTGAGCTGATATCAGTTTGGCCAAAATCGAATAAATCCCTCAGAAGACTCATGTAAAATTTACCACTTCCGGTTGTCAGATTGTCACCAAAAACAATCCAGTTCGTCCCCCGGTAATTCTAAATATGTATACCAAATGTCAGCCCCATCCATTGTTCCGTTTGGGGCATACATGGACATACATACATACACACATGCACACATATATACATTTTCGGGAAATCACTGTAATCGATTCAGGAGACCCCAAAACGGGTATTTCCGCTGGAATCTCGAAATATTTTTTTCCGTCGATTATAATACTTTCCTTCTAGGATACTAGTCGGAAAGTAAAATATCTGGGGTGGCCCTCACCCAACTTTCCGACTACAATGTTGACATTTAAACGAATGTCCGTAAGATAATAATACTACTATTAGATCATAACACAAGGCACCTTTCGATACAAATAACCATAATATTATACTGTCACGTATCTGTATTTTTCTGCGAGATGTTTATTTATTCTTCGATCGCGAGCCGAAAACATGTGGCTGCATAAATGCTGACACATACAGTGAGCCATCCGTGAGCCCTTCATTACGACACAAACCGAAGGCGCCCGATAGGTATAAACTCTTATAGTGCCTAAACCGCTCATCCCATTGATCTGTAAATTTGTATACATATTTAATGTCACTGCAAGATGAGATGGTGTCACTTTGGTCAAAATCGGATGAATACCTAAGAAAACGTATTTGACAACTGCCACTTCCGGTTGTCAGATTGTCACCAAAAACAATCCAGTTCGTCCCCCGGTAATTCTAAGTACGTATGCCAAATTTCAGCCCGATCCGTTGTTCCGTTTGGGCGCTATCGTGTTCACGGACATACGTACACACATACACACATACACACATACACACATACATTTTCCAGAAATCATTGCAATGGATTCAGGAGACCCCAAAACGCGTATTTCCGCTAAAATCTCAAATTTTTTTTTCCGTCGATTACAATACTTTCCTTCTAGGAGTCGGAAACTAAAAGGAAGTCGTGATACTAGGGACGAAGAAAACTGACCAGCTTTCAGATAGAATTGAGTGGCATTAAGATCGCGACAACAAAGTATGTAAAGGCGTTGGAGTTTATTTAGACAAGGTTTGAAAATAAAACTTATACCAAATATAGGAAAATCCTACTATGACACAAAGATGATCCGTGACGTTATATACGGCGCAGTCTGGAAAGAAGCCCTCAGATACAAAAATCACAACTCCATGATAAGATTATTAGAGAGAAAAATCGCAACACTGTTTTATCTGGCAGGATGTTCCCCATATGAGCTCGTTATATAGGAATGAGCTAGAAAGTGGGAGACACGCGAATTCCAAAAGCCAAATAACCGAGGTAAGATGCTACAGCGGTAGCAGCATAGACGGCAACAGGGTTACGCACGGATTACTATACGACGCAAGCGACAACAGGCCATGGTGCATATGGACGCTACTGGAAAAATGGCCTAAAAGCTGCAGTGCGATGTTTGCTGGCTGGCTGCAACTTGATAGATTCCCTCGCGCACGCAATCTATGAATGCCGCAACTTTTAAGAGCAAAGAAGAGTGGAAGGAAAGATCGGTGGTGAGCTCAATTAGGAAGACGTCGCGAACATCTTGACTCGGTCAAAAAGAAGAGGGTTAGAGAGATTGACGTAGACGAGAGGAGGATGCTGAATGAGAAAACTATATTTTGTCTGATCTGTAGTTATGCGAGAGCGATTTCATGTTGTCTAATACCCTAGATACGCGAAAACTGCAGTTTCCACAATTCCAGCGTTGGTTAGCGCCAACAGTAGGTCGGGGTGAGGTGCTTTCTCCTTATTGAGCGTCACAAAAAGCGGTCGGTATTTTAAATTAAGTGAACGGAAGATTAGATATGGAAAATAAGAACACCAATTACACAATTAAATATCTAAATGCGAGCAGACAAAGAGAATATAACCGTAATAATCGATATCCAAACATATTAACAGAAAAAAAGGAACTTTTGAAAGCAGAACAAAACAAAACATTGTATTTTCCTTCCGTAGAGGAAAAAATCTAGTAAACTTTGTTACAACATAAACAAGAGATATCAGGAAGGGAGAAAACACAACACATTTGTTTGCCCTCCCAAAAATACATTACGTATTGCACTAACATCTATAGATAACTCTCTCTTCCTTTCAACTAATGACTGAACGTGTCACTTTACTTCTAATAATATCACCCTTACCAGGCAATACCAAATCATTTAAGAATTACAAAATATCAAGATAATCAATGACGGTCTGAAGGTATTTTATAGTACTACAAAAAGAAGACTTTTCAAGGGAAAACTTTTCCTTTAGTGAACACAGGTATTATATGCCATGTGTATACTAGCAGTATATTTCTAACAACAAAGCATATTTTACCAACAGTAATTCTAAATTAGCAACGGTCTTCCTTTTATTGCCTGTAGTAAGTTGAGTTAGCAACATCCTTATGGGAATACTTCGGTGTGTACCTAAAAATGTTATACTATCAACATTATGGCCTTGATGCGTAAATGATCTGGATGCATTTGACCGGCGAACTCAGTGGAAGAATTAAGAGAATTCATAAATGCGCAAGTAAATTCCTTAACATTTATCGTTGGGATAGCAGCAAATAAAACACTACCTTTCTTAGATATACTGATACGAGGAGAGCACATACATCCATCAGAAGAATGTTACATACAAAATCATAAAACCGAATTCCAAATTACCTTGTATAGAAGTCTGAAAATTTAAAACCATTTAAAGTGTCATTTCCACCACCTCGTTTAAAAAATATTCAATTTCGAGCATAGAATGTTCAAAATTTAACCTTTCAGAAAAAAATTAAGTTTTTATCGTGATTTATACTTCCGTTTGTTCGAGAATATTGTGAAAATGCATGATTGAGGTAACCTATTCACTACATGCAAAAAAATCTCTGAATCCATTTTAGTGCCCTATTATTGAATTTCAGGTATGCTTTTGTACATTTCCGAATCGCAGTCGTTTCATTTGTCCGCTCAAAGTCGAACATGTCCTGTGCGATGCAAGCATTCGAAACATACCGACTCTAATTCGGCTTTATTATTCGGCTGGACCTATGGGAAAAATGTGTGTGGCTACGAGTATGGACACATGATTTTTTTTTGGCAAAGCATTCGACTTGACTGATATTTTTGTTTATCGGACAGTATGCAACTCATAGTGTAAAATTAATTGTTCGCTTTATGACAGGGAAAACCTTGTATTGAAGTAAACTAAATTTACTAAATTGTTATATGCTTTGATAACTACGACTATGTTGTTATTTTATGAGCAGCATTCAATACAATGCGAAATATTGTTGAAATGATAAAGATCGTGCTAACCATATAGACGCTTCAACGATTTGCTTCATCTTTCCTACTCTTCGGTTTCCACCAATAACAATAAAAATAAAAAATAATAATATATAATATATAATATTGTAACGATAGTGCCTTGCTTAAGCGCGGACTGACGTCGCCGCGCCGCGGCGCGGGAATATTCGAGAAGAAACCAGAGTAAACGCGAGTGCGACTCGGTTTCTTCTCGAATATTCGGCGTGGACTGACAGCCGCGCTGGCCCGGCCTATCTGTTCGCGAAGAGTCTAGAAAGGCCAGGAATTATCACGAAGGTCGAGGCGCGGACTATATAAGCGCGCAACGACGCCGCGATAGGCAGTTTTTGCCTGGAAGCGCTACGAGTGAATACCAAGAGATCCACATAGCGACCGTGTGAAAATAAATAAGTGCTGTATTTACATAAATAGAGTTTTTATAGTTATAAATAGAGTTGTGATTTTTAGTAGTGTTTAAAATAAATAAACTCTACACACACTGGACGTTTTCTTCGAACCCAAAACGTAACAACTGGTGTCAGAAGTGCGATTGAAGAAAATATAAGTGACAAGTGCGTGTAGTGATCATGGCCACCTTGGACAATTTAAAGGTGAAGGATTTGCGACAGGAGTTGGAGGATCGTGATCTGGACACGTCTTGAAAAAAGGAATCTTAAGAAGAGGCTATCAGAATATCTAATATCGATAGGCGAAGATCCAGACACGTACGTATTCGAGAGTCTCGAAACGAAGCTTCTCGAAATAAAGCTTCAAGAAAATTCTAGAAACATCGAAACCAAGCATCTAGAAAATTCGCAAATTCTTGAAACGAAGATGGAAGAAAATTCTCAAAACCTCGAGAACCTCAAAGCCGGATTGCAAGAGAAGCTTCTGGAAAACTCTGAAAACATCGAGAGACTGCAAGAGAAGCTTCTAGAAAATTCGCAAATTCTTGAAACGAAGATGCAAGAAAATTCTCAAAACATCGAGAGACTGCAAGAGAAGCTTCTAGAAAGTTCGCAAAATCTCGAAATCAAACTACATGAGAAACTTCTTGAAAATGCTCGAAACCTTGAAAACAGACAAGAGACATTTGAAACCCGATTACACGAGGAACTTCTAGAACATAAAGGAAACCTTGATAACAAGGTGAGAAGTCTGGAAGAGCAGCTACAAGAAAATCTGAAGATTTTGGACAATAAAATAAAAGAAATTGCTGAAAAAGCAGATAAAGACGACATACTGGATGCGAAAAAGTTCCAAGTAACTGCGACGGATTCCGTGATAAGGGAGGTCAAGTCCAGCATTAAACCACCAACCTTTCATGGGACCACATCATGGGATAACTACAAGAAACAATTTGAGGCAGCTGCTAGGGCTAATGGATGGACAACGCAGGAGAAAGCTATTTCTCTGACTATGGCGTTGCGCGGCAATGCGGTGAACATTCTTCAGACTTTGCCCGAATTCGAGTTGAACGACTTCGAAAAGTTAGTGAAGGCAGTCGAGGTGAGGTACGGCCACGCTCATCTCGAACAAGTATTTCAACTCCAGCTGAAGAATAGAATCCAAAAATCGTCGGAAACCCTACAGGTATCAGGTATGACTACCTGAATGCCCCGGAAACCCTTTTGGAAACTCTTGGGGTCCATGCCTTTGTGGATGGCATAAGAGAGTGCAAATACAGCAGGCACTCAGAATGGCACGACACAGGACGATCTCCGATGCATTGCACGACTTCGGGCTGTCGAGCTGGAGGAAAATGGGAGAAGGTCCCTACGCTGCTGGCACTGTGGTGAATTAGGCCATACCAGGAACAAGTACAAGAAGTTTCGGGAGGGCATGGCCAAAATGAAGCAGGAAAACTAATAAGGGTCGATGCGAAGGGGCAACCATCGACTCGTGCCAAACACGCCCCACTGAGAGTTAAGGTGGCGACATTGCAGCATTTGTTGACAAGCCTATTCGTCGATGGAAAGATCAACGGACGACCGGGCTCATTACTGCTGGATACTGGCGCTACCAAAACCATTGTAAGACCGGATGTCATAAATCTCAAGCGGATAAAGTCCTCCAAGTGGAAGTTGAGGACGGCAACAGGAGAAAGAGCGACAGTCTTAGGAGAAACCCGAGCTACTATCGAGATAGGAAATTCTTCATTGGAGCACGATGTGCTGGTTGCTGACATCGAAGATGAAGTGATTCTCGGTATGGATGTGATGAATTCCTACGGCTTCCAGCTGGACCTGAAACAGGACCTTTTGAGGATTGGTTTGGAAGAACATGTCCTGTATCAGAGGGGAGACATCCGAGCCAGAGTGCTTCTCAAGATGACATAGTTCCTGCGGCAAGAAGTGAAGCTGTTGCAACGGCCACTTAGGATAAGAACATCACACAAACCAAGGTAGTACTCATGGAGCCAGCGTACCGGCGCGGGAAGCTGGAAAAGGGCATCGTAGTAGGCAAGGCTTTGGTGGCGACAGACGGTAATGTACCAGTACGCCTTATGAACCTGAACGACTACGCAGGATCCCTGAAGAGAGGAGTTGTAGTAGGATACTGTTCAGCTATCTCCGCTGTCGTCCGTAACACCGAGGCGTGTGAGGTTGCCCCTTCCCAAGCACCCAAAAGTATGCCAGACTTGCTACCACCAATCAGCAAGTCCCTGTCAAGTCACCAACGACAGAGAGTTTACCATCTGCTTCAACAATACCGGGACATTTTTCAAATTAATGGAGACCCAAACGTACGTACTGCGATAGTAAAGCACAGAATTGACACAGGTGATTCCAGACCCATCAGACAAACCGCACGAAGATTACCGCTGGCCAAACGCGAAGAAGCCGAACAAATAATTCAGGACATGAAGAACGAAGGAGTGATTAAACCTTCCAACAGTCCATGGGCGTCGCCGGTGGTGCTTGTTAAGAAGAAAGACGGCTCCACTAGATTCTGTATAGATTACAGACAACTGAACAACGTCACCAAAAAGGACAGCTACCCACTGCCTAGAATAGATGACACTTTGGATACTCTGGCAGGATCGGAACTGTTCTCCACACTAGATCTCAAGAGTGGATATTGGCAGGTCGAACTGCAAGACGAGGATAGGGAAAAGGATAGGGTCTTTGGGAGTTTACCGTGATGCCCTTTCGTCTTTGCAACGCCCCTGCCACATTTGAGCGACTTATGGAGAATGTCTTACGTGGCCTGTCCTGGGAAACCTGCCTAGTCTATTTGGACGATATAATAGTTGTCGGTAAGACATTCGAAGACCATTTGAAAAACTTGGAGAACGTTTTCCGAAGACTTAGAGCTGCCAACTTAAAGTTGAGTCCAAAAAAATGTCACATACTTCAAGAAAAAATAAACTACCTTGGCCATGTTGTATCAAAAGATGAAGTCGCTGTCGACCCTGTTAAAATTAAGACGATTAGAGACTGGCCTGTGCCTAGAGATAAACATGAGATAAGGAGTTTTCTTGGACTTTGCACATACTACAGACGATACGTACCAGAATTTGCCGATATAGCCAAACCCCTGACTAAACTTACAGAAGATGCCCGACAATTCTGCTGGGATGAAGAATGTCAGCTATCATTCGAGCATTTGAAGCAACGTCTTATCAGTGCACCAATATTGTGTTACCCGTTGCCCGAAGGCAAGTTCATCTTGGATACCGATGCCAGTAATGTTGGATTGGGAGGCGTCCTATCACAGCTTCAGGACAGCGAAGAGAAGGTCATCTGGTACTTTAGTAAAGTTCTTTCTAAGCCCGAGAGGAATTACTGTGCCACAAGAAAAGAATTACTGGCAGTCGTTAAATCTGTGGAACACTTTTACAAATGCCTTTAGGGCAGGAAGTTCTTACTAAGAACGGACCACGCTGCGCTTAGATGGCTGCTTCAGTTTAGAAATCCAGAGGGGCAAGTAGCCAGGTGGATAGAAAGGCTGCAACAATACGACTTTGACATTGAGCATAGGGCAGGGAGGATTCACTGGAATGCCGACGCACTTTCTCGAAGACCTTGTCCAGTGGATTGCGAACACTGTTGCCGAGTAGAGAGGAAGTGCGCCGTTGTAGATAGAACCACTGCCGTGGATGAAGACTGGTCAACAGAACGATTGATTGCTGACCAGAAAAACAACCCCGATCTAAGACTTCTTTTCGATTGGAAGGAAAATGGACAGCGACTGAACTGGCAGAAAGTGGCTCCCGGTTCTTCAGCGCTAAAATCTTATTGGGCCCAGTGGGACTCGATTACAATGGAGGATGGACTATTAAAGAGAAAAATAGAAATGATGATGGTACAACTTATACGTTACAACTATTGGTACCAAAGAATAGGATCCCACAGGTGCTGTCGCATATCCACGATGGTGCATCCGGAGGACATTTTGGTATCCGAAAAACCGTCGAGAAGCTAAAAGACCGGTTTTACTGGTCGGGTTACCAAGACAATGTCAAGGAGTGGTGCCGGAAATGTAAAGTTTGCGCCGAAAGTAAAGGACCCCAGAAGAAGCCACGAGCACCGATGAGGCCATACAACGTTGGTAGTCCTTTTGAACGAATAGCCATCGATATCGCAGGCCCCTTCCCCGAGACCGACAACGGCAATAAATACATCGTGGTAGTGATGGACAACTTCAGTAAATGGACCGAAGCGTATGCCCTTCCTGACCAAACAGCAGCTTCAATCGCAGACGTCCTCGTGAAAGAGCTGATTTGCCGCTTTGGTGTCCCGCTGCAGATCCACTCAGACCAGGGCAGGAATTTCGAGAGCGAACTTTTTACGAGGTGTGCGGTGTGCGAGTCCTTGGGAATACAGAAGACCAGGACTACCCCGTTACACCCCCAGTCGGATGGCATGGTGGAAAGGATGAACAGAACCATGGGAAAATACCTTTCCAAGGTGGTTGCCGATCATCAGAGAGACTGGGACAACCACATCCACCTGTTTTTGCTAGCTAACAGGTCAGCTGTACAGGAAAGGACTGGTCGAAGTCCAGCCAGCATTTTATTTGGCAGAGAACTCAGGCTGCCCTGTGACCTGAAGTTTGGATCGAAACCTGGAGATAATGTTGCGGGTGAGGACTATGTTCCGACCTCAAGGGGAAGATGGACGATATCCACCAGCACGTGAGGCAGAACCTTCACGATGCAAGCGAACGGATGAAAGACCGATACGACGTAAGGGGCAAGCAGGGAGGTTATCAACAAGGAGACCTGGTGTGGCTGTACAATCCTCGGCGCAGAAAAGGATTTTCGCCCAAACTCCAACGAAACTGGGTCCTTTTGAAATCGTTAAGCGGATAAACGACGTGGTGTACCGGATTAAGAAGCTTCCCTCAGTAAAACCAATGGTTGTCCACTTCAATCGTCTGGCACCGTATGAGGGCACCAACGTTGACGAAGAACGCGGGGACCAGATAAGTAGAGGAGACGAACTAGAGAAGTTCCTTGCTGAGTTCTCAACTGGCCGCAAGGTGCGGTATGGTGTCACGAAGGAAGAACGTCGTGACCTCTTTGCGATGCCGGATGATTACTCGTTGGCCCATTGCGTAGGATACGATCTGCTTATGCGAAAAGGAATAGCCACGGTTTTTCGAAGGAAATTTGGGCAGATTCAAAAACTAAAGGAGCAACAGCCGGAGATCGGAAAAGCCCTTGAGTTGGAAATGAACAAGAGGCACATTTATTATTTGGTGACCAAGAATTCCTCGTTTGCCAAGCCAACTTGCAACTCGATGTGGGCATCACTTCTGGATCTGAAACGCCGTATGTTGTTAAATGGTGAAAATAAACTAGCCATACCAAAGCTGGGATGCGGACTGGACGGGCTGGACTGGAGGGTAGTAAGGAACATGCTGGAGACCATCTTGAGGGACACCTCTATCCAGATCGTCGTCTGTTGTTTTAATCTGCGACCCCGTTTGCCAACTGAGAAAAGTGTCCATTGCTATTTTTACAGTACGGGCACCTGCACAAAAGGACCTGACTGCCAGTACCTCCATGGGGATGCTGTTTCGGGGCGAAACAGTCTAATAGGAGGGCAATGTAACGATAGTGCCTTGCTTAAGCGCGGACTGACATCGCCGCGGCGCGGGAATATTCGAGAAGAAACCAGAGTAAACGCGAGTGCGACTCCCCGATATAGATTTCCGGCGGACGTGAGAAGGCGTGCGGCGTGGACTGACAGGCGCGCGGGCTGGCCCGGCCTATCTGTTCGCAAAGAGTCTAGAAAGGCCAGGAATTATCACGAAGGTCGAGGCGCCGACTATATAAGCGCGTAACGGACGCCGCGATAGGCAGTTTTTGCCTGGAAGCGCTACGAGTGAATACCAAGAGATCCACATAGCGACCGTGTGAAAATAAATAAGTGCTGTATTTACATAAATAGAGTTATTATAGTTATAAATAGAGTTGTGATTTTTAGTAGTGTTTAAAATAAATAAATTCTACACACACTGGACTTTTTCTTCGAACCCAAAACGTAACAATATATAATATATAATATATAATATATAATATATAATATATAATATATAATATATAATATATAATATATAATATATAATATATAATATATAATATATAATATATAATATATAATATATAATATATAATATATAATATATAATATATAATATATAATATATAATATATTTTCGGATTTCGTTCGCTCGTCGCTGACGACTAGTCGCCCGACTGCCTCGAAATCAGACAAGCTACCAATTCGCAGCGATTTAAAAAAGATTTGAAGTATGGAAGAATTTACGAGTGTCGAGAATGAAAAAAATCGTTCTTTTGGTATCAAATCGCCCAGAAATTTATGATAAAAAGAATAAACATTATTTAGAATCATAAAAAACGCAATTTCAAAATATTAAATTTATAGCGCGTTATTCGAAAAAATTATTTAAATTTTATTTCATTATCTTTCAAATGGTTACTAACTAATATTGACTGAAATTCTTCTAATTTCCTCCGTTTAAATAATAGTAATAATTTTTTCCTTTCTTTCTCATTCTCCAAAATCAAAGAAGTTAATTTTCCTCTTCTGATTGATCATTCAGCAGCATTAACATTAATTTTTTTCGCGATACGTTCATATGTAAGCGTTGTGCCGCATGTCGAAGAAAACACTGAATGACATAAAATTCGTCTTAATTCGTCTCATATTAGTCGCCAGCGACTTGCGACCGTGGAGGAAAAACGCGGCTTAACGTACATTTTGTCCAGTCGCTATGATTGTGAGATAATGAAATATTGAATAATAATATGGATAATATAACACGGATACCGTGGAGAACTTCATATATAGTTTCATATTTTTACTTGCAGTGGTTATGTTTTACACTTAAACACATCGACAGTGTGGATTTGTGCTGCTTGACCGAAAACGTGCATTTTATTCGAAAAATGGGTGTTCAATCCCATCTTGACAAAAAGCAGAATTATAATATCAGATGAATAACGCGGTCAGTATGCGTATAACGTTCACCAAAGCTAAACACAAAACTAAAACGCGTTTCGCTGTGTATCTACGCTCCCATCCCTTTTGCCGAATCGAACGCTCGGTGGAGAGGCACAATCGACACAAAGTCGTAATGAATGAGTCGACGTGCCATTGGGCGAGTACCGCCCAATTCTAGTCACCATTCGTACCGTCAATATATTTTGCTAGCGCCGGTGATATATTAACAATGAACCAGCAACGTCCACCCACCAAATTCGAAATCCGAGACCAACTCTCCCCACACCAGGGGTTCCGATTTAAAACTGCAGCGTCCTGCAAAATGCAGTATACGTGGAACTGTTAGGGTGGGATTTGGCGCTGAGATTTATAATGGCCAGTTCTTTCTAGTGAATTGAGTTATTTGAAGTTTTTCCTTCGGAAAGATTTGTTTTATTTAGAAAAAAAAAACTGTTGACGAAAGTTGGAGAATTTTCTTAACGTATTCTATTTAATTATAAATCATAGAGTCACTTGGCCAATTTCCATCTTCATTTCCTCCTACGTTGCATTTCGCTTCCTCTGAAACACGTTCACATAACCTGTCTATAAAATAAATCGTCTAATGTTTTTTCGCCTGAAATTTTAAACAGTTGTGCTAATACCAAAAAATACCGAAAAAAATACCGAATCGGTGTTATTGATAATGGTTAAACATATTGTAACACAATTTGGCTATAATTTTTTCAAAAATTCGGATCTTGAATATATATTGGTCGATAATATCGACAATTATCGATCAGTTCACTACCGATGGAGGAGAGTCGATTATTAGGTTCATTCAGTTAAAATATAAAACTTTAAATTTATTTGTATGATGACTAACTGTATATAAGTTGCAAGATTGTTGCTTAGCCAAAGATTTGTATATTTTCTGTATTTATTTTATAATATTTCACAGGTGAAGTTTTCGGACAAAGCTACATTCCACAAGAATGGGGGTTGTGAATCGTCACAATAACACTGAGCAACAAAAAAAAAAACACATGAACAGTGACAGTAGATAATGAAAAATGCATTCATTTTGCACATCACGTCCAGATAAAGCGATATACAGGGTGATCTATACAAATCATAACCACAATCGTAGCTTTCATATTATCTCAGAAAAGAATAATGATTGAGATATTGAATAAAATCAGTACAGACACATGGAATATTACGATGTTAGGTCATAAATAATTTCTGGGGCCACCACAGGATGAACCTCATTTTTAAAGTATTTTAGTAAAACACTCGCACATTGAATTAATCAGGTATTTAAGTCAGTGTTTTGGCAAAAATTACCAAGTTAATTTTTTTTGTATTTTTATACAATAGTTGTCAATTTAGTTTCACTAAATAATACTTATTGGGAGCAAAACGCTTACGATACAGTTTTCGATTCTTAAAATTCTGATTTGATTTATTCAATGAATTCTACCAAACCATGGCTTAATTTTAAGGAATGCTGAAGGAAGCACATTTATGCGCATGACCTCGTCGTTCTCGTTAGACTTATTTAGTTCGCCAGTACATGTGTACTGATCCACTAACGGTAATGCGCATGCGCAAACACCTGCTGTTCAACATCGTGGTGTGTGACTAGTTGACATTTTAGTAAGTGTTACAGTGGACGAAAGACAATTCATTTGGATTGTAGCTGAATACACCAGTGCTTTTTTTTTAATCAAGATGTCCATGTGTACTAATTCGCCAAATTTATTCTGCTTCGTGTGTGGAGAATATAAATAGAAATTAACCATCAGAACAAACCTTGGGCACCCCATATTTGTTGTGTTAGGTGTTACAGACATTTAACAGGGTGGTATAAGGGATCCCATAGAGAAATGCCGTTTGGAGTGCCGGCGATATGGAAAGAGCCTAGAAATCATAGCGAATGCTACTTTTGTTGTACCAGCTTGAAAGGATTTTCTCGAAAATCTAAACATTGCGTAAAATACGCGAATGTACCATCGGTATTAAAACCATTGCCACATTCGGACAACATACGGGTTCCAGAATCACCGACTTTAGACCAGGGGAGCACATCAAGCTTTTCCCAGCAATCCCAAGAAACAGTCGGATGTTCAGAATATGAAGTGCCTACTGGATCCAATGCTCCTCATTTTCTATCACAGCTAGAGCTGAATGATCTTGTGAGAGATCTAGGCTTACCGAAGGAAAAGGCGGAAATATTGGGTTCGCGATTACAACAGTGGAATCTTCTTCAATCTGGAATCAATATTACAGCACACCGTACCCGCGATCATAAACTGGTTCGCTTCTTCTCTAAAGAAGAAAACATGGTATATTGTAACGATGTCGGCGGTTTGATGGAGTCGCTAGGTCAAGGACACGTACCGGAAGAATGGAGGTTATTTATTGACGCTTCTAAAATTAATTTGAAAGCAGTGTTGCTCCACAACGGAAATAAGTTACCTTCAATATCTCTGGCGCATGGTGCAATCATGAAGGAAACATATGAGACAATCACTTTTATTTTGAACAAAATTGTTTATAAAAAACATTTGTGGAGCATATGTGCAGACTTTAAAGTAATTGCTATACTGTTGGGGCTACAACTGGGATACACCAAGTTTTGTTGTTTTTTGTGCGAATGGGACAGCAGAGCACGTTCGGAACACTACATAAGGAAAGACTGGCCAGAAAGAATAAATTTCATTCCTGGTCCAAAAGGTGTTCGATAAAGCTACGTTTATTTAAAAATTTTGTGAAAGCTATGGACAAAAGTGAACAAGGATTTAATTTTTTAAGACAAAAATTTCCGTCTCTCAGTGAAGCAAAAATTAAAGAAGGTATTTTTGTTGGCCCAGACATTAAAAAATTAATTAAAGATTCGGCGTTTCTGGCAACTCTTAATGCAATCGAAAAAGATGCCTGGATCTCATTTATAACGGTGACCGAAAACTTTCTCGGTAACCATAAATCTGCGGTTTATAATGAGGATGCAAAGAACTGCAATGAATGTTAGCTGCTTATGCAAGAATGGGATGTAACATGTCATTAAAAATTCACTTTCTGCATTCCCATTTAAACTTTTTCCCCGAAAATATGGGGGACGTAAGCGACGAGCTGGGCGAGAGATTCCACCAAGATATTGCTCGAATTGAAAGGAATTACCAAGGAAAATGGGAACCGTCAATGCTGGCAGATTACTGCTGGTCACTTGTTAGAGATACTCCAACAACGAGTTATAAAAGAAAGGCATATCGCACTCGTAAAAGTGAACATTTTCCGCATAAATGTGTATTTTTTTATTTGCAATAAATTCGTCAAGCTTCGTATCATACCGGACGGTATCTGACTAGTATTTTTCTTATACCCTTTCTTTATACCCTTATACATGTTATCTTTTCTGAACTAGAGGAATTATCCAAAGAAATCAGGAGACAACCATTGTTTCTTAGGTAAGTAGCATACTATGTAAGAGGTTGGGACCTGAGTCTGTTTTTAATGGTAGCGTAGCAAACAGAGCGGTCAAAAATGTAATTTACTTTAACTCAAATTCAAACGGAGGACGCGAGAACTTTCTTTCAAACCTTGAGGGTTTGGTATCGCTAGATTTTTAGAAGCCAAAAATAATCGTTAATGAATGTCAAGTATAACCTTAGGGTGATTAAAAGTCAACTCTAACCACAACAAATATATTTACAAAATGAATAAAAGGATTAAAAACCCTTCAGATCGAGTGTACAATAATCATTGAAACTCTTGACATAATGAAGATGATTGGAGAGAAAACGGATGACAGAGACATAATTATTTTATAAAAATTACTTAAATTGTTATTGGCAAATTTACATCAGCAGAGATGGCATCACGGGCACATACAGAAACAAAACACAACATAAGGGCCTATTGCCCTAAAACACGGAATGACTACATCTTTCGACTTCTAAACCACGACCTCGACTGATATTTCAAATATACAAAACTAGGAAGGCCTTCTCCCACCAAATACACAACCAAAGTTCGTTATTTTAGCAAAAAGGTTACATCCGCCCTCAGGTCACAGAAAGTTGCCCAAACTTCCAGAAAAAAACCTCTATTCACAATTCACAAGCAAACTCGAAACCCGATCAGGTCAGAACGTTTGTTGAACAAATACCCTGTGCTATTCGTTGCCGTCTGTTGCGACCGTTTATTCTACGCAAACCCAAAGCAAAAGACAAAACCCCACGTATGACAATCCTCCCACCTTTAGTTTGAGGAATGATTACAAATATCGTTCTTCAAATTAACACTATCAAACTATTCAAATAAAAAAATCTTTCTCATCATATGTCATCCGATATCAACTCCTTACAAAAGAAAAATCCTATATCTAGCGTTGAGGTCGCTGATTTCGAATTTGATATTATTCGAAAGAAGAACAAAATGGCGGATCCAATATGGCGGACTTTTTAGTAAAAAACTTGTTCATTTGGCTGAAAATCAGTACGTAGGGGTTTTTGAGGTCGCTGATTTCGAATTTGATATTATACTTTTATGGAAATAACATTTTTTTAATGATGTAGTGGTCGGAATGAAAAGGTAAAACATATAAATAAAATAATTTTCCTGCAGGTTTTTTATTGAAACTTGCTACTCGTTATCGTAAGAACAATCATCATCATTTTCATCATCGCTACTTTGTATTACTGAATTTTCCAACGTTGAATATTTAAATTTCGGTGCAATTAGCAATTCTATCGCTTCTAACGACAACGATTTCATTTTTTTCATGGGTAATTTACGTAACTTCGTAATAAGAGGATCTGACGCTACCATGAGCCTTAGAAAAACATCTTCCATGTTGTGGGTTCGGCTAGTTTTTCGCGCAAAATCTTGGCGGTTGATTTTAAGGTATTTATTGCACGCTTCTTGTGCTTCTTCAGACATTTGTCCTATCGGCAGAAGTGATTTCTCTATAATTTTTGGGCTGTGAATTAATACTTTATGTACGGTAGTTGGCATATAGTACCATGGATAATGATGTACATATAAGCGGGCTGTTTCTAAGCAATATTCTTCATATTTTTTTACATCAATTTCAAAACCGCATGAAATCACTTGCAGAATAACATAAAACCTTTTAATTAAAGTTTCATCAATGCTAGTTATCATTGACGAAATGCTTGCATCTTCAAAGAAACGACGAGCAGTATTTCCGTCATTTGTCCTTCCGTATCCTTGCTTTGGTTGATCGACTAAGAGTCCCAAGCGCTGACGGAAACCTATCTGAATATTTCTCTTTCTAGTCTCAATGCTTTCTACGTCACTACTTTTTCGGTTTTGCCACTTCTTTACATCTAATTTATATGATATGTGGAGAAGGCACTCGAAAAGACGTATCCACGCATGTAAGCTTGAAATTCCGTACTGTAAATTATCTTCATTAATTTTTATTTGCAAAACTTTATCAATATCGTTAAATTGCTTTGAAGTGCATTGGCAAATATAGCATCTTTGGCTTGAAGAAGTACTGGTTATTGCATTGCAAACTTTTCCGTCAATCATTGTTAATGCTAATTTATATGATACGTGAATTTGTTTTCCATCAACAATTGTCTGCAAAGGTTGGAGGTTGCGTTCTTGTTCTTTTATGTTATCAACCTCATCCCTTGTCGTCGATGCAGTTTCATGCAAAAATTCAAGTTTAATTGGTCGGCAATATCTAGGGGAAGAAGGTCGTGGATTTTGCCAAATAATTATTTCTTTTTGGGTGGATTCATCAAATGAAGTAAGTTGAAGCGGAACTAATGAAGTAAATAATATGTTCGCGTCAGTTTTAGTACCATCATCATTATCACTGAACTTTTGCTTGAAAGTGCTTTGGCCAGATGTTCCATCATATCCCCACTTACAAAGCAATTTTAATTCGCGGACTTTATCGGAAGAAATGCTCTCAATAACTTCTTTCTGAAATTGCATTATTCGTTGAGCCGTGTGATCAAGCAATGCTTGAAGTTTAATTTCAGCGCTAGATTCATTAATAGTAATATCGTCTCTGCAGGGGTAACATTGCTCTTTTGCTTTTGCCACTTGATAGTAGGGCGGATATAATATGCTATTGTAATCAATGCCATTGGCTCTAATATTGTTGTATCTGCCTTTGGACAATTTGTTCTCGATGATAAGCGATAAAGCGACTTCGGGAGGCATTTGCTTTTCGCGAACATCTTCCAATGATTTTCGGTACCTTGATGCTTTTGTTGGGCTTCCTTGAGCAATATCCTGAACCACTCTTGCTGCATCCAACTTTCCTGAAGCACGGTAACTCATCTGTGCAGCGAACGCCAACTCTTCAGGGCTAAACTTCTGTCTAAGGCTTTGAGTTCTCTTTCTCTTCGTCCGATCACTGGAATCGTGAAAACTTGATGATGGCCGTCCACTTTTGCTACCAGTGCTCGAAGATTGACCAAGGTTTTCTAATAGGTCCGTTTTGTTGGACAAAGTGACATCAACGCTCAGCCAGGATTCATTTTTTGCAAAGAATCGGTCGTAGGTCCTGTTCGACTCATTAAATTTGGTCCGACCTTTGTACAGAAATTTTGTCAAATCTAATTTATCACTTGCAGATAAAATATATTCACCATATATTTCACTTATTCCTTTTTGAATAATGTCGAAAAGCACACTGTTAGAATAATTAAGGTCTTTCATTATTATCATAAAAATCTCCTTTCTGGTTAAGGTCATGGTGTTACGACTAGTCACATTAACTGTAAAAGCAAAATAAAAAATTAAATAAGTAGGTATTATGGTAAGGTATGTATTACATTCATTGTGATGTATTTGTAGGTTATGTGCATCTTGACATAAATATATACACAGACATTTTTATGTACTGACACAATGTCTATATTTTATATTTTTTAGAGTTAGATAATGCCTAACAACGAAACGCGCCACTAACAAACAATAAAGAACAGCCAAGAACATGAATGAACAAAATATCATGAGTCGCAACAAGAAAAAATTAATTTAAAGAAAATGTGTGATTGCGTGTAGCTAATTTTTATAGGTGTTATAGAGGAGACTTTACTAAACACGGGAAAATTGGTTTCAGGGCGGGACACCGTGGGAAAATTAACTTATTAGTTTTTCTATTTACATAGCAACGGAAAAAGATGCATTGTTTACATGCTACATTTCATTATTAATAGAATAATTTTAATAAATTTGAAGTATACTGTTAAATATACTTACCCTCACGAACAGAATCCATTTTTCAAAATAAAAATCGCACAACTGTTAAACGCACAGTGGACACTTGAATGAAGCGTTATTATTCACAGAACGCGAGCTCGTGATGCGACACGATCGACGATCGGATTTGCAAAGGATTGTAGGTTAAGTATGTCACCCCGGTCCTTACTTCACATCATAGACACACCAAACTAAGTATCTACAGCAAAAAATATCCCAAAATCGAATTTTGATCTAGGGGGTTTTGGCCACGTTTTCGGGCATATTTCCCATTGTGCGTCGGTCGTAAATATTCTAATCTCCATAATTTAGCCTCGAATTGTTCCGCTCGGTGCATGCATCTTATGTGACCAGTACGTCTACTTAGTACATCTCTGTCAGTCACCCAATTTAGGAACGTAAATCAGCTCTCCTGGCTTGATTACTGCTTCCTTTTAAACCAAAGCTGATTTCCCCTCAGCATTACGTCGGTTCCATAATAATCGTCACGAGCCCACAGGTATGTGTCGTCTGTGCTGCTCATCACTTACACGCTTTCTGTAGCGTCCGTGTCATCAGGAATTTTATCCTGGATCCCCTCGTCGATGCTGTAGTCCAGCGTAACTTTGCTTACTGGCGCTACTTCTTGGAATGCAGCTTTCTACTACTGCCATTCCACCTTAAATTCGTCGAAGCTATGCGATGCAGGGTGGACAATCTTGGTTTGTTCTGGATAAGGGAACATCTTGTACTCGTCGATCAAAACAGTCTTCTTCCTTTGATAAGATTGGACAACGGACTTTCTTCAGACATCTTGCGATCGTGGCCGGATACTTTTATTCTTGAAAATTTCCATTTTTCTGCTGCATGTATTGCTCTCAACCAACCCATATTCGCGGAAATAAATGTAAACAAAAACAAACAAATGCTCTTGCAATTTCCCCTAATATAAACCCCCTATTATTACAAAAAACTAATTGCAAGAACAATCCCATTAATATTAAAGTTACTTACTCTGCTTTGCTTCATGTGCGCCGCCGTGTGTGCATCTCTTCTGCCATTCATAATACAAACTAATTGATCCTACGTTGAATAATTATTTCTGTCCGTTTTCTCTCATAATTCAATACCCTTAATTTTTTCTATTTATTGTGTCTTACACAATACTCTCAATGCTACCCTCATTTCACTTCAAGTGCCTTACCCTGACCACAGACAAAAAAAGGTTTACGGTCGACCTCACTTCGTCACAAAGAGCAGGTACCTACATTTCCAGCTTTTGTGTTTCTGCTTTATAATAGCTTGCCTTTTCGTCTTTATATTATCTAATTCATTATTAAAAGTAATATATATACATAATCTCATAATGATATCAATATTTCTGTCACATTCAATCAATCTCAATTAAATCTAGCTCAACCGCCCTCGATCAGTTCAAAAGATAACCAAAAGAAACGTACTTCTACAAAACATTTTTCTCCTTATCAAGCATCTTTCTAATCAAAATCTATGTCACAAATTTATTGATTATAGCTGCCACCAGTGACAAAGTCTCGATCAAATTCGTACAGTCGTATATATTATTCTGACATTCTCCACAAAATGTCCTACATAAACATTGAAACAAACATTGCATAGGGCGTGCAATTTCAAAACCCTTATTGGCATAATTACCTGTTGCCCATGTCTTTTTCGAAAGACCTACTTTGTTTCTTCGTTGAAACCACAGATAATGTTACAGATTATCTATCTACCCTTTTACTCGCTGATTTGCGTTTTTACAGACATACCTCTAATATGTCTAACCATTCTAAGGAGCAACTATCTTCCTAACATAACACAATCGTCGACTTTACTGGACTTGTACGAATCTAAATTGAACTATTTACTCAATCAAATGGCATTTGATTGCTTCACTCTACAGATGCTATCCCTAACTTTATTCCTATACAAAACTTAGTAAACTTACAAAAAAACTTATCTACAAGAATATATCCTAAAACTTAGTAAAATCTTTGTCTAAAATTAATCTATGAAAAGTTTTGCAAAAGTAATACACCGATAGCAACCATTGTTATTAATGGAAGCACTAATCAAAAATTCACACCGCTGGACACCATGTAAGAGGTTGGGACCTGAGTGTGTTTTTAATGGTAGCGTAGCAAACAGAGCGGTCAAAAATGTAATTTACTTTAACTCAAATTCAAACGGAGGACGCGAGAACTTTCTTTCAAACCTTGAGGGTTTGGTATCGCTAGATTTTTAAAAGCCAAAAATAATCGTAAATGAATGTCAAGTATAACCTTAGGGTGATTAAAAGTCAACTCTAACCACAACAAATATATTTACAAAATGAATGAAAAGATTAAAAACCCTTCAGATCGAGTGTACAATAATCATTGAAACTCTTGACATAATGAAGATGATTGGAGAGAAAACGGATGACAGAGACATAATTATTTTATAAAAATTACCTAAATTGTTATTGGCAAATTTACATCAGCAGAGATGGCATCACGGGCACACACAGAAACAAAACACAACATAAGGGCCTATTGCCCTAAAACACGGAATGACTACATCTTTCGACTTCTAAACCACGACCTCGACTGATATTTCAAATATACAAAACTAGGAAGGCCTTCTCCCACCAAATACACAACCAAAGTTCGTTATTTTAGCAAAAAGGTTACATCCGCCCTCAGGTCACAGAAAGTTGCCCAAACTTCCAGAAAAAAACCTCTATTCACAATTCACAAGCAAACTCGAAACCCGATCAGGTCAAAACGTTTGTTGAACAAATACCCTGTGCTATTCGTTGCCATCTGTTGCGACCGTTTATTCTACGCAAACCCAAAGCAAAAGACAAAACCCCACGTATGACAACTATACATCGGCCAAAAGCGAGACCTACATTCCATTGATTCATATGAGTACAGTAATAGTTTTATGTTCAACATAAATATTTTTAAAATTAAACTTTACTTAAAAAAAAAGATATATCGGCGTGCCAGAGAAGTATTTTATTCGGGTCGCAGAACGGTGGGTCAAGATTTCACACCTACTCAAATCGGCTGGCTTACTCCCCTTCCGAGAGGAAACACATAACTTGTACCTTTACAACATTAAAGTAGTATGTTTAGATTTCAATGTAATCTAATACAAAGATTTAAATCACGTCGTATTATTTTTTACCACACTATTATGGGTGACAAAAAATGAGCTTTTTTACTTTCTTGTGCCATTTATTAAAAAAAATAGGACGTGGCGGAGACTTTCGGTTATCAGATTTGAAATCTACGGAAAAAATGCTATTGAAATGATATAGTACACTTGTTGTGTTTTTTCTTTGATCGAAAAATGTTGCTCAGTGTAATTATTACGACACAACAAATCCAGATCGATTTATTGCAAAGCACACTCAGTACAGATGATCAGTAAACGTTTGACCAGGTGCCGTTTGCAATTTCTCTGGCCAGACATTAGTGCAACTTACGGCAATACTTTATATTGTACGAAACTCATAAAATTATTAGCTTAAATGAAATAAGACACCACCTTTTAGCAGCATACAAGTAGTTGGTTGTCTTTATAGTGTCATTGCCGATAACTCTTAGTATATGTCTTTAGCATACATTTAGCATGCATAGTAGTTTTTAGCATAAATTTTGCAACTTTAATATTAATATGAGGTTTAAAATATTTTAGCAAATCCACAACATTTTCTCTCATGACCGGGGAAGACCAAGGCAAAGAATACCGATCGAATCTTTTAATGCAGCCGTCGCGTCGGAAACATTTCTGTAACAAAGAAAAACGTTACCCACCCTTATATGTAATCTGCAAAACCATTACTATCTCATGTAAGAGTACGTTGCATAAATGCAGCCCGATACCTACACATCTCATACGCCGCCCGAAAACGGGGAACACACGTACTTATAAAATTCTTATGCAGCTGGGAATTTCTAGTAGTCAGCGCCACCTGGAGGCGGGGAGTTTTGCGGTTGAAACACGTTCAATTACCTTCTATTTCAACACCCTCTGATTGACATTTATATCGGTAGTAAGACCAGAGAGTGACGGATTATGAGGAAGCTAAACTTGCCCAAATGCTTTATCAGCGCGTCTACAGTGATGGCGTCTCGCAATTGCAACTAAGGGTGAAGCAGGGTAAAAGTGGAATCAGATTAATTACTAACGGACGAAATATTTTACTAATGCTCTGGTTTCAATTCGGCCTTCTGTCGCTCTTTCTGATTGGAAACGGATTGAAATATGAGTTGCAAATTCAATTGACTTTATCAATTGGCAACTTTTTTATTTAAGAAATAAATAAAAAAGTCACACAAGGTTTCAAACTCAATTTTAGTGAACATATGTCATTATTACAATACCACATTTTGAAAAAAAAACCGAGGAAAAGTATTTTTACTTTTCGCCTAGTACCCTAAGAATTTCAACAAAAATACGCTGTATAACTGGAAGGGACCCGTAATAGCAAACGAGTGAGTGGGGCAAATGCAGTTGGTATGCAACCCGCAATGATGTGGGTTAGCCATCTCTTTCGCCGCAAAATATTGGTTTGATATAATGTTATATTCGGATAAGAAACATCGGATTTTTAGTCTTTTTCGGATTATCAGCGATTTTCATTATCCGCGGTGTCCTTGCCACCTAATTTCGCGGATAATCGGGGCTCTACTGTATACTATCTACCTACGGGAGCCCGACAGTGATACATACCCCACATCATTGGTCTGTGTCTTTTGGCAATCTCTTCTGACAATACTTATGCATGGGCTGGTATCCCCCGGCAGGCGCCAGTCTGACGCTAACTGGGATGTTGCACTCCAAATCCCTTATACAAGAACAAACTTGTTACCATAAAGAACGAGCACTTAAAAAAAAAAAAACTCTTGCATTCATCAGTAGGTAGCTTGTATAGTTACATATAATTACCACTTGTGTCCATATAGTTTGTTTAATATTCTAACTGTATAAGCTTGGTATCACAAAAAAAAAGATAGATAACTCCGGCGGAGTAAAAAAAAGATAAATGATACTATTTTGTTTGCCTGCGTACTGCACACATTGAAATAATAAAAATTTTTCGGGTGATGATGTTTTAGTTTCGGAGTGTGGTGACAAATCATTATTACGCATGGCAACACTGGCCCTGAATTCACATAATTCGGTTTGCCGTTGACAGGTGCAGTACACATGTATATGTAGTCCAGTCATTATATAAATTTGGAAATGCAAATGCATCGAGAAGGCTAAATTTTTGATATGGCGTGGGGGAGGTCTAGAAAAGCTTAATTTCAAATTGTCGACCAAGATTTCCTATGTGCATTTTCCGCCATTTTGAAAAAAATGTTAAATTCAGTTTTTTTACAATAACTCGGTTCTCCGTTAACATACGATAATTTTGAATTAATACTTTTTTGTTGCTTTTTTACGCTCTACAATTTAGGTCCCATAGATTTTTACCTATTGTTCATCCTTATTGAGATATCGATCGAAAAAGTCAAAATTTAAGGTAGTGAAATTTGTTTTTTGCTATTTTCTCTTTTCTCGCAACTGATATTGAAAAAATGTCTATTATGAAACTTTTAGAGCATGTTCAGACCTATAATTTCGTTTTTTTTTTATTTTTTTCCTCCCACCAAAATTATAATCTGTAGCGCGCCGGGAAGTCGGGAAGTCCGTTTCCCCGTTTCGATTTAGCCGCTCGCACGGTTGTATGTACACGTCAAAACGGATGACAGATTGTTCGGGAAATTATTGGGACACAAAATAAATAAATAAACCAGACAAATTATGAAATAAACACATGAAATTTATTGAACAAATAATTTTTTGTGTAGCCAACAATAATAATTAATGGCCCCCCTTTTTTATATTTTTCATCGTTTCGATGGTCCTGGCTGAAGAAGTTCTTTCTCGGTTAACTCTTCGAGTTATGGAGACTCTCGAACTGCGGGAGATATCGAAACATCATCATCACTCTGGCGATGTTGTTGCATGTTTACAATGTAGGTAAATAACGGAGCAACTAATTCCTGCTTTTCTGCACCCACAAGCAGCTTCACACTTTCCTTTACATTTGCACGAAATGAGTTTTAAAAGTTCAGGTGTTTTGTGGTGCAAATTGGTTCCAGTCGGTAATTAGTCTGTCGCCAACCTCATTCCTGAGGAGCTTTAAAAAATCCGAGCCACGTTTGTATATGTGGATATGTCCAGAAAATGTGTTGGCGGACTGCGCTTTTTGTTGGTGGTAGTAGTGAGAGGTTGTTGCATTCGGCTTCGACTTTGCAAAGCGGCGGAATCGGTAAAAAATGTATAGGGCCTAAATTGTAGAGCGTGAAAAAAGCAACAAAAAAAGTATTCATTCAAAATTATCGTATCTCAACTGGAAAAATAGCAAAAAACAAATTTCACTACGTTAAATTTTTACTTTTTCGATCGATATCTCAATAACAATTAACGATAGGTAAAAAATGTGTAGGACGTAAATTGTAGAGCGTAAAAAAGGCAAAATTATTGTATCTCAACGGAAAACTGAGTTATTGGAAAAAAACTGAATTTAACCTTTTTTTCAAGATGGCCGAAAATGCATATAGGAAATCTTGGTCGACAATTTGAAGTTAACCTTTTCTAGGTACCCCCCAGGTCATATCAAAAATTTAGCCTTCTCGGTTTATTTGCATTTCTAACCCGTTTATTCCGACGCAATGACTGGACTAGTACGCTTTAGTGATCATGCATGTACATATCTACTTTGAGTAACTGCGAATGTATGTAATAGTTATGGGTGCGGTTTATTCCGCTGCACCTAGGCCAGTCTTGGCCCTTTGCGCTTACCCATTATTCCACACTGTTTGATAACGACAACCAGAGGTGTTCAACTGGTTGCCGGCACCCACGATTTTACGCCTCTTGCGAAAGGCGATGGGACGAGGATCTTCAGCTGACGCCTGGATTTGAATCCAAGACTTCCTAGCAGGAGAGCAGCGCTCTACCGCTAGAGCCATTCACCATACGAGTAACTGCGTATAGTTTTCAAAAAATATTTTGAAATAAAGCAAAATAAAAAGAAATATATATTAATGTTTTAATTTTTACTTCTAAGAAACCAGAAATTATCATTGAAAAATGTATTTTGTTCAAACAAAAATAAAACTTGAAATTTATTCTTATTACTGTTCTCAGTTTACAAAAATGCTTTATGACGTTCAAGGGCATAGCATTATTATTAATACTATTTTCTTTTTTGAAGATTGTCGTTGCTAAATTTTGCACGACCCCAGGACCTCTGCGATAAGATTCGCCATGGTGTATTCCAAAAGATTTTCACTTTCAAATCATCTTCTTATTTGCGTTAGTCACTGTTCTGTTGGTTTTATAAGTCCCTCGTATGAAAGTTGTTGGACCCAAAAAGGGATACAATAACCATGGTCCTGCTTTAATGTATATGTATATTGTCCTAAATTAGTATGTAAATCTTTATATTTTTTGCTAAATAACCAGCAATATACTAAGCATCATCTATGGTTTCCTGAACATGTGCACTGAAAGCATCATTTTCTTTGGGATCGTCGTTCGACGACATTGAATTGAAAGAGGAACTATCCATTTGAGTTATACTATTGTCTTCAATTATTGCAACGTTTGCCGCGCCTACAACTGTTTGGAATATACAGTGTGTCCAGGAAAGTCCGCAGCATATGGGAAAATCTTTTATTATCTATTTCTCACAAAATTTTATTCTTTATGAAAGTTGGCGGTAGGTCTGAAATCAATAATACCATCATAAGATCTTAAAAATATCGCACCATATACCGGGTGTTGAAAAAAGTGAAACGCGCATAGGAGTAAAGTACCTGAAATATTAATATTTTCGAAATATTTTACTTGGAAATGTTGCTTAGAATTAATAATTACACTCAGATTTGTAATCACAGCGACCTATGATAGAAACAAATATTTTTGCTTCTTTTTTAAATTTTCATTGTTTGAGAACAGTTTTGTAGGGGTTAGTGATTTGAAATTATTTTCCTTAAACCGTTTTGTTGGTGCGCTTATGATTTTTCACCCAGTAAGTATCAAAATAGCATGCATATAAGATTGTCCCATATGGTGCGGACTTCCCTGGACACATTGTATATTCATCGAGAACCTTGGACTCTGTGTTGATTTTGGAGTCAAATATGCCAGGGTTTTTTCCCAGCATTATCATCCGAATTCTATGCATTGCTGCAAGAGGACTTGGATGTTCATCAGGTCCTCCTTTGCTTCTAATTTGGAAAAAAAAGTTTTCTAAACTATCTTGGTTTAATCTATGTGTACATAAATAATTTACATTTAAATAAGTTTTTTAACGACCTCATCGATATTAACATGCCCTTCTGGAATATTGGTAGTGGTTTTTTCCTAG
Source organism: Aphodius granarius (assembly GCA_963971325.1). Taxonomy (NCBI): domain Eukaryota; kingdom Metazoa; phylum Arthropoda; class Insecta; order Coleoptera; family Scarabaeidae; genus Aphodius; species Aphodius granarius. The sequence continues at coordinate 17,864,772 of OZ020222.1, read as the reverse complement.
TGGTCTCATACTTGTGATAACTTGTATGATCTTCTTCAAATTTTGCTCTTGTTTTTCCAAATTAGTTCCATATGCGTCTTTAGAAGGAACCTGTGCTTTAGAGCTATAGCTGTTGAAAAGGTTAAACCACAAGTTGAGATCGTTTATGAAATGGCCTAATTTTTCTGCCGTCTGTTTATTAGGGCCTGGTTTGTATCGTAGAAGATATGTGGGAACGGTATTGGATAAAAGCTGGGCAGCTAATCTCACATTTTGACGTTGGCTTTTTTCGCAGTCTAAATACTTTTGGTTAACTTTCCAACAGGAATTAACGTCAGTATTGGTTGATGATACTAATATTTGTAAAGGCGTTTTATTTATGACTGATCCATTTTCTAGCTGGTAACCCACATCTAATAGCCAATTACGCAACAATTTTAATAAGTGTGGAGCATCACTTCGGCTCTTGCTGAGCACAGACACAACACGGGTCACAAAATACTTTTCGACCAAACAAAAATCATCTCCCGGGAATCATATTATTATCCTCGTAGAATCCGTGAATTGATCGAAATCTTTAAACATCCCTCCAATCTCAATAGAGATGACGGTTGGCATTTGCATCATAGCTGGAAAGCAGTCTTACGACCTTCCTGAACATGTGCACTGAAAGCATCACTTTCTTTGGGATCGCCCCCAATCGCCCTCCCAACCAATAGTTGTTCGACTACTGCGCAGGTGCCGGCGCCAGGTACCTATGAATACCCCACCCTTCCACACACACGTTCATTCTCTTCGTAGCTGTCTTACTGTTACGTCCTGGCCTCTTGCAACAGAGTACGAAACGTTGACTACTTTATCGTCGTTGACGCGGTTTTCTCCCGGAAATCTAGAACTTAGTGCTTCGGACCGCGGAAGTCTCCAATCTAAATATACTAACCTGCACGGGGAGCGTATAGTAAAAATGACAAGAGAGTTCAGTAAACTCCGCTCGAAGTTTAGTCGTGTGTTGTGTTCTTTAACGTTCCTAGTTCGGTGTCGCGATAATAATATAATTCCAACGTGCCTTAGTATTAAACATCACATCAAATCTTCTAGTGCTTCTCAAATTTATCGCCGGGCAGGCCTAGCTCTCGTACGTGAGAGAATTAGACATGTCCGACGTGATTTGAATACTCCGTCCAACCGGTTATACTCTCTACACTTAGAATTATCACACGCCATTTCCCACCAGGACTTTGACAAGCACAAGCTGAACGAACCCACCATCTCACCTCGGAAACTCATAAACGTAAATTTCTCAAGTTAGCCGCTCGTACGCCCTCACGCGAAACTCCACCCCAAAGCCACTCCGTTGTCAATCTCTCAGATCACCCCTCACATCCGATGAAGTATCTGTTTTATCTAAAGGTTTCAATTACGCCCTTACTCCAAAGCACGTCCCAGTTGAAAACATCATATCTTCAGTCGAGGCCTCCATTGTCAAACTCCCTATGGACATCGCGGAACCCATCCGATATGAAACATCCAAAATATTGCAACGCGTTAAACCTCCCAGCCCTAATTACACCAAATCAGAATTTTCCGCGCTCAAATCTTTAAAATCAAATCCGGACATAGTCATTCTCAAAGCTGACAAAGGCAACAGCTTAGTGATCCTCAATACCCAAACGTATGAGAAGAAGATGAACCTTGTACTTAGCGATCCATCTTACCGCATTTTAAAACAGACCCCACTTCCGGTATCGCGTGTTCTATAACTAATCTCATCAAACTGTCTCCAATCCCCAAAGACGTTCAACAATCTTTAATTCCAAGAGAACCGAGATCACCTCGACTCTACGGTCTACCGAAGATTCACAAACCCGATACTCCATTACGTCCGATCGTTAGTTCTATTGGTAGTCCCACTTATGCCCTGACCAAATTTCTCGCTAAGATGCTCAAACAATACACCGGCAACACAGACTTTTTTATACTCAATTCACAACATTTTATCCAGAAAATCCAAAGTTTGATAGTTGATCCCAATGATATCCTAGTAAGTTGCGATATAATGTCCTTGTTTACTAAAGTACCGATTCCTGACACTGTCACTATTATTGGAGAATTACTTTCCTCCAATGCTCAACCAGCTGGTTATGCTGAAATGGTAGGCCGATGTCTGTCCTCGACCTATTTCCAATTTCGAGACAAGTTCTACGAACAAATCTCGGGAGCGGCCATGGATTCTTCATTATCCCCTGTCGTAGCAGACATTTTCATGGAAGCTTTCGAACAACAGGTCCTAGAACCCCATTTATTTAAGCCAAAAAGTTGATTTAGATACGTGGATGATACTTATCTGGCCACTTGGACGGCAAGCCTTAGACGATTTTCTGCAATTTATAACACCCAACACTCAGACATACGCTTCACCATGGAAGTAGAAACAGATGACTGTCTCCCATGTTTAAATGTTCTAGTTTCGCGAATCCCCAATGGTTCCCTCAACCACACCGTATACAGGAAACCCACCCATACTGACCGATACCAGAATGCCCATTCCCACCACCACCCAGCTCAGAAACAAGCCGTGATCAGCACACTTGTAAGACGAGCTATTGCAATAACGTACCCCGACAATCTCCACAAGGAACTTGACCATCTTACTAGAGTCTTATCGCAAACCAGTTATCCGATTTCCTCCATACGAAAAACCATCACCAAACACCTCAATAATACAGCGACATAACCAAACCAACAGCCTGACCCACTAATCGCTACTGCTTTTCTTCCATACATCCAAGGTACGACTGATCGCATTGGTCGTATCCTCCAAAAGTACATCAACCCCATTTTCAAACCCTTAACCAAAATTTCTGATTTATTGCCATCAGTTAAAGATAAACTTTCTCCACTGCTAGCCCCAGGTGTATGCCGTATCTCATGTGCTTGTGGCAGTGTCTATATTGGTGAGACAAAGCGCTCTGTGAGCGTTCGGGTTTCAGAACATGAACGTTGTACAAGGCTGCGCCAGATCACCACTTTGGCTCTTGCTGAGCACAGACACAACACGGGTCACAAAATACTTTTCGACCAAACAAAAATCATCTCCCGGGAATCTCATTATTATCTTCGTAGAATCGACCACCACAGCCAATCACAGCCCCCAACGCCCTCTCAACTAATAGTTATTCGACTACTGCGCAGGTGCCGGCGCCAGGTTCCTCTAAATACCCCACTCTTCCACACACACACCTTCATTCTCTTCGTAGCTGTCTTACTGTTACGTCCTGAAGATGTCTTATGCAACAGAGTGCGAAACGTTGCCTACTGTATCGTCGTTGACGCGGTTTTCTCCCGGAAATCGAGAACTTAAAGAAATATGGTTTTTGATAACAATTTGATTCATACTTTCAATGCCTCCAAATCCCAGTAAATATTTAGGGACAAAAGAAAAGCAATAAAATTTAATGCAGATTTTTTTCGTGGAATTACATAGTTTCGTTTTATAAACCTACAATTATTATTGATATCAAAATTTGTTTATGGTCTACAACAATAGGGCAAACGAACAATGGGAAAGAAAACACACCTTTCACATGGAATATATTAATATATCCCGAAATCCGTGCATTTGCAAATTGGCAATAAAACTGCAAGCGAACCTGGTACTCGAATTATAAATAACCATATCACAAAAATATGTGTTTGGCTCCAACGAATTTTAATTCGTTCAATGAAATTTAGTAAATAAATAACATTGACGTTTGATCAACAAATTGTCTTACTTTACGTAAAAAATTACAAGAAAAAAATGTGTGGTAATTGAAAACAGTGATTGATGTGATAGATTTTTTTGTTCGAATACAAATGCCAACTGGTGTATGGAGTGGTGTATGGAAAGCGTAAAATAATCTTTACGCTTTCATATTGTTAATGTCAGTTCGAAACCCAGTGGGTACGACAAAAAAAAACTAAATTTATTGTACAAAGTAATGTAACTTTTTTCATCGAATTATATACCTAACTTTTTTATATCGATATTTGTTTGTGATCGACCAAGAACAACAATGGGTAACACAGAACATAATAAAATTAAAACACCTTAATATTACGTCCAGAAATGAAGTATTGATATATCATTGCTTCTTTCTATCAACTATGTGTTTTGATTTATTTTTTAGTAGAATTATTTTGTGGTACAAAACGAACGAGTAATATTTATTAAATATTATAATCTATAATATTCAATATTATAATATATAGTCAGGGGTGGCCAGACACTTGTGTTCAGATACTTTATTGTGGCAACGGTGTAGTCGGAAAGCTGGATGAGGGCCACCCCAGATATTTAATTCAGAATGCTTCGATTTTGGTACAAATTTCCAAAATTCAGTAATCGACGTCGACTTATTTAATTGTAGAGCTTGATCTTCTTGCATCTCTATTAATTCTAATTCTCCAGATGCTTTTTAGGTCATAATGGAAATGGAACTCACCTTATTATTATCTTAATTTCAAATGGATTAAAAAAAAGCAAAGAGTTTATTCCAACGCTATTCAAAATATTGCCGAGCTGCGCCACTCAAGCAGCAGAAGAGGCCAATGCAACTCACTATGCACGTTTTATCACACGGTCATTTTCATGTCTTGGCCACGGAATGCTCGCTCCTGGCGAAACACTACAAGCGTAGAGCTACTTTCTCTCCTACGCGTGCATTTGGAACAGGCTCTCAACCGCTCGACCTTGATGCATTGAGCGAAAACGCCCATGCGTCCGATTTCGTGGCCGAGGCCGAATCGTGCTGAAGGCAAAGAAGAAAAGAAAATTCATCAGCAATTTGTAGAGGACACCTGTTACACAGGAGGTAGAGAAAGTTTGAGCAAAATAATTCACGAAATTGGATTTCGGTAGCGAAAAACCGAAACAAACATCATCGACATCTACGATTACAGTTTCTCGAGAAAATGAAAAGTTTCCGACTATCTAATAGACATATTGTTTATATGGATGAAACATATATTCATTTGTCATATACGGTGGACAAATCCTGGATGGATAACAGTAATAAAGGTTTGGAGGCCTCTAATTCAAAAGGAGATAGGTTAATTATTGTGCCCCTTAAATTTCAGTCTAAGACCACAAAAGGTGATTATTATCACGAAATAAATTTCACAAACTATAAAAAGTGGGTTGAAGAAAAATTAATTCCTAATTTACCGGCTCATAGTGTTGTTGTTATTGATAACGCGCCCTATCATAATGTGTTGGCTGAAAAATGTCCAACTATGATGACCAGAAAACAAGATACGAAGAATTGGCTACAGCAATTCTAGCAAAAAGGGAATTTCGTATACCTCAGAAATGTTAAAACCACAACTGGATTCGTTAATTAAAATCAACAAGCCTCGTTATAAAACGTATACGATTGACCAACTATTCAAAGACAACGGTCATGACGTATTAAGACACAATGGGCATCCCTGAGGCAATAGTCGTAATGTAACGCTCAAGAAAAAAAGACGTCGAACGGCTTTGCGACGAATTTTTCGTAGAAGACTGGAAATCTATGGTTGACCATGCAAAAAAGTTGAACTCGAATTTGCGCAACTGGAACCATCAATAGATAAAATAATGGACGACATTATAATAAATTTAGGATCAGGCAGTGAGGAGGACCAACCAGTTTTCAACCAACAAGTATTTTTAACAAATGTTTAAGTAATTACATCAATAGAATCAATTTTTAAATGAAAAATATTCTCATTGTTTGCAAAGCAATTATATCAGACTGATTAATTTTTGGATAATTTTCTCACGTTCTGCATTTTTTGTTTAAAGACATTGGCAAAATGATTATATTTTCTATATATTTTGTGTAGAACATATTTTATGTCTTACCGTACGCCGCACACACGGCAATTTCATCGACTTAGAAAGAGAAAAATAAATTTAATAGTTTAATGATATTTTTGCTTACTAAGAGAACTTTGAGTTCGTAAACAGACATTCCAAAAGTTTATAAGTAAATAAAATATTATCAGTGACATTATTTAAATGGGCAATGTGAATTGTATTGAAAAAAAAAAAAAAACACTGAGTGACATAATTTGAATATAAGCTTATTTAAGCTTACTTATTATTCGTCATTATCATCATCATTTGAGTCGGCACTTTTCCATAAATTTCAGAATTCTTCGTTCACATAAAACGTGGTATTTCCAGCATTTCAATTATTTCTTGGGAAATGGTATACGTGTGTTTATATGAATTTTTCTTTTTGAGGAAATAACTGGATCGGATGATACAAGCATCCAATTTAAGATGTCTGTGTCAAAAGTTCTAGCACTTTTGTAGTTATGTATCTTCGGATAGTTGTCCGATTGGCCAGGGTAAAGATTCAATAATATCGGCTCCGTGTATTAAAATGTTATGTACTGATGCAGTTATATTGTACCATGAATACATGTCTGAGCTGTATTCAAGCTGTACTTTTTAAATTTCGCGATGTTGATGTAGGGACATTTAGACAAGGTGCTCAAAATATTGCTGAATCTTCTGTGGACGGGTGCTCAAAGAATTTGTGGGCCGTGTTACCATCATTCGAGTTTCCTCCTCCTTGCTTGGGTTGATCGACAACTAGCCCCATTTCGGTGTAAAACTGTGAATCAATTTTCTTTTTACTTCTATCTTGTACGCTATGTGAAGTAGATATTCAAAACATCTTGTGTAAAGCATGTAATACGGGAAATCCGAATTTGTATGTTATCGCATTTTTGGGTTTTTGTAAATTAGTTCTTAAATTATTCATATCCTTTGGTAATGCTTTACAGACGTTACATTTCTGGTATGATGTAGTGTCGGTTAAAGCATTGCATATACGCATCTCTCGCCCCGACAAAAGCACTATCGTTGGCTTTAGTACTGCTATTCCTGCCTCTGTTCTTTCATACAATTTCTTATAGCCTCATTACTTTCTTTTGTCAACTAAAACTCCAAGGGTCGGCAGTATTTGGTAAAAGATGGAGTTACATTCTTCCATAAAATTCTCTCCTTCACAATAAACACACATTACAAGTGTCACAATCGTGCAAAAATATAATATTTGAGTCTCCATATTGTGCGTAATTGCAGAAGTTCTGACTACTAAATGACGTGTCGATCACTGCCATCAAATCCCCATTAGAACATAACTTCAATTTAATTCATATATTGAGGAACAAGCTGATCTAAGACGTTCAACTGTACTTCAGCTAGCCGTAGCGTTGTTGTCTAATCTAATAAATTTTGTAAATGAATCTTCACCCTAGTTTCTGTGATTTCAATATTTAAAGGGTAGCAACTAGCAACGCTTCTTTGGCTCGACAATTTCACTGTACGGTGGATAAATATTTGCTCGTCTAGGTTTTTCTTCTCTTTGTATTTGAATGTAGTCTTCTTTTCCTAAGAAAAAGCTAAATCTTCTTCTCGACTGTACTTGATTATATTGACGAAGGTTTTATCATGGATCATTTTCATTGACTTAAATCTCCTGGGGGAGGTTGTCAGAGCCAATCCTACCTGATTGTGCAGCGTAAAATAACTGTTATGCTATGTTGTCCAGGTGTTTTATCATAATTAGAAGGAATACTTTTTACTCCTTTGTCTTATTCTTGTTGAGCTTTCCAAAAAGTTCTTTCTCGGTCTTCCTCTTGGAAATTTTTGACTTGATGTAACATGCACATAGTTGGATATAGTCAAAATACCATCAAGCCAATTTCCGTGCTTATTCATAAATTTAAGATATATTTGCTTCGAATCTCTCTATTTCTTCAACAGCTTTGATACAAACACTTTCACAGTATTTTTCAATAACTTTTCGCAATTCTTCGATTGTTCTCGGGTAAATAGTGTGCTAAAAATATAGTTTACCACTGGCTACATTTCATTAAAGATAATTTGCCCGAGAAAAAAATACTTTTACTCGTTAAATTTCACCGCAAATAATTTATTTTTTCTTTATTATACCTGGGCTAAAAGGTGTACCTTGGGGTGTGCTGTTTACCTCGACGCGACGTTGCTTCTTGTCCTCCATACCAAGGATGTTGCGACCGAAGCATCAATTGGTGACGTTGGTCTCCCTGATTAAGGTCCCTTTTGTTTACTTTTCCATAGAGCTTCCATCTTACTCTTTGGCTATACCGTACTGATGAGGACTAATAAGTTCGAAACACGTGTATACGGTTGCATTTCAGATAGCGGTTATGCCCGAAAAAAATACTTTTACTCTTTAAATTTCACCGCAAATAGTTTATTTTTTCTTTATTATACCTGGACTAAAAGGTGTACCTTGGGGTGTGCTGTTTGCTCGACACGCTCGACAGAAGAATGTTTCCCTGAGTTACATTTTGTACATATGCTTTCTAATACCACAGTGTCCCGTTAGTAAGGCGATGATGAGATGCAGTTTACTTCTTGGGAGCTCGTGTAGTTTCTTATTGGCCGTTGACCAGTCTGAAATTGCATCCATCTATTTTTTAATCTCCTGTGGGTGATGTCGTACATAATTCGTAAAAGGTACTACAGATGGGTACTTACCAAGTGGTATGGGTAGCTGTGCTTGGAAATCGTAGAAGAAAATCCCTACTTCAGTATCCGCCTGTCGTTTCGAGCCGTCGGGCTCCCATTTACATCAACTACAGTGAATGACGTGAGCGCGTGGTATGAATTATTTAAAATAAAGTGGGTAGAAAAGATATCTGTAGGATACTCTAAATGTGGCATATCTTTGATGGTCTCGCTCCGCTTCAAAATCCTTCACAAAAGAATCCCATCGTGCGAAGTGTAAGCGTCGTAGCCATCGCTCTTGGAAGATGTCAAGGGGTGATAGGTACAGCATGTTCTCGATCGCAGCAATGGGAGGATCGCAATCGCAGGAATGTAGTTCGGAAACTAGTTTGACTCTAGGCAACTACGCCACCAAACTAAATTTGAGCATCGCCCGAATAACGGCCGTGTAAAACCAAAGCGTATGCTTCGGTGAGAAGCGCCAGGTGCGACCTATGCTCCGCTTACAATCAGGGGCAGATATCACGCATGAGAAATGGCTGCCGTTGACGTCACGCGTAGAGTAAACATCGCAGACAGGTTGAAATTTAACCCTTGTTAACCAATTTTCAGCGGGATTTTGAGTATTATTCTGTGACCCTCTGTGTTATTACCTCTCCGTAGAGTTCTGCAGAGAATAAAACTTTAATGGAAATGTCTACAGCCATAAATTGTCTACTTAAAGTAAATATAATAGCAAATATTCTGTCAGCATTGATTGCTTGAAACGAGCTTTTATTTGTACATTCTCTTACATTTGTCTATAAAAAAGTGTTTGATTCTGATCTCGTTTATTATTAAATATATGAATAAATTTTGTATAATACCAAAATCCGGTGTATTTTTACCTATTTGTATTTATTGATTTTTTACATGTTATTTATAGTAAGTATGTACATATAAGTATATTATTGTACAATTTTACATTTCAATATATTCACAGACATGATATCCTAATATTGGTAATTTTTTTTAAGCACTGAAGGCTGTATTTATTGAAACTAATCTAACAGATTAACTATCAATTTGGATCTGACTTCTTAAAACTAGGTTACTTGTACATAATAGGTTATCCAACGATGTCCTACTAATTTATTTGTCCTAAACTAACGGCACTGTCACTACACTCACTGTGCTCTGCTTTATACACTACACTAGTTCGAAGGGTTTAGTTCTCTTCAGTCTCCTCGCTAGGTTCTGGTTGTCCAGTAGCTGCAAGGCCTTTACGTTGACGTGATGATAAAATAAAATAAAAATAAAATATCGGTTTATTTGTCGTAAGATCTGGTAGATATGGACAATGGTCAGTTTTTACATGATTGCGACTTTAAAGCACTAGCACAAGTACACTTATGTATATTACATTACGCAGACATACAGTTAATAAAATATCTAATTAAAAGCTGCACAAAATAAGAATAAAAAATTATCAGTTCTAGTCTGTATTTCGGTGATTCAAATATTCATCGACAGAGTAGAAAGAATGGGCAATCAAGTATTTCTTAACCTCCCGCTTAAACGCCCCTTTGTTTGACTCAGCCAGGATGCCCGGTGGTAATGCATTGAAAGTTTTCACTATCATATAATATGGCCCGCCCTCGAAAACTGATAATGTATGGCGAGGAATGGTGAGACGAGTAGCCCCGCGAGTCCGCATTGATGCTGATACATCACAGTTTCGACTAAAAACCCCTGCATTCTTGATGTAATATGAGAGTAGACGATATATGTATAGACAAGGTAGTGTCAAGATACCCAGCTCTTTAAAATGGCTTCTGCATGACTCCCTGTAACCCAAACCCAGCATGCACCTCACAATCCGCTTCTGTAGGCGAAATAATGAAAGAGCAGCCGGTGATAAACCCCACAGAATGATGCCGTACGCCAACACTGATTCTACATAGGAGTAGTAATAAGATTTGAGTGCTCCTAATGGAGCAATATCCCTTAATTTATACATTGCATAAAACGCTCTGTTTATTTTTGTTACAGTATAATTAATATGCTTATCCCATTTCAAATCACTCTGCAGGTAAACACCTAAAAACTTCGTCGAAAAATCCGATTGCAACGTATTACCGAAGCCCCTGACTAATACCGAATTATCTGGTACCTCCAATGAAATCCGAATAAGACATGTCTTTGAGGGGTTCAGTCGCATACCATTTCGATCACACCAGCGCATTATCATTTGATTTGCCTCAGTCACCAATCTTGATATTCCGGAGATATCCCAATGCGAAATGATTAGATTTATGTCGTCTACGAACTGACACAACCTCCCCAACCTCACATGCTCTCGTAAGTCGTTCATGTAAATTAGAAATAGTAGTGGCCCCAAGATCGACCCCTGCGGTACACCCGCTTTCAATATTGATGATGTTGATCCGGTTTTTCCAGCAACCTTTACTCTTTGACTCCTATCGCTCAAATACGACTTTAAGAGACTCAGCGCTATACCCCTAACGCCCAGTGACTCCATCTTGGCTATCAACCGCTCGTGGGACACCGTGTCAAAAGCGCCGGAGAGATCATAAAATACTGCTGCTACACACCTACGACCGTCAATACTCTCCAATATCTCAGACACTGCATCAAACAAGGCTGACTCACATGACCGTCCCGGTACGAAACCGTACTGACTATTCGATATGATTTTATTCCTTGCAAAAAACTCCGACAGCCTATTGTGCAGTATTTTTTCAAATATCTTTGAGAATGCAGACAAGATAGTCACCGGCCTATAATTATCTACGCTCTCCCTGGATCCCTTTTTATGAACTGGTGTGACTATTGCTGGTTTTAACCCCTTCGGAAAGACTCCCTGAGATAACATGCAATTTATCAGATGTGTCAATACCTCGACTGTACCCTCGGTGGCTAACTTAACAATAACAGGAGGGATGCCATCAATGCCACAAGAGTACTTAGGCTTGATTTCGGACATTATACCGCGAACCTCCCTTACAGTGGCCGGATACAAAAATACAGACGACTGCACCCGCACGGTCTCGACATCATTCACATCTGGACAACTCGGCCCATCTTCCCCGCTCCCAAAAAATTTATTATGAAACATATCAGCAACCATCCGACCGCGATCCTCACTCGACCCATCCGAACTGATGAGCCGGATGGGACCACCGTCGGAGACAGCCGACGTCTCTTTTCTTATGATGTTCCACACCGTTTTTGATCTGTTTTCAGATGAAACAATTTTATGACTATTATATTGGTGCTTTGCGCGTCTTATAGCTTTCTTTACCTCACGTTTTCTTTTATTGTACTCATCCCACCAACGAGGTTCATCCACAATCCTACAAACCCTGAACATTTCCCTTAAATCTCTCGACATACCACGAATGACGCTATTATACCAGGCCTGATCTCGCGATCCACGGTCCTGCACTTTTACTAACGGAAAGTTTTTTTCGAAATAAAAATTAAATATGCGATAAAATATGTCATACTTTTGATCCACATCGTCAGCGTCGAACACCTGAACCCATGACTCCCGAGACAAGTCACCGACAAACGAGTCCGAACTACGTGCCCCATACACGCGCCTCCTCCTTGCTTCCTTCACTGCACACCCCGGCATACCCAAGTCGCACCTCAGGGAAGCATGGTCAGAAAGACCCGGGTTCTCAATGCACGACTCAACATCGGAAGGATGAAGGCTACAAAAAACATTATCTATACAGTTGCCCATTCTTGTACCCCCCATGAAACACCTCCTCAACCCGTACGAGTCGAAAAGCGATATCAACTCCCTACTCTCACGTGTGATAAGGTTAAAATTAACATTAAAATCGCCACAAACAACAAAAAAATCAAATCGTCGACACACAACATTCAAAAGTTCAGTCATTCCATCCACAAACAAGTTTAAATTGCCAGTCGGTGAGCGATATACACAGACACATAACATCCGCCCACTGTCACCAGCAAGACTAGCAGTGCAGTATTCAAAATGTTGATCTACGGTATTTACATTAAAATTTTCTGATCTCATATCACAAGAGCTGCGGCAGTAGATGGCGCATCCACCTCCCCTCATAGTGCTACGGCAACAATAATTTAACAAGTCAAAGTTGGAAATTTTCTCTAAATGAATTGTATCGGAAGTTAGCCAATGCTCCGTCAAACACAAAAAATCAAAATGCCTATCCACTAGAAAAACATCTAATCTCTCCGCTTTGTTGCGAAGACTTCTAACATTATATGTCATAAACGAAATCTTATTTTGTTTGTTATTGTTAGGAGCACTGGATAACCGGCAGTGCATCACATATATCTACATATCTCAAATTGTCAAAATTTACATAAGAGTTTTGTTCATTCACACTATCAGTCATGGCGGCGATCACTTTCGAGACAAGCGAAAACAGTTTTTGTTTTCCCCTTTTTGTGAGATAAACACCTGATGTAGGCGAGATTCGTGCTTAGCAGCAAATATTTTTATCTCGTCGATGACGTTTGGGACACCGAGATCGCGGTGCAGGTCCCTGTTCCTTATGCACCAAGGGGCGTTAACAATGTTCCTTTGCACATTATTTTGTAAAGATTGGATGCCTTGAATATTTGTCTTTTTGGCACAACCCCAGAGTTGGATGCCGTACAGCCAAATAGGTTTTAGCATTTGTGTGTAAATTTGTACTTTATTCCTTATTGACAACTGAGAATTTCTTCCCAGGAGCCAATAAAGTTCGCTATATTTGAGGCCAAGCTCAACTTTTTTCTTCTTGAAATGTTCTTTCCATCTTAGTTTTGTGTCTAGGGTCATACCCAAATACTTCGCAGTATTTGCATACGGAACTATGGTGTTGTTTATTATGATGGGAGGTATATCCTCTATCCTTTTGTTGGCGAAGTTGATATGGACTGATTTTGATTCATTCAGTTTGGTCTTCCATGTTTTGGTCCATTGGTACATTTGGTTACATGCCTGCTGAAGCTTTCTTGTGAATTCTACAACGGTTGATCCCACCGCCATTATTACCGTGTCGTCTGCAAATGTGACGACTGTTACGTTCTCTAGTGGTGGCAAGTCGCTTGTATACAGTAAATATAGAAGTGGTCTCAGGACGCTGCCCAGGGGCACTCCCGCTTTTACTTCCTTTAAGGCTGAGTATTCGTCCATCTGTTTGACGCTGAATAGTCTGTTTGTTATCTATGACGCTATTAGCTCAGCATACACAGTAGGTAGCATACGCTTTAATTTCCATATTAACCCCTCGTGCCAAACCTTATCAAAAGCTTGTGTCACGTCCAAGAAGGCTGTTAAACATACACGCTTTTCTTCTAATGATGTTTCCACCACATTCGTTATTTTATTAACTTGATCTATCGTAGAGTGCTTTTGTCTAAAACCAAATTGGTGATTTGGGATCAGTTTTCTTCTCTCTATTATAGGTCTCATTCTTTTTAAAAGTAACTTTTCACAGAGCTTTGATATGATTGGTAGCAGTGATATTGGCCGATAAGATATGGCTTCGTTCGGTGGCTTGCCTGGTTTTGGTATCATGATAACTTCAGCAACTTTCCAAACGCCAGGGACATATTTTAATCTGAATGCTGCATTTATTAGGTATGTAAGCATTATAATACCTTTCCTTGGTAACTGTTTAAGGACTTCACCTGTGATGAGATCGTATCCAGGTGCCTTTTTTGGATTTAAGTTTGTTTTGATTTCATTCGCAACTTCCTTTGGTGTAACAAGCGGGATGGTTTCTTTTTCGTGGCTTGTCGGTCCATCTTCTTGTAGCACTATATCTGCATCAATGTTGTTTGGCTGAAATATTTCAGCTAGATGTTCTGTAAACGTTTCAGCTTTTTGCTTATTGTATCTTGCCCATTTGCCATCTTTCTGTCTAATGGGTGGAACATGAGTGACTGGTCTCTTGTACTTTTTTACTGCTTTCCCCAGCGAGTAGTCTGTTTCTTTATCAGGGGTAAGATTAGATAAATAGGATTCTAATGATGCCTCTTTTAGTTTCTGAATTTCACGTTTCAGTTGTTGGGATTGGTTGTTAAGTATTTTCTTATCAGCTGGGTCGCGTGATTGCTGCCATCTTCTTCTAGATCGTTTCTTTTGTTTGACCGATTATCTGATCTCCATTGGGTAAGTATTTCCGATAGTTCTACGGGAGATTTCTTTAGTGTTGTTCCACGCTGCTTTCTGGATGGTGTTGACAAATTTCTCGGCTGCTGCGTTCAACTGGTCTGTAGTTTTAAGCTGGATATTTAGCTGAATCCTGCATTCTAGCTCTATTTTAAAGCTTTCCCAGTCTGTGGTTTTGTTTGTCAATGTAGCATTATATTCCTTTTTAATTATCCTTTCGCTTAAAGTCATTATTATAGCGGAATGATCAGAGTCTAGGTCAAAATTTTCTTCAATGTCAATGAAGTTTGGCGAGATTTTTCTTGTAATGAAGAAGTCCAGGAGATCTGGGATTTTGTCCTGGTCAGTCGGCCAATATGTTGGGTTACCTGTAGAATGGAATTGGCAACCCCTTTCTTGAATTGCTTTCCTGTGCTCTCTTCCTTTCGTCGTAGTCAGTCTTGATCCCCAGTCCACGTGTTTGGCGTTGTAATCACCGCCCACTATAAACCGTTCACCAAGATGTTCTAAAAATCTAGTGTAATCTTCTTTTTTGAGATTGTACCTTGAGGGGCAATATATCGCACCAACAGTAAAGTTTTGTTTGCGGGATTTTATACAAACGACTACTAGTTGCACTTCTGCGCTGCTGTAGTGGCATTCCTCATAGTGGTTGATGCTATTTTTTATTATTATAGCACATCCTCCTCTCGCTTGGTTGTCCGGATGATTGTTTCATACACCTGATATCCATCTAGTTTTAGATACGTCTGTTTTGTTGAGTGTGTTTCAGAAACCAGACATATATCAATTTTCTGCGTATTGAGAAATGTTTCCATTTCTGTTTTCCTATTTCTGTAAATGTGATATTCTTTTGTCTATAGTTTTATAGTAATAGTTTCTACGTTCGATAGTGTATAAGGTATAGGTGTTAGTTTTACAGGTAAGTTAATTTTTAGAAGGAAAATCTTATTTATTTCTAAAATGTAAACAACCCTTTTTTCATTTCAGGTTCCTAGTTTCTACGTAAGTTCGGTATAGTTATACTGTATAAGGTGTTAGTTTGTTTTATAGGTAAGTTAATTTTAACAAGAAAAATCGTATTTATTTATAAAATGTAACCTTTTTTGTTTTATTTGCTATGAAGTTCTCCATATTTTTTCATCTACCATGAATTAAATAAAAATGCGTTGATTTGGTTGATGATTTTAATAGTTGTATTCTCGCATACCGGTTTCGGGTTTCCCCGTCTTCAGTGCATAAACTACAGAGTTAAAAATTACAGTCACATTTAAAATCATACTTAACATATAAAAAAATCTCGCACCGTCAGATAATTAATATACGTCATACATAGCTACAGGGAAAACAGGGCCAGGACCATTGGCGGTTTACATTCATTTCTAAAAAATGGGAAAGCATTGGGTAGTTAAATAACGGAAAAGCTATCGTAACCATTATCTACCTTAATATATAGCGTGTTCTAGTCAAAGTGTGGTTAGGTCAAAGTCGCAGTCGCGTTTGTCAAATCGTACAAAGCGTCGGTAAGTCAGTGTCCTGTTAGTTGAGTCGGTATGTTAGGTTTCCTATCTATGTTAGGTGTCTTCGCTGATTTTTGGTGGTCTCTTCAAATATCTCATGAACATGCGATTACTTTTAAATTTGTTGAGTTCGTTGAGTATGTTATTCGGGTTCATTAGCTTATGTTGTTATGGAGCGCGAGCAACGCAAATCCAACATCATTATCTTCAAGCTTCCTGAGACTACTGGTATAAACAGAGAGTCCCAAACTGAGCTTGATACCATCGCAGCTAGAACTGTCCTGGCGGACTTGGGTGTTGCGGTATCTAGTGCCGAGCTCAAGACGCAACGTTTGGGGAAGTTCGACCCCACAAAGCGAAATTCATGTCGCCCAGTAAAGGTGGTGTTGCCTGGTGAGTCGCTTGTATCAGAGGTTGTGCGAAATTCGGCGAAGATCAAGGATCTGGCGAACTGGAGACATATTTCCGTATCCCGTGATCGAACTCCGAAACAAATTGAGCTCTATCGCACAGTGAAGGCTGATTTGGACAGGAGGATAGCCGAAGGGGAAACTAATTTGAAAATTAAATATGCAC
Organism: Aphodius granarius; assembly: GCA_963971325.1. Classification (NCBI taxonomy): domain Eukaryota; kingdom Metazoa; phylum Arthropoda; class Insecta; order Coleoptera; family Scarabaeidae; genus Aphodius; species Aphodius granarius. Next base: position 17,848,001 of record OZ020222.1, on the reverse strand, counting down.
GTGGATTGCCCACAATTGTTTCCTCTTTTCTTTAAACTAAATTTGCCCAACAGAGACTCCCTTACTTACAACTTCTATTACCAAAACGTTAGAGGATTATGTTCTAAAACTCATTCATTTTATGTCAATACTTGTGATATGTCTTTTGATATAATATTTCTCACCGAAACATGGCTCAACGATTCCATCACTGATTCCGAACTTTTTCATCGCTCCTATAACGTACTGCGTTCTGACAGGGATTGTTCTCTTGTCGGTCGTGGCAGGGGTGGCGGAGTCTTAATGGCTCTTTCTCATAAGATTAATTACTCTGTAGTTGATGTGTCTCACCTGTCTGCTCTAGTTCCGCTAATTGATATATGCTTATGCAAGTGTTATTTTGGCCATCATGTCTTTTTTGTTGGTGTCACATACGTGCCTCCTGATCTTAGTGCCAATGAATTCGAGCAGTTTCTCGATTCCCTGTCTGCGCTGCTGGTTGGTAGCAAGATTCTCCTTTTCGGTGATTTTAATGTGCCTGATTTTACTGCATCCGTTAACAGTGCTAAGTGTCTGGTTTTGCGTAGCTTTGTTGATTTATTGGGCCTTCATCAGTCTAATGCAGTCGCAAACCACAACAATAGGTTATTGGACCTGGTCTTTAGCAATGACAGGGAACTTTTATCGGTTGAGCGTGAGTTACAACCGTTAACTCCTGAGGACTCTCATCATCCTTCACTTCTTGTATCGTTTTGCCCTGGCATTGATGAAAATACTTCCCGTTTCTCCTCCAACCAGAATAGTACGTCGTACAATTTCAGGCGAGCTGACTTTTATCAGCTATATGATGATATTGCAAACATTGACTGGTCATTCCTTGAGAACGCCGTGGATGTTGACGTTGCTGTGCGTGATTTCTATACTGCACTATATAAAACTCTTGATCGCTCTGTACCCAGGACTCGGGTAGTAACATCTGATTATCCTTGCTGGTATACATATCAAATAATAAAGAATATAAAATTGAAGGCATATTACCGCAGAAAGCATCTATCCACCGGCGACACATGCTACCTTCAGGACTTCAAAAGAATTCGCGCATTGGTAAAGCAGCAATCTTCCGCGGCGTATTCTGAGTTTCTTCGTGATACTGAGGCTGATATAGGGTCTGCTCCTGCCAACATATGGGAATTTATCAGGCTTAAGAGTGGGGGTTCTCGGATACCTGGGACTATGAATGAAGGCAATATGAGCTATGATAGTCCTCAGGATATTGTGGATGCCTTTGCGCGTAACTTTTCTGGGGTTTATGTACTGTCATCTGAAATCTCTTTTTCCAGTGACCCGTTGAGGCCTTCTCACAGTTTAATGTATCCGCTGAGGATGTTGCGAAGCTAATGAAAAGACTTAGGACTGCTGGTGATGACATGATTCCGTCATTCTTGGTGCGGGATACTGGTCCCGTATTGGCTGAGCCACTGTCGAAACTAATAAACTTGTCAATCCGATCCTGTGTTTTTCCTGAAGTTTGGAAGGGTGCAAGAATTATTCCTGTTTTTAAGAAAGGGGATAAGAAGGAAGTGAAGAACTATCGCCCGATAGCCATATTGTCCAATTTTTCTAAGATATTCGAAAGGGTACTCTATGATACGATCGCTTGCAATACCAGACCCTACATATCTCCTCTGCAGCACGGATTCGTTTCTGGCAGATCAACAATCACGAATTTGGCATCCATCACTCAGTATCTAGCTGAGGTTCTCGATGATGGCGGTAGAATTGATGTAGTCTACACAGATTTTTGCAAGGCGTTTGACATGATTGACCACGGAATACTAATACGCAAGCTGAGCGGCTTTGGCTGCAGCGTGACACTCCTCAGGCTTCTGCAATCCTATCTGACAAACAGATCTGGTTATGTTTTTTACAACGGCTTTTCTTCCCAGAAATTTTTTGCCACTTCCGGTGTCCCTCAAGGATCCAACCTTGGTCCTTTAATGTTCATTCTTTTCTTGGACGACCTGCTGGCGCTTTTCACCTGTTTTGCGCTTGGGTTTGCCGATGATTTGAAGCTGTACATTTCAATCAGAGATGTCCGTGATATACAACTGCTGCAGTATAATCTCAGCATCCTGGAAGCCTGGTGTAAAAGCAACTCACTGATCATAAATGTGGAAAAATGTTTCTATGTCTCCTACACGAGAAAAGTGGCTGATCCTTTACCAACTACCTATTTGTTATCTGGAGTTCACCTTCCATCATCGACATCCGTAAAGGACTTGGGCGTGTTATTCGATTCTCACCTGACGTTTGTTTCCCACGTCGACAGCATTTGTGTGAGGGCTAATAGGATGTTGGGGTTTGTCCTCAGAAATACCAGAGAATTCCGCCAGATCAACGCGGTAAGAACGCTGTACTTGGCTTTGGTCTCTTCCATTCTGGAGTACGCCTCTATTATTTGGTCCCCACAGTATGTCACACACCAGCTGAGAATTTAACGAGTGCAGCGCCGCTTCTTAAAGTGTCTCTCGTACCGTGTGGATGGAGTTTACCCGGAACGTGCATGTGATTATGAATCGTTGTTGGTGCGGCATGATGTGGCGTCCTTATCTGTGCGGCGTAAGGAGTGCGGTGTGCGGTTCTTAAAAAAATTATTGCTCAATAAAATCGACAGCATTCATTTGCTCTCGCGTGTGCATTTTCTGGTGCCTCGTTCGGGATCTCGCACTCAGAGTATGTTTTATATCCCACGAATGCGCACTAACGTGTTAAGAATTGCACCGATGATTTCGATGTGTCGTATAGTCAATAATAATGACCGGTATAGTACTCTGTTTGATTAATGCATTTTTTTTTCGCCAGTATCTTATCTTGTTTTCTTGTTAATTTACTGTATCTATATTATTGTTTTTTTTTTTACTATTGTATGCTATGTTATCGCACTTTTATTTGTTTGCCTTATAATTGGAGTCTCTCTGTTGGGCAATAAAGGAATATTATTATTATTATTATTATTATTATCTGCATCTCCTCTAATAGATTCATCTTGTTGGACTTGTTTAAGTTGTGTAGTAGAGTGAGATGTTCCATGTCTGTGGTGTGCTTGTTGTCCTTTAAATGTTGACCCAAGGCTGAATTTCCATTCTTGTTGTTAATGTGTTCTTTGAGTCGTGTCAACGTGCTTCTCCCTGTTTGACCAATGTAGTATTTTTCACAGTCTTTACATTCGATCTTGTATATGCCACTCCTCTTTGCCTTGTCGTATATGTGTTTGTTATTTATCAGAAAATTACCTATCTTTGTTGATGTTCTGTATGATGTTGTAATATTATGTCTCTCGAGTGCCCTTTGTATAGGTTTTGCCCAGGTGTTGTGGTAATCCATAGCAATGTATTGATATTCAGCTCTGTGATTAGGGTATATTTCCTTCATTATATTGTTCTTGTGTATTTTGTTGTATACTCTCTGTATATCTGGTATGTTGTATCCATTATTCATACCGATCTTTATTATGGTGTTCATTTCCTTTTTGAAATTAGGCTGGCTGAGAGGAATATGAAGTGCTCTGTTGATCATGTGGCGAAAAGCTGCTTCCTTGTAGGAGTTGCATGTGTAGCTGGTTTTAGGGATGATGATGTCCGTGCTTGTAGGTTTTCGGTAAATGTTGTAATTCAGTCTATTGTTGTTCCTGCTTATGGTAATGTCCAGATAGTTTAGTTGTCCGTTGTTTTCTTGCTCTATAGTGAAATTTAACTTGCCCACATTGTTAAAGATATTGTGCAAAGCAACAAGTTGGGCATTGTTGCCCTCATATAGAATCAGAATATCGTCCACGTATCTGCGATAGAACTTGATATTGTTGGTAAAGGTTTTATATTTGTCAGAGAATATTTTCAGCTCGATGTAATCGACGTAAAAATCTGCGAGTATTCCCGAGAGAGAAGACCCCATGGCTAAGCTGTCATTCATAAGGAAAAATTCGCCATCAAAAATGAAGAAATTTTGTTTTGTGGCTATTTCCAACAGCTCTATTATATTATCAATGTCTGTGGTGTCCAAGAATTCGTGTGTAATTAATTTGTTTTTCAAAAAAGTTCTGACGATGTAGATGGTCTTCTTAACAGGTACGTTAGTATACAAATTACTGATGTCAAATGATATTAGGCGAGTCCTTTCATTTGTTGTCATATTCTGTGTGTTTGCAATCAGTTGTTGTGAGTTATCAATGGTGAATGTGGGTTTGAATTCAAGGACATTCCGCAGCAGGTGATGTACAAATTTAGCAATTGCTTCGGCAGTCCAGATTGGAGAGACACCCAATGTTTGCTGAGATCAAAAAGGAGATCAGTTCCATTGTGGACAGCTGTTGCATATACTTCTGATAAAGTATATACTGAATGAAATTATATACCTTCGGCAGTATTTAACAGTTCAGTACCACCAGCTGACGTACTGGTGATGTAGTAAATGATGGTTCCTCTTCATTAATTGTAGTGCCTGTATTATCTATAAAATATAAATAAATATAAGTAATAATATCTATTTTATACATGATATAGTAAATTGTATGCCTACATTGGAGACGAGATGTCAAATCCGTTACAGATGTACCTACTTGGTATGGGCAATGGTAAATCTGTCTTAGACCTAATCAGTGGTTGAACTGAAATGATTGTAAATATTACTTTATATTAATTATATAAGACATTACAATATAGCTAATATATTATATTTTACCTGTACACAATGGTGGATGTACTGCACTTGAGGTAGGAGCTGAAACAAACATTATTGTTCAATTATATTTCAAATATAAAATTCTATTACAATACCTGATACTTGAAATGTGTCTTTTCTAGTTTGTCATTTCGTTACAAGTAGTGGTAATTTCGTAGGAATCCTTGTTCCCAACATTAAATCCCATAGCTTTCCGTAAATTATACGTGTTAGTAAATGCGGATTCCTCAAAATGTACAGAGCATATTGAACCTGTATTATATATAAGGATTACAAATGAAATACATTGACAAAACAGCATACATAATATGTTGGTCTCTGTGTACCGAAGGCATCCTTACCACTATTCAAGTTGAATGTTTTGTTACAAAATTTCAGCCATCGATGGCATAAGCCAGTTACTTTTTATTTATTTTATTAGCTTACTGAGGATAAACAACAATATTTTTATTATAAATACAAAGAAAAAAAAATAGAATTACACCTAAAACAAAATAAGAAGGTTGCAAATTAAAAGTGAATAATTATTAGGTTATATGTACCTACAAATTCATTCATTGCGGCTTTATATATTTACCTTCTTAAATATATACACCACATATACGTCGAATAAAGCAATAATTATGAATTATACGCGATATTTACCCACAAAACCTAAATACGTTCAAATCGTAAAATGCGCCTGAACAACTCTGACGTCATGGAGCCTCCTTGCGCAGTACGGTTAAAATCGTGTTTTGTTTTGGTTGTGCCTGCCTTTTACTGCCACGGTGTAGTAAATACGATGGAAAGCAAATACTACCGGAACTGAACAGATGCTTCGTGAAGAAGCAGTTTCTTCGAAGTAGATCTTTAAATTTGTTGCATTAGCGTTTACTTCGTTTTTATTCATACCACTCAGTGGTATGATTAAAAAGTATTTACTTTTATTTCAAGTAAAAGCTTTATGTTGTAGCTTTTACTTGAAGTAAATACTAAAAATTATAGTATTTACTCTATATTATTCTTTAAGTAAGAGAAAAGTAAGTACTAGGACCAATTACTTAATACTTTGCTTTATATACTTCGGTATATAGAAGTCAACACTAGAGTAATTACTAATGTTGTCTAGTATTTTCTCCGTCTGGGAGGGTTTTAAGAAGGTACTCATGGGGCAACTTTACATATTTTACTTTAGTTGAAAAAGGAGGGAAATATATGAACGTAGAACGCATGGGGAGGACCTGTATAGAAAAATATTTCGGTAAGTCAATTATTTTTGATAACTTTACAGTATAAGGGAACAGTGCCTTATAAAGTTATCTAAAATTCCTTCCTTTTTGCCTTGAAGCTTCCTTAAAAAGCTTCAAGGCAAAAAAATGTTGAATAGATGGCTGATGAGTTTTTAGGAAATCATATTGAGACGAGAGGTGCAGCTTTTTCAAATGTAGCGAAAATGTGAAAAGACATTTGCGCCATTGCCGCCAGTTGCTCGTAATGCACTATTTTGCACGTACAGCTCCCATAGCCATTTGAATTGTCATGCCTTCGAACGATATTGGTTTATATGCATAGCAGCAGCAATTCTATAATAGTTATTTATTTAGAATTATTTAGATTAATTTTAAATTTGCAAAGTATTCTGACTGCAAAAATGAGAAGTAAATATTTAGGTCACAGATAAATAAGTTAAATATTACAACTTTTTTCTCTGCTATCAGGAATATTTTCCAAAACTTTTCAATGAATTCATATAGTGTCCGGCACTAACTTGGACCCAAATGCAAAAATTTTTTATTATCAATTTTTCTGAAAATCTCATCACAACATCAAGGCGGAATTGGTGAGGGAATTCACCTTAAACGATTTTGTGGTGGTTATTGCAGGTTCTAATGATAATTATCAATCTTTTCCGTCAAAAAAAAAATCTAAAAAAAAAATCCTGTTACACAACTGCTTTAATACAACTACAACTAATATATTTATTAGTTCTGTCCCTTATCGTTACGACTACGTAAATTTAAATAAGTGAATTTTTCAGTTGAATAAAAACATATTTGATATAGTTAATAAGTACCGCAGATTTTCATATTTTGTGAAAGTTAAATTAAGCCATTTGATGCAGAAATAAATTGTGTGAGGAACTTTAAATCTGCCATTTATTTTAAATGTCACTGTTTTTTTGGATGACTGTTACTGACGGTCGAGAAATTCTCTGGTTTTTCTTCATTTGCGAATAAATCTTTCACCTTTTACTAAAGATTTTTGTTTAGACTTCCTTTTACTAAACAATTCGGTTCATTCAATGTTTGTCTCTCTGTGTAGATTTCTATTAAAGAAATTAAGCCATTTAATGCAGAAAAAACTTTTATGAAGAACTTTAAATCTGTCATTTAATTTAAATGCCACTATTTTTATTGGATGACTGTTACTCACGGTCGAGAAATATTCTGGTTTCTCTTCATTTGCGAACAAATCTGTCGCCTTTTACTAAAGATTTTCGTTTAGATTTCCATTTACTATAGATTTTCTTTTACTAAAGATTTCCTTTTACTAAAGCTTTCCTTTTACTAAGGATTTCCTTTTACTAAGGATTTCTTTTTACTAAAGATTTCCTTTTACTAAAGAGTTCCTTTCACTAAAGATTACCTTTTACTAAAGAATTCGGTTCATTCAGTGTTTGTCTATCTGTGTAGATTTCTGCTAAAGAATTTAAGCCATTTGATGCAGAAATAACTTTTATGAAGAACTTTAAATCTGTCACTTATTTTAAATGTCAATATTTTTATCGGATGACTGTTAATGACGGTCGAGAAATACTCTGGATTATCTTCATTTGCGAATAAACCCTTCGCATTTTACATTTGATGCAGAAATAACTTTTATGACAAACTTTAAACTTATCATTTATTTTAAATGTCACTGTTTTTATTGGATGACTGTTACTGAAATACTCTGGTTTCTCTTCATTTGCGAATAATCTTTCGCCTTTTACTAAAGATGTCTTTTTACTAAAGATTTTCTTTTACTAAAGATATCCTTTTACTGAAGATTTCCTATTACTAAAGATTTCCTTTCACTAAAGGTTTCCTTTTAGTAAATATTTCCTTTTAGTAAAGATTTCCGTTTACTAAAGATTTGCTTTTACTAAAGATTTCCATTTACGAAAGAGTTTTTTTTACTAAAAATTTCCTTTTACTAAAAGATTTCTGTTATAGAATTTAATCCCTTTGATGCAGAAATAAGTTTTGTGAAGACCTTCAGATCTGTCATTAATTATAAATGTCACAATTTTTCTTAGATGACTGTTACTGACGGTCGTGAAATACTCTGGTATCTCTTCATTTGTGAATAAATCTTCCGCCTTTCACTAAAGATTTCCGCTTAGATTTCCTTTTACTAAAGATTTCCTTTTACTAAAGAATTCGGTTCATTCAGTGTTTGTCTATCTGTGTAGATTTCTGTTAAAGAATTTAAGCCATTTGATGCAGAAACTTTTGTGAAGAAGTTTAAATACGTTATTTATTTTAAATGTCACTATCTTTATTGGACGACTGTTCCTTTTTTCGTTTAGATTTCTTTTTACTAAAGATTTCCTTTTAGTATAGATTTCATTTTACTAAAGATTTCCTTTTACTAAAGAATTCGGTTCATTCAGTGTTGGTCTATATGTGTAGATTTCTGTTAAAGAATTTAAGCCATTTGATGCAAAAATAACTACTTTTATTGGATGACTGTTACTGACGGTCGAGAAATACTCTGGTTTCTAGCGCCCGACGCGCTCAAATTTACCCCTCAAATTAAAGCTAATTAAATTTAGGGGGCCCTATAGAAGGGTTTTTTTCCGAAAAATATATTGTAAATATGTTTTTTTTTTAACGTTAAAGCAAAAAAAACATGAAAAAATGAGTTTCTTTTTTTTTAAACAGCCGCCATTTTGTTCCTAAGTAATTATATAAAATTCGGAAAATGATAGGGCCCCACAAATTTTATCTATTTTAAGAATCTTTTTGTGTTTTTGACTTCAGATCACTTGGCGAGGGTGTGCAAGGTACCGCGCACATCAGTTCGCGCCAGGAACGGTTTTGTTGGCGGAGAGCTGGAGCCGCCATTTTGAATTATTTTTTTGTTAATATTCAGAATAATAATTGTTTTGTATACAAATAAAACCCACAAAAACATTTTCCCTAAATAATTTATTTTGTCTCAAAAAAAAATCCTGAAATTGACGCATTTTTTGGGGCCTTTGAACGGGAACCTCCCCTTAAATGTCACTATTTTTATTGGACGACTGTTACTGACGATCGACATCTCATCTGGTTTCTCTTCATTTGCAAATAAATCTTTCACCTTTTACTAAAGATTTTCTTCTGCTAAAGAATTCGGTTTATTCAATGTTTGCCTCTCTGTCTGGATTTCTGTTAAACAATTTAAGCGCTTTGATGCAGAGATAACTTTTATGAAGTACTTTAAATCCGCCATTTATTATAAGTGTCACAATTTTTCTTGAATAACTGTTACGTCGAGAAATCGTCTGGTTTCTCTTCATTTGCGAATAAATCTTCCGCCTTTTACTAAAGATTTCCTTTTACTAAAGATTTCCTTTTACTAAAGATTTCCTTTTACTAAAGATTTCCTTTTACTAAAGATTTCCTTTTACTAAAGATTTCCTTTTACTAAAGATTTCCTTTTACTAAAGATTTCCTTTTACTAAAGATTTCCTTTTACTAAAGATTTCCTTTTACTAAAGATTTCCTTTTACTAAAGAATTCTGTTCATTCAATGCTTGCTTCTTTGTGTAGATTTCTCTTAAAGAATTCAACCCCTTTGATGAAGAAATAACTGTTATAAAGGACTTTAAATCTGTCATTTATTCTAAATGTCACTATTTTTATTGGATGACTGTTACTGACGGTCGAGAAATACTCTGGCTTCTCTTCATTTGCGAATAAATCTTTCGCATTTTACTGAAGATTTTCGTTTAGATTTCCTTTTACTAAATATTTCCTTTCACTAAAGATTTCCTTTTACTATAGATTTCCTTTTACTGAAGAATTCGGTTCATTCAGTGTTTGTCTATCTGTGTAGATTTCTGCTAAAGAATTTAAGCCATTTGATGCAGAAATAACTTTTATGAAGAACTTTAAATCTGTTACTGACGGTCGAGAAATACTCTGGTTTCTCTTCATTTGCGGATAAATATTTCGCCTTTTACTAAAGATTTTCGTTTAGATTTCCTTTTACTAAAGATTTTCGTTTAGATTTTCCTTTAATAAAAAATTTCTCTTTACTAAAGATAACCTTTTACTAATGATATCCTTTTACTAAAGATTTCCTTTTGCTAAAGATTTCCTTTTACTAAAGATTTCCTTTTACTAACGATTTCCTTTTACTAAAGATTTCCTTTTCTAAAGATTTCCTTTTACTAAAGCGTTCCTTTTACTAAAGATTTCCTTTTACTAATGATTTCGAGCAAGTTTGTCGGCGTACTGATAGCCCTTGATCCCATTGTGTCCCTTAATCCAAGCCAGGGTGGTGGAATTTGACCTGGACGCATTGACCAGGGCCTGGTGACAGTCGAGAAGAAGCCCGGAGGAGAAACGACACCTCTCCAGGGCTAAAATGGACTGCCTCCTGTCAGTGAATATCACTATGTTCCTGCCGGATTTATTGGAGTTGGCGACAACTTCCGAGGCAGTTTTAATGGCGTATAATTCCGCCTGCGTTACAGATGGGTACTTGCCAAGTGGTATGGATAGCCGTGCTTGAAAATCGTGGGAGACGATCCCTACTTCAGTGTAAGATAGGGGTAGCACCTCAGTCTGTCAATTTCTTAAATATAAATCACAACAAATTATTACTACTTTAATTCAGTTACTCTTGAAGTGGCACACCTAGGTTGGGAGCTTCGACAATAGCTTAGATTGGCGAAACTCTGGGAACACTCTCGAAATAGTGGGTTCTTTCCTAAAATCTTGCTGAAAGATTCGTAATCAAACACAGTTTTTACAATAAAATATATTTGGACAACAAAAAAAGAGAACAAACAAACCAAACACACAAATAAATGCACATCCAAAGGGCACAACAAAAAGAACACGATAGTAATAATAAACAAATTTACAAATAACTTACTCGACGATGTCGTTCCTATGGTTCGTTCGGGCTGTGAAGAAAAAGAGACGATTAAGGGACTTGTGCTTAGGCAGAGGTTCCCTTCCCTACTGTTGCCAATTCGCGTTCATCTACATCATTTATACCAAATCTAATTACATTTTAATACATCATACTAAATGTTCCCTACGATGTCATAACTTGGTGAAAGTAACGAACAATTAGATACAGGCCCATGACGAACCATAGTGAACAACCGAAAATTCCTGTGAATCTACACCATTAGTAACAGTTAGAAAGCTGGAACGGCCATTAACACTCGTTAATAATCGATATTTCAAATTCCAACTTTTTAACCGCACATGCAATGTTCCTACAATAACTATAGAACAAAAAAATAAAATAAACACTAAAAATTGCATATGTTACACCAGTAACCTCCTGTCGTTTCGAGCCGTCGGTGTAGATTTTCAGGCTCGCATTAGCATCGTTTGCAGTAGATGAGGTATGCGTGTGATATGGTTTCCTGAAACTAAGTGGGGAGAAAAGACATCTGTAGGACATTCCAAAAGTGGCATACCTTTGATTGTCTCATTCCAGTTTGCCTCTCGCTCCACTTCGGAACCCTTCACAGGAGAATCCCGTTGTGCGAAGTCTGAGCATCGTAGCCATCGTCGTCTCTTCAATGAAGATGTCAAGGGGCGGTAGGTACAGCATGTTCTCCATCGCAGTAGTGGGTGTGGTATTCATTGCGCCAGTGATACATAGGCAGGCCATTCTTTGTTGTGGTTCAGTTTGGTGATAGTGAAAGCTAGCTTGACCCTAGAGAACCACGCCACCGCACCGTAAATTAGCATCGGACGAATAACGGCCGTGTATAACCAAAGAGTATGCTTTGGTGAAAGACCCCAGGCACAACCTATGATCCTCTTACACCGGCCGAAAGCTGTACGAGCCCTTTGTACATTGTTTGTCAGGTGTTTGTTGTCCCATTTCAGTTTTCTGTCGAAGATAATACCGAGGTATTTCACTTTCTCAGAAAGACTGAGTGGAGTACCGAAGAATATCTGCGGTCTGAAGTTGTCGATCTTGTGCTTTCTAGTGAAAAGCATCAACTCTGTTTTGGCAGGGTTGACTGAAAGTTGTTGGTCCCTGCACCATTCCTCAACCAGTTTGAGTGTCACCCTTATCCTGTCGGATAGGGAATTGGCATGTATGCCCCTGATGAGGATAACTAGGTCGTCCGCATATCCCGTGACGTAGAAGTGATGGGTATGCAGCAAGTGAAGGAAGCTATCCAATATAAGGTTCCACAAAAGTGGCGACAGGACGCGTCCCTGTGGACAACCGCTGGTGACCTTGCCTTTGAATTTGAAGCCTCCAGTCTTAAGGTTCACCATGCGTGTTGTGAGCATGGTAATAATTCAGTTTCTGAGCACCGCAGGCACCCCTCGCTCCTCAAGGGCACGCTGTTTGCTTCGGAAAGTGGTTCGATCGAAAGCACCCTCGATGTCGATGAATACACCTAGGGTTGACTCCAAGGATTTCTCGATGAACCCAGAAATGCTGCATAGCGCTGAGTCGGTGGATCTGTCCAGTGTGTAGGCATGCTGGCTAGGGTGTAGCGGTCTGTCAGCCAGTGACGTGTCCCGTATAAAACGGTCGTATAGCCTCTCCAATGTCTTAACGAAGAAGGAAGAGAGGCTGATCGGTCGATAAGACTTTGGAATGGAGTAGTCCTGCCTGGCTGGTTTTGGGATGAACGTGACCGTAACATCACGCCAGCGGGCGGGTATATAGCCTAGCGCGAGGCTGGCTTGAAGCAGTCCCTCTAGGTGTGGCTCGATCAGATCCAGGCCCCACTGTAGTAGGGCTGGGAAGATGCCATCTGGACCCGGGAATTTGAATTGGTCAAAACTACGTATGGCCCAACGGATTCTGCTTCTCTCGCAGACGTGGTGCACTGTGCGCCAGTCATCCTCGGAGGGGAAGCAGCGCGTCTGCTCTACGTCGGGTGAGGAGCTAGTGGCGACACCAACTGAACCTGGAAAATGAACATCCATTAACAGTCGTAAGCTTACGGAGAGGTTGCTGTTATAATTGCCATCAGCCGTCCAAAGAATACCGATTTCTCGACGGGGGCGCTGGAAATTAGCCTATTATTAGTCGGGAGACCTCGGAGACGCTCTCGACCTCTTCACAGAAAGTACGCCAAGCCTTTCTCTGTTGATGTCGGATGGTCGTTTTAAACGTCGCTAGGTTTTCCTTTAAAGGGTCCAGTCGGCGTCAGATTTAGTGCGCTTGGCCTTGTTGTAAGCTAGTTGCAATAGATGCTAGTTGTAATAGCTGATCGCGAAAGGCGCTGACATCAGTTTTCCTGGGGTCACGTACCAGACTGATCCATCTGTGGTCGGACATGGAGATTTCCTCCTTTCCAATTTTTTATGCTTTGAGAGATACTGTGTGTGTCAACGTTATGTCGATGATGGTCTGACCTCTTGCGTTGACGAAAGTGGGGACCGTGCCATGGTTGAGTATCTCCAGATTATTGCTAGAAATAAATTCAGTGAGCTTGATACCTCTATATTTATCTGTTGCGTTGCCCCAGGAGGTTGAGTGGGCCTTGGAGTCGCAGGCTACGATAAGCTGCCAGCCTTCGAGGGAGCATGCTTCCACGAGTTTCAGCAGGTCTCGAGAAGGTGGTTGGTCCACTGAATTTCATTCAGTGTTTGTCTATCTGTGTAGATATCTGTTAAAGAATTTAAGCCATTTAATGCGGAAATAGCTTTTATGAAGAACTTTATTTAAATTTGTCACTACTTTTAAATGTCACTATTTTTATTGAATAACTGTTACTGACGGCCAAGAAATACTCTGGTGTCTCTTAATTTTCGAAAAAATCTTTCGCCTTTGACTAAATATTTTCGTTTAGATTTCCTTTTACTAAAGATTTCCTTTTACTTAAGAATTTGGTTCATTCAGTGTTGGTCTATCTGTGGAGATTTCTGTTAAAGAATTTAAGCCATTTTATGCAGAAATAACTTTTGTGAAAAACTTTAAATCTGTCATTTATTTTAAGGGGAGGTTCCCGTCCAAATCGATAAAAAAAGTGTTTTCCCAATTTTTATCCTTATGTTGTCGAGAATATATTTCGATATATGATGTAGTTCACGAGCTATACGGGGTCGGGCGGATAGTCCGTCGAATTGTCCGAACTAGCGCTCGACACGGCTAATAGGGGAGACTTTTCTATACCTGCTGGGTTGAGTATACGGCAGATATCAAGTTTAGGGTCGTCTGAACGAGTTTATACACATTGTAAATTCGTTGGTCTTGAAACAACGTGCTCTCAGTCGTGCGACGATCGTGTGAATGGTAACGTGTCGTAAACGTGCCAAACACATTCATTGTGGTGTACAAACAATACAAATAGCAGCCTATATAGCTGCTGGTATTTTCAATAAATGCTGTTCATATATTTTGAGTATTATGAATATGTTAGGAATCATCATTGACAACAACAGCAGAATCTTCCCCGAGAACGCTGACAAAAAGCGCATCACCGCAGAGGAAAAAGAACATACTCTTCGAAGAACAAGAAGGGACCCTATATTGTGCTGGAACAGCTGATTAAATATAAGTTGTTAGAAACTAACGTGAAATACGATTTTTTTACGTTAAACTTTAAGCGCGATTTTCTAGAAACAACATTTTTCGACGCGCTGTACGCTCTAGAGCTTCGAGTAATGCACCGATTTCAAAGCTTTACCCCTCAAATTAAAGCTAATTGAATTTAGGGGACCCTATCGAAGGGCTTTTTCCGAAAAACATATTGTAAATATGTTTTTTTTAACGTTAAAGCAAAAAAACATGAAAAAATGAGTTTCTTTTATTTAAACAGCCGTCATTTTGTTCCTAAGTAATTATTTAAAAATCGGAAAATGATAGGGCCTTACAAATTTTATTTATTTTAAGAATCTTTTTGTGTTTTTGGCTTCAGATCACTTGGCGAGGGTGTCCAAGGTACCGCGCACATCAGTTCGCGCCAGGAGCGATTTTGTTGGCGGAGAGCTGGATTTTTTTTGTTAATATTCAGGATAATACTTCTTTTGTATACAAATAAAACCCACAAAAAGATTTTCCCTAAATAATTTATTTTGTATAAAAAAATCTTGACATTGACGCATTTTTGGGGCCTTTGAACGGGAAACTCCCCTTAAATGACGATCGACAAATCATCTGGTTTATCTTCATTTGCGAATAAATCTTTCACCTTTTGCTAAAGATTTTCTTCTACTAAAGAATTCGGTTTATTCAATGTTTGTCTCTCTGTCTGGATTTCTGTTAAACACTTTAAGCGCTTTGATGCAGAGATAACTTTTATGAAGAACCTTAAATCTGCCATTTATCATAAATGTCACAATTTTGCTTGAATAACTGTTACGTCGAGAAATACTCTGGTTTCTCTTCATTTGCGCATAAATCTTTCGCCTTTTACTAAAGATTTTCGTTTAGATTTCCTTTTACTAAAAATTTCTTTTTAGGTACTAAAGATTTCCTCTTATTAAAGACTTCCTTTTACTAAAGAATTTCATTCAGTGTTGGTCTATCTGTGGAGATTTCTGTTAAAGAATTTAAGCCATTTGGTGCAGAAATAGCTTTTGTAAAGAACTTTAAATCTGTCATTTATTTGAAATATCACTATTTTTATTGGACGACCGTTACTGATGCGCGACAAATCATGTGGTTTCTCTTCATTTGCGAATAAATCTTCCGCTTTTTACTAAAGATTTTCTTTTACTAAAGATTTCCTTTTACTAAAGATTTCCTTTTGCCAAAGATTTTCTTTTACTAAAGATTTCCTTTTACTAAAGAATTCTGTCCATTCAATGCTTGCTTCTTTGTGTAGACTTCTCTTAAAGAATTCAACCCCTTTGATGAAGAAATAACTGTTATAAAGGACTTTAAATCTGTCATTTATTTTAAATGTCACTATTTTTATTGGATGACTCTTACTGACGGTTGAGAAATACTCTGGCTTCTCTTCATTTGCGATTAAATCTTTCGCATTTTACTGAAGTATTTCGTTTAGATTTCCTTTTACTAAATATTTCCTTTCACTAAAGATTTCCTTTCAGTAAAGATTTCCTTTCAGTAAGGGTTTCCTTTTACTATAGATTTCATTTTACTAAAGATTTCCTTTTACTAAAGAGTTCGGTTCATTCAGTGTTTGTCTCTTTGTGCAGATTTGTCTTAAAGAATTAAACCCCTTTGATGAAGAAATAACTCATTTACGAATAAATCTTTCACCTTTTACTAAAGATTTCCTTTTGATGAACATTGCCTTTTACTAAAGATTTCCTTTTACTAAAAATTTTCTTTTACTAAAGATTTCCTTTTACTGCAGATTTCCTTTTACTAAAGATTTCCTTTTATTAGAGGTTTCCTTTTACTAAAGATTTCCTTTTTCTAAAGAATTTGGTTGGTTCAGTGTTTGTCTATCTGTGTACATTTCTGTTAAAGAATTTACGCCATTTGATGCAGAAATAACTTTTAAGAAGAACTTTAAATTTGTCACCTATTTTAAATGTCACTATTTTTATAGATGACTGTTGCTAACGGTCGAGAAATCCTCTGGTTTCTCTTCATTTGCAAACAAATCTTCCGCCTATTACTGAAGATTTCCTTTTATGTTTCCTTTTAATAAAGATTTCCTTCATTCAATGTTTTTCTCTCTCTGAAGATCTCTGTTAAAGAATTTAAGCCTTTTGATGCAGAAATAACTTTTATGAAGACCTTTAAATCTGCCATTTATTATAAATGTCACAATTTTTTCTGAATGACTTACTGAGAATCGAGAAATCATCTGGTTTCTTTTCATTTGCGAATAAATCGTCCGCCTTTTACTAAAGAGTTCCGCTTAGATTTCCCTTTACTAAAGAATTCGGTTCATTCAGTGTTTGTCTATCTGTGTAGATTTCTATTAAAGAATTTAATCCCTTTTATGCAGAAATAACTTTTGTGAAGATCTTTAAATCTGTCATTAATTATAAATGTCACAATTTTTTTTTTGGATGACTGTTACTGACGGTCGTGAAATACTCTTGTATTTCTTCATTTGCGAATAAATTGTTCGTTTTTTACCAACATTTTTCGTTTAGATTTCCTTTTACTAAAGATATCCTATAACTAAAGATTTCGGTTCATTCAATGTTTGTCTCTTTGTGTAGATTTCTCTTAAAGAATTTAAGCCCTTTGATGCAGAAATAACTTTTATGAAGACCTTTAAATCTGCCATTTATTATAAATGTCACAATTTTTTCTGAATGACTTACTGAGAATCGAGAAATCATCTGGTTTCTTTTCATTTGCGAATAAATCGTCCGCCTTTTACTAAAGAGTTCCGCTTAGATTTCCTTTTACTAAAGAATTCGGTTCATTCAGTATTTGTCTATCTGTGTAGATTTCTATTAAAGAATTTAATCCCTTTTATACAGAAATAACTTTTGTGAAGATCTTTAAATCTGTCATTAATTATAAATGTCACAATTTTTTTTGGATGACTGTTACTGACGGTCGTGAAATACTCTTGCATTTCTTCATTTACGATTAAATTGTTCGTTTTTTACCAAAATTTTTCGTTTAGATTTCCTTTTACTAAAGATATGCTATAACTAAAGATTTCGGTTCATTCAATGTTTGTCTCTTTGTGTAGATTTCTCTTAAAGAATTTAAGCCCTTTGATGCAGAAATAACTTTTATGAAGACCTTTAAATCTGCCATTTATTATAAATGTCACAATTTTTTCTGAATGACTTACTGAGAATCGAGAAATCATCTGGTTTCTTTTCATTTGCGAATAAATCGTCCGCCTTTTACTAAAGAGTTCCGCTTAGATTTCCTTTTACTAAAGAATTCGGTTCATTCAGTATTTGTCTATCTGTGTAGATTTCTATTAAAGAATTTAATCCCTTTTATACAGAAATAACTTTTGTGAAGATCTTTAAATCTGTCATTAATTATAAATGTCACAATTTTTTTTGGATGACTGTTACTGACGGTCGTGAAATACTCTTGCATTTCTTCATTTACGATTAAATTGTTCGTTTTTTACCAACATTTTTCGTTTAGATTTCCTTTTACTAAAGATATCCTATAACTAAAGATTTCGGTTCATTCAATGTTTGTCTCTTTGTGTAGATTTCTCTTCAAGAATTTAACCCTTTTGATGAAGAAATAACTTTTATGAAGAACTTTAAATGTGCCATTTATTATAAACGTCACAATTTTTTTAATGACTGTTACTGAGGGTCGAGAAATCATCTGGTTTCTCGTCATTTGCGAATAGATTTCCTTTTACTAAAGAATTCGGTTCATTCTGTGTTTGTCTATCTGTGTAGATTTCAGTTAAAGAACTTAAGCCATTTGATGCAGAGATAACTTTTATGAAGAACTTTAAATTTGTCGTTCATTTTAAATGTCACTATTTTTATTGGATGACTGTTACTGACGGTCGAGAAATACTCTGGTTTCTGTTCATTTGCGAATAAATCTGTTGCCTATTACCAAAGATTTTCGTTTAGATTTGCTTTTACTAAAGATTTTCGTTTAGATTTGCTTTTACTAAAGATTTCCTTTTACTAAAGATTTCCTTTCACTAAAGTTTTCCTTTTACTAAAGATTTCCCTTTACTAAAGATTTCCTTTTCCTAAAGAGTTCGGTTCGTTCAGTGTTTGTCTATCTGTGTAGATATCTGTTAAAGAGTTTAAGCAATTTCATGCAGAAATAACGTTTATGGAGAACTTTAGATCTGTCATTTATCTTAAATGTTTCTATTTTTATTGGACGACTGTTACTGGCGATCGACAAATCATCTGGTTTCTCTTTATTTGCGAACAAGTCTTTCACCTTTTACTAAAGATTTTCTTCTACTAAAGAATTCGGTTTATTCAATGTTTGTCTCTGTCTGGATTTCTGTTAAACAATTTAAGCTCTTTGATGCAGAAATAACTTTAATGAAGAACTGCCACATATTATAAATGTCACAGTTTTTACTGGATGACTGTTATTGACGGTCGAGAAATACTCTGGCTTCTATTCATTTGCGAATAAATCTTCCGCCTTTTAGTAAAGATTTTCGTTTAGATTTCCTTTTACCAAAGATTTCATTTTACTAAAGATTTGCTTTTACTAAACATTTCCTTTTACTAAAGATTTCCTTTTACTACAGATTTCCTTTTGCTAAAGATTTCCTTTTATTAGAGATTTCCTTTTACTAAAGATTTCCATTTACTAAAGATTTCCTTTTACTAAAGATTTCCTTTATTAAAGATTTCCTTTTACTAAAGATTTCCTTTTATTAGAGGTTTCCTTTTACTAAAGATTTCCTTTTTCTAAAGAATTTGGTTGGTTCAGTGTTTGTCTATCTGTGTACATTTCTGTTAAAGAATTTACGCCATTTGATGCAGAAATAACTTTTAAGAAGAACTTTAAATTTGTCACTAATTTTAAATGTCACTATTTTTATGGATGACTGTTGCTGACGGTTGAGAAATACTCTGATTTCTCTTCTTTTGGAAACAAATCTTCCGCCTTTTACCGAAGATTTCCGTTTATGTTTCCTTTTACTAAAGATTTCCTTCATTCAATGTTTTTCTCCCTCTGAAGATCTCTGTTAAAGAATTTAAGCCCTTTGATGCAGAAATAACTTTTATGAAGGCCTTTAAATCTTTTACTAAAGATTTTCTTCTACTAAAGAATTCGGTTTAGTCAATGTTTGTCTCTGTCTGGATTTCTGTTAAACAATTTAAGCTCTTTGATGCAGAAATAACTTTAATGAAGAACTGTCACATATTATAAATGTCACAGTTTTTACTGGATGACTGTTATTGACGGTCGAGAAATATTCTGGTTTCTATTCATTTGCGAATAAATCTTCCGCCTTTTAGTAAAGATTTTCGTTTAGATTTCCTTTTACTAAAGATTTCATTTTACTAAAGATTTGCTTTTACTAAACATTTCCTTTTACTAAAGATTTCCTTTTACTACAGATTTCCTTTTGCTAAAGATTTCCTTTTATTAGAGATTTCCTTTTACTAAAGATTTCCATTTACTAAAGATTTCCTTTTACTAAAGATTTCCTTTATTAAAGATTTCCTTTTACTAAAGATTTCCTTTTATTAGAGGTTTCCTTTTACTAAAGATTTCCTTTTTCTAAAGAATTTGGTTGGTTCAGTGTTTGTCTATCTGTGTACATTTCTGTTAAAGAATTTACGCCATTTGATGCAGAAATAACTTTTAAGAAGAACTTTAAATTTATCACTAATTTTAAATGTCACTATTTTTATGGATGACTGTTGCTGACG
The DNA here is from genome assembly GCA_963971325.1 of Aphodius granarius. Taxonomy (NCBI): domain Eukaryota; kingdom Metazoa; phylum Arthropoda; class Insecta; order Coleoptera; family Scarabaeidae; genus Aphodius; species Aphodius granarius. The sequence goes on along the minus strand of OZ020222.1, from coordinate 17,827,827 downwards.
GTTGAGAAATACTCTGGTTTCTCTTCTTTTGGAAACAAATCTTCCGCCTTTTACCGAAGATTTCCGTTTATGTTTCCTTTTACTAAAGATTTCCTTCATTCAATGTTTTTCTCCCTCTGAAGATCTCTGTTAAAGAATTTAAGCCCTTTGATGCAGAAATAACTTTTATGAAGGCCTTTAAATCTGCCATTTATTGTAAATGTCACAATTTTTCCTGAATGACTTACTGAGAAACGAGAAGTCATCGGGTTTCTTTTCATTTGCGAATAAATCGTCCGCTTTTTACTAAAGAGTTCCGCTTAGATTTCCTTTTACTAAAGAATTCGGTTCATTCAGTGGTTGTCTATCTGTGTAGATTTCTATTAAAGAATTTAATCCCTTTGATGCAGAAATAACTTTTGTGAAGATCTTTAAATTTGTCATTAATTATAAATGTCACAGTTTTTCTTGGATGACTGTTACTGACGGTCGTGAAAAACTCTTATATTTCTTCATTTGCGAATATATTTTTCGTTTTTTACCAAAATTGTTCGTTTAGATTTCCTTTTACTAAAGATTTCCTATAACTAAAAAATTGGGTTCATTCAATGTTTGTCTCTTTGTGTAGATTTCTCTTAAAGAATTTAACCCTTTTGATGAAGAAATAACTTTTATGAAGAACTTTAAATCTACCATTTATTATAAACGTCACAATTTTTTTAATGACTGTTACTGAGGGTCGAGAAATCATCTGGTTTCTCTTCATTTGCGAATAGATTTCCTTTTACTAAAGAATTCGGTTCATTCCGTTTTTGTCAATCTATGTAGATTTCTGTTAAAGAATTTAAGCCATTTGATGCAGAGATAACTTTTATGAAGAACTTTAAATTTGTCGTTCGTTTTAAATGTCACTATTTTTATTGGATGACTGTTACTGATGGTCGAGAAATACTCTGGTTTCCGTTCATTTGCAAATAAATCTTTTGCCTATTACTAAAGATTTACGTTTAGATTTGTTCTTACTAAAGATTTCCTTTTACTAAAGATTTCCTTTTACTAAAGATTTCCTTTTACTAAAAATTTCCTTTCACTAAAGTTTTCCTTTTACTAAAGATTTCCCTTTACTAAAGATTTTCTTTTCCTAAAGAGTTCGGTTCATTCAGTGTTTGTCTATCTGTGTAGATATCTGCTAAAGAGTTTAAGCCATTTCATGCAGAAATAGCTTTTATGAAGAACTTTAAATCTGTTATTTATCTTAAATGTCACTATTTTTATTGGATGACTGTTACTGATGGTCGAGAAATACTCTGGTTTCCGTTCATTTGCGAATAAATCTTTAGCCTATTACTAAAGATTTACGTTTAGATTTGCTCTTACTAAAGATTTCCTTTTACTAAAGATTTCCTTTTACTACAAATTTCCTTTCACTAAAGTTTTCCTTTTACTAACGAATTCCCTTTACTAAAGATTTCCTTTTACTAAAGATTTCCTTTTACTAAAGATTTCCTTTTACTATAGATTTCTTTTTACTAAAGATTTCCTTTTACTAAAGATTTCCTTTTACTAAAGATTTCCGTTTACTAAAGATTTCCTTTTACTAAAGATTTCCTTTTACTGAAGATTTCCTTTTACTAAAGATTTCCTTTTACTAAAGAGTTCGGTTCATTCAGTGTTTGTCTATCTGTGTACATATCGGGTAAAGAATTTACGCCATTTGATGCAGAAATAACTTTTATGAACACCTCTAAATTTGTCATTCATTTTAAATGTCACTATTTTTATTGGATGACTTTGAGTATATGAAATACTCTGGTTTCTCTTCATTTGCGAATAAATCTTTCGCCTTTTACTAAAGATTGTCATTTAGATTTCCTTTTACTAAAGAATTCGTTTCATTCAGTGTTTGTCTATCTGTGAAGAATAGTCTATCTATTAAATAATTTAATCCCTTTGATGCAGAAATAACTTTTGTGAAGATCTTTAAATCTGTCGTTAATTATAAATGTCACAATTTTTCTTGGATGACTGTTACTAACGGTTGTGAAATACTCTGGTATCTCTTCATTTGCGAATAAATCTTTCGCTTTTTACTAAAATTTTTCGTTTAGATTTCCTTTTACTAAAGATTTCCTTTTACTAAAGACTCCTTTCACTAAAGAATTCGGTTGATTCGGTGTTTATCTGTCTGTGTAGATTTCTATTGAAGTAAGCCCTTTGATGCAGAAATAACATTAATGAAGAACTTTAAATCCGTCATTTATTATAAATGTCACAATTTTTATTGGATGACACGGTCGAGTAATACTCTGGTTTCTCTTCATTTGCGAATAAACCTTTCGCTTTTTCCTAAACATTTCCGTTTAGATTTCCTATTATTAAACAATTCCATACATTCAATGTTTGTCTCTCTGTGTAGATTTCTGAATTTAAGCCCTTTGATGCAAAAATATCTTTTATGAAGAACTTTAAATGTGTCATTTATTGTAACTGTCACTATTCTTATTGGATGCCTGTTACTGACGGTCGAGAAATACTTTGGTTACTCCTCATTTGTGAATAAATCTTTCGCCTTTTACTAAAGATTTTTGTTTAGATTTCCTTTTACTAAAGACTTCATTTTACTAAAGATTTGCTTTTACTAAAGATTTTCTTTTACTAAAGATTTCCTTTTACTAAAGATTTCCTCTTACTAAAGATTTCCTTTTACTAAACATTTCCTTTTACTAAAGATTTCCCTTTACTAAAGATTTCCTTTATTAAAGATTTTCTTTTACTAAAGATTTCCGTTTACAAAAGATATCCGTTTACAAAAGATTTCCGTTTCCAAAAGATTTTCCTTCACTAAAGAATTCGGTTCATTCAGTGTTTGTCTATCTGTGTAGATTTCTGTTAAAGAATTTAAGCCATTTGATGCAGAAATAACTTTTATGAGGAACTTTAAATCTGTCATTTATTTTAAATGTCACCATTTTTATTGAATGACTGTTACCGACGGTCGACAAATTCCCTGGTTTCTCTTCATTTGCGAATAAACCTTCGCCTTTTACAAAAGTTTTTCGTTTAGATTTCCTTTTACTAAAGATTTCCTTTTACTAAATATTTTCTTTTACTAAAGATTTCCTTTTACTAAAGGTTTCCGTTTACTAAAGATATCCTTTTACTAAAGATTTCCTTTTACTAAAGGTTTCCTTTTACTAAAGATTTCCTTTTACTAAAGATTTCCTTTGACTAAAGATTTACTTTTACTAAAGATTTCCTTTTACTAAAGATTTCCTTTTACTAAAGATTTCCTTTTACTAAATATTTCCTTTTACTAAAGATTTCCTTTTACTAAAGATTTCCTTTTACTAAAGATTTCCTTTTATTAAAGAGTTCGTCTTACTATAGATTTCCTTTTACTAAAGATTTCGATTTACCAAAGATTTCCTTTTACTAAGGATTTCCGTTTACTAAAGATTTCCTTTTACTAAAGATTTCCTTTTATTAGAGATTTCTTTTTACTAAAGATTTTCTTTTACTAAAGATTTCCTTTTACTACAAATTTCCGTTTAGTAAAGATTTCCTTTTACTAAAGAATTCTATTCATTCAGTGTTTGTCTATCTGTGTAGATTTCTGTTAAAGAATTTAAGCCATTTGATGCAGAAATAACTTTTATGAGAATTTTAAGTCTGTCATTTATTTTAAATGTCACCATTTTTATTGAATGACTGTTACCGACGGTCGAGAAATTCCCTGGTTTCTCTTCATTTGCGAATAAACCTTCGCCTTTTACAAAAGATTTCCTTTTACTAAAGATTTCCTTTTACTAAAGATTTCCTTTTACTAAAGGTTTCCTTTTACTAAAGATTTCCTTTTACTAAAGATTTCCTTTTACTAAAGAATTCTGTTCATTCAATGCTTGCTTCTTTGTGTAGACTTCTCTTAAAGAATTCAACCCCTTTGATGAAGAAATAACTGTTATAAAGGACTTTAAATCTGTCATTTATTTTAAATGTCACTATTCTTATTGGATGACTCTTACTGACGGTCGAGAAATACAATGGCTTCTCTTCATTTGCGAATAAATCTTTCGCCTTTTACTAAAGATTTTCGTTTAGATTTCCTTTTACTAAATATTTTCGTTTAGATTTCCCTTTACTAAAGATTTCCTTTTACTAAAGATTTCCTTTTACTAAAGAATTCTGTTCATTCAATGCTTGCTTCTTTGTGTAGACTTCTCTTAAAGAATTCAACCCCTTTGATGAAGAAATAACTGTTATAAAGGACTTTAAATCTGTCATTTATTTTAAATGTCACTATTCTTATTGGATGACTCTTACTGACGGTCAAGAAATACAATGGCTTCTCTTCATTTGCGAATAAATCTTTCGCCTTTTACTAAAGATTTTCGTTTAGATTTCCTTTTACTAAATATTTTCGTTTAGATTTCCCTTTACTAAAGATTTCCTCTTACTAAAGATTTCCTTTTACTAAAGATTTTCTTTTACTAAAGATTTTCTTTTACTAAATATTTCCTTTTACTAAGATTTCCTTTTACTAAAGATTTCCTTTTACTAAAGATTTCCTTTTACTAAAGATTTCCTTTTACTAAAGATATCCTTTTACTAATGATTTCGAGCAAGTTTGTCGGCGTACTGATTGCCCTTGATCCCATTGTGTTCCTTAATCCAGGCCAGGGTGATGGAATTTGACCTGGACGCATTGACCAGGGCCTGGTGACAGTCGAGAAGAAGCCCGGAGGAGAAACGACACCTCTCCAGGGCTAAAATGGACTGCCTGCTCTCAGTGAATGTCACTATGTTCCTGCCGGATTTATTGGAGTTGGCGACAACTTCCGAGGCAATTTTAATGGCGTATAATTCCGCCTGCGTTACAGATGTGTACTTGCCAAGTGGTCCCTACTCAAGTAACCTCCTGTCGTTTCGAGCCGTCGGTGTAGGTTTTCAGGCTCGCATTAGCATCGATTGCAGTAGATGAGGTGTGAGTGTGATATGGTTTCCTGAAACAAAGTGGGGAGAAAAGACATCTGTAGGACATTCCAAAAGTGGCATACATTTGATTGTCTCATTCCAGTTTGCCTCTCGCTCCACTTCGGAACCCTTCACAGGAGAATCCCGTTGTGCGAAGTCTGAGCATCGTAGCCATCGCCGTAAACTTTGGAATGGAGTAGTCCTGCCTGGCTGGTTTTGGGATGAACGTGACCGTAACATCTCGCCAGCGGGCGGGTATATAGCCTAGCGCGAGGCTGGCTTGAAGCAGTCCCTCTAGGTGTGGCTCGATCAGATCCAGGCCCCACTGTAGTAGGGCTGGGAGGATGCCATCTGGACCCGGGGATTTGAATTGGCAAAACTACGTATGACCCAACGGATTCTGCTTCTCTCGCAGACGTGGTGCACTGTGCGCCAGTCGTCCTCGGAGGGGAAGCGGTGCGTCTCCTCTACCTCGGGTGAGGAGCTAGTGGCGACACCAACTGACCCTGGAAAATGAACATCCATTAGCAGTTGTAAGCTTTCGGAGAGGTTGCTGTTCTAATTGCCATCCGCCCTCCTAAGAATACCGATTTCTCGACGGGGGTCGCTGGAAATTAGCTTTTTAACTCGGGAGACCTCGGAGACGCTCTCGACATCTTCACAAAAAGTACGCCAAGCCTTTCTCTGTTGCTGTCGGATGGTCCTTCTAAACGTCGCTAGGTTTTCCTTGTAAAGGGCCCAGTCGGCGTCAGATTTAGTGCGCTTAGCCCTGTTGTAAGCTACTTGCAATAGATGCTAGTTGTAATAGATGATCGCGAAAGGCGCTGGTTTCCTGAGGTCACGTACCAGTCTCCGTTTTACCTTGCAGGGACCAAGATGTGATCCATCTGTGGTCGGACATGGAGATTTCTTCCAAAACATTCCAATTTTGGATGATGGTCTGACCTCTTGCGCTGACGAAAGTGGCGACGGTGCCATGGTTGAGTATCTCCAGATTATTGCTAGAAATAAATTCAGAGAGTTTGATACCTCTATATTTATCTGTTGCGTTGCCCCAGGAGGTTGAGTGGGCATTGGAGTCGCAGGCTACGATAAGCTACCAGCCTTCGAGGGTGCATGCTTCCATGAGTTTCAGCAGGCCTCGAGAAGGTGGTTGGTGCTCGATGGAGAGGTAGACAGATGCGAAGATGACATCTCTGGTTCTTCCACGCTCGTTCCACTGCAGTTTTACACAGGTGGTGTCCCCATCTGAGTACTGTGGGAGTAGATGTGCGTAGAGGTGCCCCGGTACGTAGATAGCTGTCCGGGTTTTCTGTGGTCCAGCTTTACTGAAAACAGAGCCGTCGAAACTACCGAAGCCAAGAACCTTAGACCGCATGATCCAACGTTCTTGTATCAGAGCCACGGTGTTAGTCATCATGTCAAGATATCGGCATAAATTTTCTGATGCACCCCGACTATGATGCAGGCACTGTATTACCCTCAAGGTGCCGTTCGTGCTTGGGGTACCGTCGGTCATCACAACAGTCCTCCAGTTTTTACTGGATGACTGACGGTCGAGAAATACTCTGGTTTCTGTTCATTTGCGAATAAATCTTTCGCCTGTTGCTAAAGATTTTCGTTTAGATTTGCTTTTACTAAAGATTTCCCTTTACTAAAGATTTCCTTTTACTAAAGATTTCCTGTTACTAAAGATTTTCTTTTACTAAAGATTTCCGTTTACTAAAGATTTCCTTTCACTAAAGATTTCCGTTTAGTAAAGATTTTCTTTTACTAAAGATTTTCTTTTACTAAAGATTTCCTTTTACTAAAGAATTCTGTTCATTCAGTGTTTGTCTATCTGTGTAGATTTCTGTTAAAGAATTTAAGCCATTTGATGCAGAAATAACTTTTATGAAGAACTTTAAATCTGTCATTTATTTTAAATGTCACAACTTTTATTGAATGACTGTTACCGACGGTGAATGAAATGTTTCTCTTCATTTGCGAATAAACCTTCGCCTTTACAAAAGATTTTCGTTTAGATTTCCTTTTACAAAAGATTTCCTTTTACTAAAGGGTTCCTTTTACTAAAGGTTTCCTTTTTCTAAAGATTTCCTTTTACTAAAGATTTCCTTTTACTGAAGGTTTCCTTTTACTAAAGTTTTCCTTTTACTAAAGATTTTCCTTCACTAAAGAATTCGGTTCATTCAGTGTTTGTCTACCTGTCTAGATTTAAAATTAAAGAATTTAAGCCATTTGATGCAGAGATAACTTTTATGATGAACTTTAAATTTGTCATTTATTTTAAATGTCACTATTTTTATTGGATAACTGTTACTGATGGTCGAGAAATACTCTGGTATCTCTTCATTTGCGAATAAATATTTCGCCTTTTTCTATAGATATCCTTTTACTAAAGATTTCCTTTTACCAAGGATTTCTTTTTACTAAGGATTTCCTTTTACTAAAGATTTCCTTTTACTAAAGATTTCCTTTTACTAAAGATTTCCTTTTACTAAAGATTTCATTTTACTTAAGATTTCCTTTTACTAAAGATTTCCGTTTACTAAAGATTTCCTTTTACTGAAGATTTCCTTTTACTAAAGATTTCCTTTTACTAAAGATTTCCTTTTACCAAAGATTTCCTTTTACCAAAGATTTCCTTTTACTAAGGATTTCCGTTTACTAAAGATTTTTTACTTTATATTTCCTTTTACTAAAGATTTCCTTTTACTAAAGATTTCCTTTTACAAAAGATTTCCGTTTAGTAAAGATTTCCTTTTACTAAAGATTTCCTTTTACTAAAGATTTCCTTTTACTAAAGATTTCCTTTTACCAACGGTTTCCTTTTACTAAAGATTTTCCTTCACTAAAGAATTCGGTTCATTCAGTGTTTGTCTATCTGTGTAGATTTCTGTTAAAGAATTTAAGCCATTTGATACAGAAATAACTTTTATGAAGAACTTTAAATCTGTCATTTATTTTAAATGTCACCATTTTTATTGAATGACTGTTACCGACGGTCGACAAATTCCCTGGTTTCTCTTCATTTGCGAATAAACCTTCGCCTTTTACAAGTTTTTCGTTTAGATTTCCTTTTACTAAAGATTTCCTTTTACTAAATATTTCCTTTTACTAAAGAATTCCTTTTACTAAAGGTTTCCGTTTACTAAAGATTTCCTTTTACTAAAGGCTTCCTTTTATTAAAGATTTCCCTTTACTAAAGATTTCCTTTTACTAAAGATCTCCTTTTACTAAAGATTTGCTTTTACTAAAGATTTCCTTTTACTAAAGATTTCCTTTTACTAAAGATTTCCTTTTACTAAAGATTTCCTTTTACTAAAAATTTCCTTTTATTAGAGATTTCCTTTTACTAAAGATTTTCCTTTACTAAAGATTTTCCTTTACTAAAGATTTCCTTTTACTAAAGGTTTCCGTTTAGTAAAGATTTCCTTTTACTAAAGAATTTTGTTCATTCAGTGTTTGTCTATCTGTGTAGATTTCTGTTAAAGAATTTAAGCCATTTGATGCAGAAATAACTTTTATGAAGAATTTTAAATCTGTCGTTTATATTAAATGTCACCATTTTTATTGAATGACTGTTGCCGACGGTCGAGAAATTCCCTGGTTTCTCTTCATTTCCGAACAAATCTTTCACCATTTACTAAAGATTTTCTTCTACTAAAGAATTCGGTTTATTCAATGTTTGTCTCTCGGTCTGGATTTCTGTTAAACAATTTAAGCGCTTTGATGCAGAAATAACTTTTATGAAGAACTGTTACATATTATAAATGTCAGTTTTTACTGGATGACTCTTATTGACGGTCGAGAAATACTCTGATTTCTGTTCATTTGCGAATAAATCTTTTGCCTGTTACTAATAATTTTCGTTTAGATTTGCTTTTACTAAAGATTTCCTTTTACTGAAGATTTCCGTTTACTAAAGATTTCCTTTTACTAAAGATTTCCTTTTACTAAAGATTTCCTTTTACTAAAGATTTCCTTTTACTAAAGATTTCCTTTTACTAAAGATTTCCTTTTACTAAAGATTTCCATTTACTGAAGATTTCCTTTTACTCAAGATATCCTTTTACTAAAGATTTCCTTTTACTATAGATTTCCTTTTACTAAAAATTTCCTTTTACTAAAGATTTCCTTTTACTAAAGAGTTCGGTTCATTCAGTGTTTGTCTATCTGTGTACATATCGGTTAAAGAATTTAAGCCATTTGATGCAGAAATAACTTTTATGAACAACTTTAAATTTGTCATTCATTTTAAATGTTTTTTATTGGATGACTGTTACCGACGGTCGAGAAATACTCTGGTTTCTCTGCATTTGCGAATAAATCTTTCGCCTTTCACTAAAGATTGTCGTTTAGATTTCCTTTTACTAAAGGATTCGTTTCATTCAGTGTTTGTCTATCTGTGTAGAATTCTATTAAATAATTTAATCCCTTTGATGCAGAAATAACTTTTGTGAATATCTTTAAATCTGTCATTAATTATAAATGTCACAATTTTTCTTGGATGACTGTTACTGACGGTCGTGAAATACTCTGGTATCTCTTCATTTGCGAATTAATCTTTCGCTTTTTACTAAAATTTTTCGTTTAGATTTTCTTTTACTAAAGTTTTCCTTTTACTAAAGTTTTCCTTTTACTAAAGACTCCTTTCACTAAAGAAATTGGTTGATTCGGTGTTTATCTGTCTGTGTAGATTTCTGTTGAAGAATTTAAGCCCTTTGATGCAGAAATAACTTTAATGAAGAACTTTAAATCCGTCATTTATTATAAATGTCACAATTTTTATTGGATGACGCGGTCGAGTAATACTCTGGTTTCTCTTAATTTGCGAATAAACCTTTCGCTTTTTTATAAAGATTTCCGTTTAGATTTCCTATTATTAAACAATTCCGTACATTCAATGTTTGACTCTCAGTGTAGATTTCTGAATTTAAGCCCTTTGGTGCAAAAATAACTTTTATGAAGACCTTTAAATGTGTCATTTATTGTAACTGTCACTGTTCTTATTGGATGCCTGTTACTGACGGTCGAGAAATACTTTGGTTTCTCCTCATTTGTGAATAAATCTTTCGCCTTTTACTAAAGATTTTTGTTTAGATTTCCTTTTACTAAAGATTTCCTTTTACTAAAGATATCCTTTTACTAAAGAATTCGGTTCATTTAGTATTTGTCTATCTGTGTACATTTCTGTTAAAGAATTTAAGCCATTTGATGCAGAAATAACTTTTAAGAAGAACTTTAAATCTGTCATTGATTTTAAATGTCATTACTTTTATGGATGACTGTTACTGACGGTCGAGAAATACTCTGGTTTCTATTCATTTGCGAATAAATCTTCCGCCTTTTAGTAAAGATTTTCGATTAGATTTCCTTTTACTAAAGATTTCATTTTACTAAAGATTTGCTTTTACTAAAGATTTCCTCTTACTAAAGATTTCCTTTTACTAAAAAATTCCTTTTACTAAAGATTTCCGTTTACTAAAGATTTCCCTTTACTAAAGATTTCCTTTATTCAAGATTTCCTTTTACTAAAGATTTCCGTTTACAAAAGATTTCCATTTACTAAAGAATTCGGTTCTTTCAGTGTTTGTCTATTTGTGTAGATTTCTGTTAAAGCATTTAAGCCATTTGATGCGGAAATAACTTTTATGAAGAACTTTAAATCTGTCATTTATTTTAACTGTCACTATTTTTATGGGATGATTGTTACCGACGGTCGAGAAATTCTCTGGTTTCTCTTCATTTGCGAATAAATCTTTCGCCTTTTAGTAAAGATTTTCGTTTAGATTTCCTTTTACTAAATATTTCGTTTTACTAAAGATTTCATTTTACTAAAGATTTGCTTTTACTAAAGATTTCCTTTTACTAAAGGTTGTCTTTTACTAAAGATTTCCTTTTACTAAAGATTTCCTTTTACCAAAGATTTCCTTTTACTAAGGATTTCCGTTTACTAAAGATTTCTTTTTACTAAAGATTTGCTTTTATTAGAGATTTTCTTTTACTAAAGATATCCGTTTGGTAAAGATTTCCTTTTACTAAAGAATTCTGTTCATTCAGTGTGTGTTTATCTGTGTAGATTTCTGTTAAAGAATTTAACAGATATAACTTTTATGAAGAACTTTAAATCTGCCATTTATTTTAAATGTCACTATTTTTATTGAATGACTGTTACCGACGGTCGAGAAATTCCCTGGTTTCTCTTCATTTGCGAATAAACCTTCGCCATTTATAAAAGATTTTCGTTTAGATTTCCTTTTACTAAAGATTTCCTTTTACTAAAGGTTTCCTTTTACTAAAGGTTTCCTTTTACTAAAGATTTCCTTTTACTAAAGATTTCCTTTTACAAAAGATTTCCGTTTAGTAAAGATTTCCTTTTACTAAAGATTTCCTTTTACCAAAGGTTTCCTTTTACTAAAGATTTTCCTTCACTAAAGAATTCGATTCATTCAGTGTTTGTCTATCTATGTAGATTTCTGTTAAAGAATTTAAGCCATTTGATACAGAAATAACTTTTATGAAGAACTTTAAATCTGTCATTTATTTTAAATGTCACCATTTTTATTGAATGACTGTTACCGACGGTCGACAAATTCCCTGGTTTCTCTTCATTTGCGAATAAACCTTCGCCTTTTACAAGTTTTTCATTTAGATTTCCTTTTACTAAAGATTTCCTTTTACTAAATATTTCCTTTTTCTAAATATTTCCTTTTACTAAAGATTTCCTTTTAGTAAAGGTTTCCGTTTACTAAAGATTTCCTTTTACTAAAGATTTCCTTTTACTAAAGGCTTCCTTTTATTAAAGATTTCCTATTACTAAAGATTTCCTTTTACTAAAGATTTCCTTTTACTAAAGATTTGCTTTTACTAAAGATTTCCTTTTACTAAAGATTTCCTTTTACTAAAGATTTCCTTTTACTAAAGAGTTCCTTTTACTAAAAATTTCCTTTTATTAGAGATTTCCTTTTACTAAAGATTTTCCTTTACTAAAGATTTTCCTTTACTAAAGATTTCCTTTTACTAAAGATTTCCGTTTAGTAAAGATTTCCTTTTACTAAAGAATTTTGTTCATTCAGTGTTTGTCTATCTGTGTAGATTTCTATTAAAGAATTTAATCCCTTTGATGCAGAAATAACTTTTGTGAAGATCTTTAAATCTGTCATTAATTATTAATGTCACAATTTTTTTTGGATGACTATTACTGACGGTCGTGAAATACTCTTGCATTTCTTCATTCGCGAATAAATTTTTCGTTTTTTACCAAAATTGTTCGTTTAGAATTCCTTTTACTACAGATTTCCTATAGCTAAAGAATTCGGTTCATTCAATGATTGTCTCTTTGTGTAGATTTCTCTTAAAGAATTCAACCCTTTTGATGAAGAAATAACTTTTATGAAGAACTTTAAATCTACCATTTATTATAAACGTCACAATTTTTTTAACGACTGTTACTGAGGGTCGAGAAATCATCTGGTTTCTCTTCATTTGCGAATAGATATCCTTTTACTAAAGAACTCGGTTCATTCAGTTTTTGTCAATCTGTGTAGATTTCTGTTAAAGAATTTAAGCCATTTGATGCAGAGATAACTTTTATGAAGAACTGTAAATTTGTCGTTCATTTTAAATGTCACTATTTTTAATGGATGACTGTTACTGATGGTCGAGAAATACTCTGGTTTCCGTTTATTTGCGAATAAATCTTTTGCCTATTACTAAAGATTTTCGTTTAGATTTGTTTTTACTAAAGATTTCCTTTTACTAAAGATTTCCTTTTACTAAAGATTTCCTTTTACTAAAGATTTCCTTTTGCTGAAGATTTCCTTTTACTAAAGATTTCCTTTCACTAAAGTTTTCTTTTTACTAAAGATTTCCCTTTACTAAAGATTTCCTTCTCCTAAAGAGTTCGGTTCATTCAGTGTTTGTCTATCTGTTAAAGAGTTTAAGCCATTTCATGCAGAAATAACTTTTATGAAGAACTTTAAATCTGTCATTTATGTTAAATGTCTCTATTTTTATTGGACGACTGTTACTGACGATCGACAAATCATCTGGTTTCTCTTCATTTGTGAATAAATCTTTCACCTTTTACTAAAGATTTTCTTCTACTAAAGAATTCGGTTTATTCAATGTTTGTCTCTCTGTCTGGATTTCTGTTAAACAATTTAAGCGCTTTGATGCAGAAATAACTTTAATGAAGAACTTTAAATCTGTCACTTATTATAAATGTCACAGTTTTTATTGGATGACACGGTCGAGTAATACTCTGGTTTCTCATCATTTGCGAATAAACCTTTCGCTTTTTATAAAGATTTCCGTTTAGATTTCCTATTATTAAACAATTCCATACATTCAATGTTTGACTCTCTGTGTAGATTTCTGAATTTAACCCCTTTGGTGCAAAAATAACTTTTATGAAGAACTTTAAATGTGTCATTTATTGTAACTGTCACTATTCTTATTGGATGCCTGTTACTGACGGTCGAGAAATACTTTGGTTTCTCTTCATCTGTGAATAAATCTTTCGCCTTTTACTAAAGATTTTTGTTTAGATTTCCTTTTACTAAAGATTTCCTTTTACTAAAGATATCCTTTTACTAAAGAATTCGGTTCATTTAGTATTTGTCTATCTGTGTACATTTCTTTAAAGAATTTAAGCCATTTGATGCAGAAATAACTTTTAAGAAGAACTTTAAATCTGTCATTGATTTTAAATGTCATTACTTTTATGGATGACTGTTACTGACGGTCGAGAAATACTCTGGTTTCTATTCATTTGCGTATAAATCTTCCGCCTTTTAGTAAAGATTTTCGATTAGATTTCCTTTTACTAAAGATTTCATTTTACTAAAGATTTTCTTTTACTAAAGATTTTCTTTTACTAAAGATTTCCTCTTACTAAAGATTTCCTTTTACTAAAAATTTCCATTTACTAAAGATTTCCGTTTACTAAAGATTTCCCTTTACTGAAGATTTCCTTTATTAAAGATTTCCTTTTACTAAAGATTTCCTTTTACTAAATATTTCCGTTTACAAAAGATTTCCGTTTACAAAAGATTTCCTTTTACTAAAGAATTCGGTTCTTTCAGTGTTTGTCTATTTGTGTAGATTTCTGTTAAAGCATTTAAGCCATTTGATGCGGAAATAACTTTTATGAAGAACTTTAAATCTGTCATTTATTTTAACTGTCACTATTTTTATTGGATGATTGTTACCGACGGTCGAGAAATTCTCTGGTTTCTCTTCATTTGCGAATAAATCTTTCGCCTTTTAGTAAAGATTTTCGTTTAGATTTCCTTTTACTAAATATTTCGTTTTACTAAAGATTTCATTTTACTAAAGATTTGCTTTTACTAACGATTTCCTTTTACTAAAGGTTGTCTTTTACTAAAGATTTCCTTTTACTAAAGATTTCCTTTTACCAAAGATTTCCTTTTACTAAGGATTTCCGTTTACTAAAGATTTCTTTTTACTAAAGATTTCTTTTTACTAAAGATTTACTTTTATTAGAGATTTCCTTTTACTAAAGATTTCCTTTTACTAAATAATTCTGTTCATTCAGTGTTTGTCTATCTGTGTAGATTTCTGTTAAAGAATTTAACAGATATAACTTTTATGAAGAACTTTAAATCTGTCATCTATTTTAAATGTCACTATTTTTATTGAATGACTGTTACCGACGGTCGAGAAATTCCCTGGTTTCTCTTCATTTGCGAATAAACCTTCGCCATTTACAAAAGATTTTCGTTTAGATTTCCTTTTACTAAAGATTTCCTTTTACTACAGGTTTCCTTTTGCTAAAGGTTTCCTTTTACTAAAGGTTTCCTTTTACTAAAGAGTTCGGTTCATTCAGTGTTTGTCTATCTGTGTAGATACCTGTTAAAGAAATTAAGCCATTTTATGCAGAAATAACTTTTATGAAGAACTTTAAATTTGTCATTTATTTTATATATCACTATTTTTATTGGACGACTGTTACTGACGGTCGAGAAATACTCTGGTTTCTCTTCATTTGCGAATAAATCTTTCGACTTTTACTACAGATTTTCGTTTAGATTTCCTTTTACTAAAGATTTCCTTTTACTAAATATTTCCTTTTACTAATGATTTCGAGCAAGTTTGTCGGCGTACTGATTGCCCTTGATCCCATTGTGTCCCTTAATCCAGGCCAGGGTGATGGAATTTGACCTGGACGCATTGACCAAGGCCTGGTGACAGTCGAGAAGAAGCCCGGAGGAGAAACGACACCTCTCCAGGGCTAAAATGGACTGCCTGCTGTCAGTGAATATCACTATGTTCCTGCCGGATTTATTGGAGTTGGCGACAACTTCCGAGGCAGTTTTAACGGCGTATAATTCCGCCTGCGTTACAGATGGGTACTTGCCAAGTGGTATGGATAGCCGTGCTTGGAAATAATAATAATAATAGTGTCTTTATTGAAAAAAAAGAAAAACACATTTATAAATTACAAAAAGAAACAATATTTATGGGCGAGGTCCAGAAGTCCACAGTAATTGTGGCTCTGCTCATACCTAACCCATTATGAAAACCCGTTAACGACAACAAAAAAAAAAACGCGGTTAATTAATATAATAATGCGCAATACTACAGCTACAAAAACATACATACAGTTACATGTGAGGAAAAAAAACCGTACACAACAGTAAGCATAAGCACACACCATCCACCAACCATCATCAGCCATCATCATAAAGGCGTCTAAATAAGTTATGTCTGAAAGCACCCGGCGTGAGAGACTTAAGCGAATCCGGAACGTTACCATATAACGCATAAACTTGCCAGGAGAAAGACCGCCGAAAAAGAGACGTTCTGTGGAAGGGAGGCGATATACGGCCACGAAATCTGGTATTGACGTTATGCACGTCTGACCGAAAACGGATTTTATTACATAAATATGGCGGAATACCCGTTGTTACTACCCTGTGATAAAAAACAAGACACTGCAGCTGCCTGCGGTCCATCATGTTTAGCCATCCCGCATCCCTCAGCTTGTGGGATATTCGTTCATATTTTCTTAACCCGTATATAAAGCGCAAACAGCTGTTTTGTACCCTTTGTATTCGCCCCGCGTCAACGACACTTATCGCGCCGTGGTACAGAGGTACACAGTACGCGAAATGTGAAAGAACCAAAGAGTCGCATAAAGTTTTCTTGACACTAGTGGGTAGACTCTGCCTATGGGGGTACAATGTTCGCAGATTAGCGTAGGCTCGACGTAAATAGACAGATATCTGCTGTCCATATCGGAAGGAATTATCCATTTTAACACCCAAGTTCTTTACTTCCTTAAGAATGGTCAGCGGGATGCCATCAATCTCCACTCGTATGACATCAGACACACGTGAAACCCTCCGCGGAGCGCCGAACAGTATAAGCTGTGATTTTCCCGGATTCAGTCTCAGGCCCAAACCCCTCGCCAAGCGAGATATACGTTCAAGGTCATCGTTTAAGTTACGAATTGCAACATCCCACT
The DNA here is from genome assembly GCA_963971325.1 of Aphodius granarius. NCBI lineage: Eukaryota > Metazoa > Arthropoda > Insecta > Coleoptera > Scarabaeidae > Aphodius > Aphodius granarius. The sequence goes on along the minus strand of OZ020222.1, from coordinate 17,811,383 downwards.
GATCTGGCTTAAACGATATATAAATCTGCATGTCATCCGCATACATGTGTCCAAAACAATACCTGAGGATTCTCAAGAGTTGTGAGGTGTATATAGAGAATAACAGAGGGCCCAGGATAGAACCCTGCGAAACACCACAAACGACACCACGCCTCTCAGAATAAGCATCCCCAATTTTCACCACCTGACATCTGCCAGCGAGATAGTTTCTAAGCAATTGCAACGAGGTAGACTCAACACCAGCACTACGAAGAATTGAAATAAGCAGGTCGTGGTCCACAGTATCAAAAGCCTTGCTGAAATCGAGAAGGACAAGAGCAGTAACACTACCCTCATCCGCAGCTGCTAAGATATCATCAGTTACCATCAGCAAAGCAGAGGCACAACTGTGACCGCGTCTAAAACCAGACTGACAATATGGCAGAAGATTATTCTGTGTAAGATACTCAGATAGCTGTTGAAACAATACCTTCTCAAGTATCTTTGACATGACCGGCAGTAAGCTTATCGGGCGCAGATCACTCATTTCAACTGGGGTGGGCACTTTTGGTATTGGTCGGACCAGCGCGAGTTTCCAGGCGTCTGGATACAATCCCTCGGTTATACACACATTAACAATATGCATAACAAATTGAGCAATATAGGGACAGCACATTCCAAGCATTTCGGCACTAATAGCATCAGCTCCAACAGACGACCGTGACTTAGAACACACAGAAACAAGCATATTTAAAATAACATCAGTCTCCACAGGTGAAAACCCAAATGTGGTATCGGTATGAAAGAGAACCTCGTCTCCGGCATATGCATTCGACGGCCCGTTCAGTCCTGACAAAAAAAAGTTATTAATAAGATTCGGATCGGAAAGTGGTTGCGGGAGATTGTTAACCTTTTTACCTTGGACACCTATATTTCTAATCTGTCCCCATAGTTCTTTACCACTACCTGGTAACATTGTCAGGTTTCTGAAATAGTTCTTTTTTTCTGTTCTAAGTGCGAGTGTTGTGCGGTTTCTGAGACTTTTATAATTTTGCCAGTCTAATGGAGATTTAGTTCTCCTAAACCGTGCCTTTGCACAATCCCTTTCACGCATCAATGTTTTGACCGATATTGTCAACCACGGCAAGAATGGTTTTGTGAATTTGCGAGTTATTAAGGGAGCATGATAGTCAAAGAGACCGATCAGCTGGGCATTAAAATATTCCACCTTCTCATTGATACACCGGATTCTGAAAATGTTCTGCAATGGTAGCCGATATAAGTCGTCAAGAAAACCCTGATAATTGATCCTTTGGAGATTTCTGTATGTACGAATAGTAGCGGGATTCCTCAATACCTTGCATAAGATATTACAGAAAATCAGATCATAGTCCGACAAATCACATTCTATGACACCACTTTCCCGAACTAATGTCTGGTTAGTGGTAACAATAAAGTCAATCAGAGTAGATGCGCCAGCAGTGATCCTGGTGGGCTGCGAGATCAGCTGGACAGCCCCCACTGAATCAGCAAAACCTTCAAAAGCAAGTGATGACGGGCTGCCATCATTCAGCAAATTAATGTTGAAGTCACCACAGCAAAAAACATTGTCCGACTCAGACAGCCAACAGCCAAAAGCGTCTTCCAACGCATTAAAAAATTCTGCGCAGTTTGCATTTGGCGGCCTGTAGATGCCGCCAATATAAAAATTTATACCCATCACGACCACTCTAATCCATAGCTGTTCAATGCCACCGCCCTCCAGAATCACAGCATACCCCAATCCGTTCCGAATAAAAATACCTACGCCTCCCCCGCGCGATTCCCTATCATAATGAACAAAATTATACCCAGCTATCGCTATATTACAGTCTCTCCGCGGGTCAAGCCACGTTTCCGTAACCACCAATATGTCAATCAAATTCAAGCTCATTAACTCAGCCAGGCGCTCAGGCTCCTTTGACTGGATGGATCTGATGTTGATGTGCGCAAGTCTAAGATTTCTTTCGGTCATCCCACCCAGCCACAGCAACAATCCATGCCCAAATACACCATCATTGCAGCTCGCAAACAAATACAAAAATGTGTTTTCACATGGATATATATTTATGAAGAAAAAGAAATAAACAAATAAATTGCGTTTAGGATAACTAAAAAGTAACAAAAATTGTATGGATACCCGATATGAGAGAGAAAAAAAAATGAGACAAAGCAAATGTGTAGGATATAGACAAAACCAACGACAATGTATGCAGCAAATTCACCTACAGCAAATTCAACCAAAAATTAATAATAACAACCGTAACAGAAAAAAATAATAAACGCTAAAGTAATTAAAATAGTACACCTTATGTCAAATCAAGCATAAAGAGCCAAGTCCGCACCGCGTCCGAAGGCAACAGACAAAAAAATACAATAAGAAATGCAAAAATAATAATGAGGCAAAAGAAGTGAAAATCAACTTAAAATTAGCGCACAAAGCTTACTAGGCAGCACTGGACTTGTAGAATCATCCTGGGTCCGGGCAGCTACGAGGAACCGATGCTTTGCAGATCAACTTCTGATCTCAACTTAAATCTCTCCCCCCGCACCTTCACATTGAGAACACCATCAAAAACCCAGACGTTTGTTGCACCAAACTTTTTTACACATTTCCGCAATAGATCGTGACGAAGCCTGGTAAGATCCTCTACCACCGTTATTCTACTTCCGGCTAAAGAACGCTTCCCTTGGAGAACTGCCCTGCGATCACGGTAGCTCACAAACTTGACAATTACATTAATTTTGCCATTCTTCGCTGGACCCAACGGGTGGCATCGATCGATCTTTACTGGGTCCACCTTAACACCCATCCGTTCATTAAACAGTTGCAATATTTCTTTCTCAATGTTCTCACGAGGCATCTCGTCAATGCCGATAATTCGCAGGTTATTTCGGCGGGAATGCTGCTCGAGCTCATCACCTTTCTCTGCCAGCAACGTGTTTTGCTTTGTAAGGTTTTCAACCCTTTCCTCTAAATGCCTTATCTTATCAGTAAGACACTTATCTACTGTATCGGAAATTTTCTTGGTCAGCATTTCGAGAAATTCCCCGTCTTTTACCAACTCTGACACACATGACTTAATTAAGTCCTTCTTTTCTGCAATTGCTCGGGTAGCCATCTCTGCTTGCGACCAGTCAAATTACGCACAAAATTATATTACAACGGATGATCACTAATTTCACCTTGCACAATGGATTAAAACCACGAAAAACAACTATTACCAGCGGAGCGATGCCGAACACGTGCTCTACTCGCGCGACATATGGGAAGTTAAATCGTGGGAGAAGATCCCTACTCCAGTAACCTCCTGTCGTTTCGAGCCGTCGGTGTAGATTTTCAGGCTCGCATTAGCATCGATTGCCGTAGATGAGGTGTGCGTGTGATACGGTTTCCTGAAACAAAGTGGGGAGAAAAGACATCTGTTGGATATTCCAAAAGTGGCATACCTTTGATTGTCTCATTCCAGTTTGCCTCTCGCTCCTCTTCGGAACCCTTCACAGGAGAATCCCGTTGTGCGCAGTCTGAGCATCGTAGCCATCGCCGTCTCTTCAATGAAGATGTCAAGGGGCGGTAGGTACAGCATGTTCTCCATCGCAGTAGTGGGTGTGATATTCATTGCGCCAGTGATACTTAGGCAGGCCATTCTTTGTTGTGGTTCAGTTTGGTGATAGTAAAAGCTAGCTTGACCCTAGAGAACCACGCCACCGCACCGTGAATTAGCATCGGACGAATAACGGGCGTGTATAACCGAAAGAGTATGCTTTGGTGAAAGACCCCAGGTACGACCTATCCTCTTACACTGGCCGAAAGCTGTACGAGCCCTTTGTACCCTGTTTGTCAGGTGTTTGTCCCATTTCAGTTTTCTGTCGAAGATAATACCGAGGAATTTCACTTCCTCAGAAAGTCTGAGTAGAGTACCGAAGAATATCGGTGGTCTGAAGTTGTCGATCTTGTGCTTTCTGGTGAAAAGCATCAACTCAGTTTTGGCAGGGTTGACTGAAAGTTGTTGGTCCCTGCACCATTCTCAATCAGTTAGAGTGTCACCCTTATCCTGTCGGATAGGGAATTTGCATGTATGCCCCTGATGAGGATAACTAGGTCATCCGCATATCCCGTGACGTAGAAGTGATGGGTGTGCAGCAAGTAAAGGAGGCTATCCAATATAAGGTTTCACAAAAGTGGCGACAGGACGCGTCCCTGTGGACAACCGCCGGTGACCTTGCCTTTGAGTTTGAAGCCTCCAGTCTTAAGGTTCACCATGCGTGTTGTGAGCAAGGTAATAATCCAGTTTCTGAGCACCGCAGGCACCCCTCGCTCCTCAAGGGCACGCTGTATGCTTCGGAAAGTGGTGCGATCGAAAGCACCCTCGATGTCGATGAATACACCTAGGGTTGACTCCAAGGATTTCCCGATGAACCCAGAAACGCTGCATAGCGCTGAGTCGGTGGATCTGCCCAGTGTGTAGGCATGCTGGCTAGGGTGTAGCGGTCTGTCAGCCAGTGACGTGTCCCGTATAAAACGGTCGTATAGCCTCTCCAATGTCTTAACGAAGAAGGAAGAGAGGCTGATCGGTCGATAAGACTTTGGAATGGAGTAGTCCTGCCTGGCTGGTTTTGGGATGAACGTGACCGTAACATCACGCCAGCAGGCGGGTATATAGCCTAGCGCGAGGCTGGCTTGAAAAAGTCCCTCTAGGTGTGGCTCGATCACATCCAGGCCCCACTGTAGTAGGGCTGGGAAGATGCCATCTGGACCCGGGGATTTGAATTGGGCAAAACTACGTATGGCCCAACGGATTCTGCTTCTCTCGCAGACGTGGTGCACTGTGCGCCAGTCGTCCTCGGAGGGGAAGCAGCGCGTCTCCTCTACCTCAGGTAAGGAGCTAGTGGCGACACCAACTAAACCTGAAAAATGAACATCCATTAGCAGTCGTAAGCTTTCCGAGAGGTTGCTGTTATAATTGCCATCAGCCCTCCTAAGAATACCGATTTCTCGAGGGGGGTTGCTGGAAATTAGCCTATTATTAGTCGGGAGACCTCGGAGACGCTCTCGACATCTTCACAGAAAGTACACCAAGCCTTTCTCTGTTGCTGTCGGATGGTCGTTTTAAACGTCGCTAGGTTTTCCTTTAAAGGGTCCAGTCGGCGTCAGATTTAGTGCGCTTGGCCTTGTTGTAAGCTAGTTGCAATAGATGCTAGTTGTAATAGCTGATCGCGAAAGGCGCTGACATCAGTTTTCCTGGGGTCACGTACCAGTCTGATCCATCTGTGGTCGGACATGGAGATTTCCTCGGAAACTTTCCGATTTTTGATGCTTTGAGAGATACTGGGTGTGGTCAACGTTATGTCGATGATGGTCTGACCTCTTGCGCTGACGAAAGTGGGGACCGTGCCATGGTTGAGTATCTCCAGATTATTGCTAGAAATAAATTCAGTGAGCTTGATACCTCTATATTTATCTGTTGCGTTGCCCCAGGAGGTTGAGTGGGCAGGTGGTGTCCCCATCTGTGTACTGTGGGAGTAGATGTGCGTGGAGGTGTAACAACCCTGACGGGGTTATCAGGGCGTTATCAAAATTATATTAATTATTTATTTTAATTAACCCCAAGGAGGCGAATATAGAAATAAAAGTCATGATATACTTAACCATAACTATATTAAGCAAACATAAAAATAACAGAAAACGGAAAATAAACGCTAAAAGATCATACCTTTTAGCGTGCTTAACATATTGGTCCTACAGCTAGCGAAAGGGCACTTACCTTTAGCTACAGGCACTGAGCAATCTTGGCAATGGGTTGGTGATCACACGGATGACACGTTCTTGTAAAGAACCCGAACACGAAGACATGAACTTGAAGACTGTTGGATTGAATATTACCATTGTTAAAACTCAATGGATTTTTGCCGATATCGCGATTGTCTTGACGGAAATTTCCATAAAAATTGTATTGAGGTAAGTAAAAGATCGACCGGCAATGACGTTGACCTAATCCGCGCGGAAATCGAAGATCGTGTTGCACATCCGCTGCCTTGCCAATCATGCATTCCTTAACTAATGTACTTTTCGCAAATATGAAATAAAACTAAATCTAATTCACTACAAATTAAAAGACAATTGAATTGGTCGATTGACCGATCATTACAACTTCCCCTTTTGAAAAAGAATGGTTACTCTATCAGGTAGCAATTCCTTTTTGTTTTTGTTACGCACTCGTCCAGTCGCGGTAAAGTACAAAACTATTCAAAAAATTAGAGTTACAAACATCTGAAAATCCTAATCTAAAACCTTATTCTACGAAAAATCGAACGAAATCACTATAACTGAACTGCACTGCACTCGTGTTGTCTTTGGGTTGATGTTGAGAGTCGGTTGACCGATGTGGATGATGACCGGATTCTCCGGGTGTCCGCCTTGTTGATAAGGTTTGTTAGAGATGCTTTTAGGATACTGAAAGGATATGCAGTGCAGGATAAGGATTTTGCAAGCGCGACCTTTCGCTGCAGGATCTTTGTGAATAGGCCACGGAAAAAAAAAGGTTTTTTTTTTCTTCTTTTACATCTGACGCAGCTTTGTCCAATGCGGGGCAGAATTTGTTGGTGTATGCTTCATCGATAAGTCGTCCTCGGGATATGATGCTTCCACATCAACATCCGCGAGAGAATTATTATCAGCAGCTGTCGAGTGTCGGTGTAAAACTATCATGGCCAATGTATTCCATACGCTGGCAAGGATGCTTAAACCACAACCTGCCGCTTTGTAGATTTCCACACCATTTAACAGGACTCCTATCGTGTATTTTACTAACCGTAAAACGACGTAGAAGCCTATCAATCCACTCATAAACACTCCCAATTCTGAAAACCACCCCCATATATGCTGAATGGTTGAATGGGCAAGTTTTCTAATTTCCCCTGCGCTGAAGAGATTTACAGTGGAGTATCCTAAGCTGTCCGAATCTAATCCCGACATCTTTCTTGCGATGATATTGCTCACCGCAGCTCTTTCCATCCCAAAAGCCAAAGTTTTCTGGATTTTTCCCATTTCCTCTTGGGTGTATAAGCCGCTGGATCCAATGGGCTGAATGGGTTTAAAATTTAATTTTGGTTCTTCCTCAACTTCAAGAGATTGAGGAGCTTCCTCTACAATGACAGGATACGGAGATAGCCCTATCCACTTGTTGTCAACAAAATATAAAGCTGGAGTTAGTGCGTTGCAGTCTATCTCCTCTGCGTATGGTTGAATGAGGTGCGTAATAGGCGTCATAAAGTAGGATACATTCCCGACCGAAATTGGTAGCTGATGGTAGCATTTTTCTGTTCTACGGATTTGAACTACCTTTGGTACGCACTGCATGATGTAAAGCACCTCTCCTAGTGCTCTTCCGACGTAACCCAAACGGTTTTTGATCACTGAGCTAATGGCGTTGGGTGTATAGGGTGCCATAAGAAGTCTGTTCTTTATAACTTCTCGTTGCGCCAGACATCTTCTATGGACTGTATCGGTGTACAATTTGCCAATCGCTCTCTTGTAGGCTTGCTCTATATACAGTAATTTGCTGTTTATATATGCCGTTAAATCCAGGTTCTCAACTGTACGAATTATATCGGCATCAATAAGTTCCTCCGTTTTCTTCAATATGAGCAGTATCTTCGGGTGTTCACTCTGCCAGACTTCTGCCGCACATATGAATGTGGCCTCCACCAGGGACAACGCAAAAATATTCCTGGACTGTTCTACGGCCACAGTGTCGTGGCTGTGCGGGGATGAAATTCGCTCTGCAACACCCTCGTATAATAAACTAAACTTACTGTTGCAGTTTTGGTCCGGCATGTAGTCCCACACGGATTCACAGTATGTGGAATCAATGCAGTAACCTGACAGATACTGACAAGTCACACCGCCAAATAGACTTATTTCGTCGTCCTCCAACTTCACCGTAGCCAGGTATGATCGGAGCTCGATCTTTATGGTAGCGTATACCACGACGCTTGTCCATGTGTGACCTTCCTCTATGAAAGTCCTTGCAGCTTCCATCATCTGATAACTGCCCTTCCAGGGTCACAGATACGCTGGTGGTGGAGTTTATAGCCAACTTATCGATGGTCTTCCTATGGATTTGGATAAGTTGATATCGGTGGGCATTTCGACATTCTTCGGTACCAAGGGGATGAATGTAGCTAGATAGTCCTCCAGCCACTGCCGAACTGTGGCTATGCATTCCACAGTACGAAATGATTCTTGTGACTTCAACTAGACATGTCCTAACTTCTTGGAGTCTAATATCGTTCCGTTGTACAATGGTCACTTCTATGGGTGTCGATTTATAGTCTTCTTCCGGCGACACACACGGGGCGACGTCGCGCATCGATATTACGGAAATCGATTATTCGCACTGTCACAATCGTACGCGATCAGACTTAACACTCCGACACATGTACCGAGTACAACACTGATCACTAATATGGGCGAATGCATGGTATTCGTATAAAGTTATTGATATAACAAAGTTACTGTTTTTCTCTTCAAATGTGAGACAGTTTATATATTCCTTACTTGACCTACGACAATAAAATAATCTTACATATATTCCCTAGTATAAAACGAAAATTAAGCACAAACATAGTAGAAAATATGATAGAAAAATAAACTTAAATATAAAAGATGCGTTAAATAGCTTTCTGGAGGGGCCGACGAGTGCGTGTAGATTTTCTAACTCCGTCTACAATTACGGTACCATAATTTTCGCTTGATGTAGTGGTATCTGTTCTTACCTGATTATCTTCTGGACTTACTTCTTTCTGACTATTACTAGTGTTATTGCTTAACCCTTGCAGTACTGTCATTGTGACATCTTGAATATCGATATCATTTACTTCAATATGAGGGTCAATGCTTTCATTAAATACTACCTGATCTGTATTCTCAATATCTTTGTTAGACACTATCGGTTCCGTATTTTCTGCACTTGGCAATATCTTTGTTAGACACTATCGGTTCCGTATTTTCTGCACTTGGCAAAGTTTTAGCCGATTTACATGTACTACCAATTCTTTTCTTCCATACAATCCACGGATTCTGTAATTTACTTCCCCTTTTATTTCGATCACCCTATAAGGACCAACCCACGGCTTGGTCAACTTTTTTGATATTCCTACTTCATTACTTGGGTCGTGTAAATAAACTAAATCTCCTAAGTTAAATCGCTTTTCTTTTGCGCTCTTATTATATTGAATTGATCTTACTTGCGCTGAAGTTTGTAGATTTTCCTTAACTTTACTAAATGTATCCTGTAGGCGGAGTATCATTTCACTGACGTAATTATGATCACAATCGTATTTAATAGTTTTGGGCTTTAAGATTTCATCCATAGGTAGAACTGGGTCTCTTCCATGTAATAAGAAGAAAGGGCTGTAACCCGTAGAATTATGTATGTTCATTCTATAAGCCATTAAAACATATGGTATGAATTCGTCCCAATCTTGTTGACTTTTTGAAACGTAATGGGAAAGGATATCTTTAAATACTCTATGACTGCGTTCTATCATGCCGTTTGACTGAGGGTGATATGGTGTTGTGTGAATTTTTTCTATGCCTAGATATTTGCAGGTTTCCTTAAAAATACGTGACATAAAATTACTACCTTGATCTGTAATTAGCTGTTTAGGTGTACCATGTCGTGTAACTATATGAGTTACAAACGCTTTGGCAACTGTATCAGCTTTCTGATCTGGCAATGGAACGGCTTCGACGTATTTGGTGAAGTAGTCTTGGAAAGTGAGTAGGTACTTGTTTCCTGTGTAGGACGTGACAAAAGGAGCTACTATATCCATTCCTGTTCTTTCGAATGGTTCGAGAATTTCAGGAAAATTTTGAAGGGGTGCTTTTCTAAAATGGGGAGAAGTTTTGCGCTGGTTACATGAAGGGCATTCTGAACAAAATTTGATGATATCATTTCGCATGTTAGGCCAAAAGAAACGTGTTTTAACTAAAGCAGTCGTCTTGGCTTGACAGGGGTGTCCGGCAAATGGTAAAGTATGGAAATCATTTATAGCTTTCTTTATAAACGTTTTTGGTATTACTAAAGTATCCCGAGAATCATTAATTTTATACAGTAAACCTTCATTGTCTAGATAGTAGCTATCGTTCTCGTTTGTGCCTTCATTTTCAATTTGCTCTTTTATCAATTGACAAAAAGGGTCTTTATCTTGTTCTGCTTTTAGAACGTCTCTATCCCAGATTGGAAAAAATTGAGGTGTGATTGAAACTGTATTTATGTTTACCAGATTACCCTGATTACCAGGTGGTAAATTATATACCATCACCTTTATCGGGGTGTCTCTGAAGACGTATATTAATAAACACCTTACTTTATCCCCTTCAAGACCGTCTAAACCACATCCTATTCTTGGGAGTGCTAAGGGGACGCTTTCATTAAGACAACAGGCATCCTTAAGTTTTACCAAGGTTTCTAACAACGTATCGTATGAAGTTTTATCGAAATATCTACCCTTAGTGATTAAATAATAAATATTTCGTTCAGGCAGTGTTAAAGTTGCGACTTCGCCTACGTTCTTATTCAAACTCACTAATAAGTCTACGCAACCAAAGTGATTCTTAAATATTTTTGCGATCCCTTTATTCATAGTAAAATCCTTGGAAACACAATGTGCTAAAGAAAAATGTTCTGGTGCTGTGAATAAGTCACCTTTGGTTTCTACTAAATTAGTGATTTGGACATTATTATCTTTTACGTAGGCAATAATGTCTTCTGCCTTAGTTAGAAATTGTTGACCAAAAGATCTACTGAGAGAATCTACGTTTCCATGAGCTTTACCAGGTCTATGTTGTATGTCGAAATCATATTCTGAGAGAAGCAATGACCAACGAGCTAGCCTTGATGTTGGATCTTTTAATGTCAGCAACCATTTCAAGGGTCGATGATCAGTAATTACCGTAAAAGGTCTCGCATACAGGAAACATCTAAATTGTTTTATCCCAAAAATTACGGCATAACATTCAAGTTCCGTAACAGAGTAATTTCTCTCAGCTTTTTCTAACTTCTTACTTGCAAATGCTATTGGTCTTTCAAAACCATTTCTAATTTGGCTTAATATGGCTCCTATTCCTGTACCACTAGCATCTGTTGACAAAATAAATGGTTGATTGAAATCTGGATAAATTAAGACTGTATCTGATGTTATGATATTTTTTAGTGAATCTATAGCGTTCAGTTCCTTATTTGTTAGACTGAATTTTATATTCTTTTTGGTCAATGCAGTAAGTGGTTCCGCTATTTGAGAGAAATTTGGTATGAAGCGCCTACACCATCCAACTAATCCTAGAAAAGCTCTGACGTCTTTTACTGTTCTTGATAAAGGGTATTGTTTCACAGCAAGAACTTTATCTGGGTCTGGCTTTATACCATCTGAACTTATAATGTGACCAAGATATTTCACTTCACGCATTAAAAATTTACATTTACTAGGCTTCAATTTAACGTTGGCATTACGCAACCTATCAAACATTAAGCTAATTTTCCTGATATGGTCCTCAACATCGTTTGAAGAAAATACCAAAATGTCATCCAGATATACCAGACACATCTCTCCGGTTAAGCCTGAAAGAGTTATATTCATGTACCTTTGAAATGTCCGTGGCGCATTTTTAAGTCCGAAAGGCATTTTATTATATTCCCAGTGACCATTTAGTGTTGAAAAGGCTGTTTTTTCTTTGTCGCATTCCTCGACATCAATTTGATGAAATGCATTCTTTACGTCAAAAATACTAAATAAAGATGATTTACCAAACATTTCCAAGGATTCTTGCAAGTTGGGAAGGGGGTAATAATCATTTTTCGTAACCGCATTTAAAGCCCGATAGTCGATACACATTCTTACTTTCTTTTCACCGTTTGGCAATTGTTTAGTGACTAACACGACTGGAGCTGACCATGGAGAGTGAGATGGTGTAATTACATCAGCTTTTAATAATTTATCGATTTCATTTTGCAAAGTTTCCCTCTGTGCAAAAGGTACACGATAAGGACGTTTTGCAATTGGAGTCGTATTTTCTGTAATTATTGTATGTTTTACCTTAGATGCGCTCGATGATGTAGTATCGCTCTCGCAGAAGATATCGCTATATCTATTTACTAATTCGCGCAATAATTTGGCTGTATGAGTATCTAAATGACTGAAATCAAATTTATCGATAGGTACATTTTCTCTCATACCTATACTATTAATACGATGGGACACTGTTTTGTTTGGTATCTCTATATGTGAACTCGCCTCACCTAAAACAGTATTTTTCTTTATCGTTACTGCGTGACTATTCAAATTCATTATTCTAAGTGGAACTTCTTGCTGATTCCTTACAAGGGTATTAGCAATCATTACCCCATTTGCGATCTGTTCAGCAGATTCTAACATTAAAAATTTTCCATCAATATTTTCATTCAGTGTGCAACAATAATTAATTTCGCACCTAGGAGGTATGACGAAATCCTCATTAACTTTTACCTTTGCCACACATTTGGCTTTGGGACACTCTAAGGGTTTACTAGCAAACGTTTCATTGCGTTGCCTACTATTTCCGTCATTAATATCACTATTACTACAACCATTTTCCCTAATCTTCACAGCATAAGGATATTGATTTTCATTGCCTACTTCACTAATTGGAAAAGAATCTTCCTTTTTACTAAAAATATTACTATTTTCTGAACTGCTAGCCTTCACAGCACTAGAGTACAATTCGGGATAACGTAATTGGTCTCCTGGACAGCATCCCGCATTCACATTTTCCTCGATATTAGCCTTCACAGCACCAATATCTGAGGAGCAATATTCTGCAAGCCGCTGAAGAGGTACACCTACATTATCGTTAGCCTTCACAGCACTAACTTCTGAAGAAAAACATGTATTACTTTTAGCTTCATCATTAGCCTTCACAGCACTAATTTCTGAAGAAAAAGATTTGCCTAACTGATTGCGGTATGAACTACAATCATGTAACTTATCAGCCTCAATAAAATTATGACTTGTTCTAGAATTTGACTCCACTTGAGTCACCAAACAATCCGTCCCACCATCATTATTAAAAATTCTAAGAGAATGATGTCCTATCACTAACATATCTGAACCAAAATAAACGTTGACGTTAAAAGCTCTAAGAAAATCACGTCCTATAATTCCTTCTGTATTAATCAATAAATTTTCCTTACAAACTATAAATTCAAAGGTGCCGATATTAATATTAATATTTATATGTATTTAATGCTACACCTATGTTTAATCCTACGGTTCCTACAGATTTTACTTCATGTCCAGTAATACCACTTAAAATAATTTCGTTATTTCTATTTACTAAGTCCCTATGGACAGTTTGTTCCTTTACTACAGAAACAGCTGATCCAGAATCTAATAGTAATTTTCTCCTATGTCCATTTAAAAGTAAATAAATTACACATGGAGATTCATATATATAATCAAAGTTTACATGTGAACTTTCCTGAACATTGTTTATTCTAAATCTACTATTTTCCCTAAAATTATTTGTATAAATTCTTATAGAATATTCCCCTATTTTCAAGCTGTCTGTACTAAAGCAGATATTAGCATTAAACGCTTTAAGAAAATCTCTAGCAATCAAATCGTCCGCATTGGTGCCATAACTATTGTTACAACCAACAAAGTTGAATATACCTAACCCAATATTCGCTGATAGACCTACATTTAATGCAATTGTATCTGTATAACTTACTAAATCTTTTGCATTGTTGAAGTTAATCATCGAAGTTTGGGCACGGTTGTCTACTAACAATTTCTTTAGGCAACCATCCAAAAATAGATACACAAATGGTAATCGATCGAGATTTGATGCAACTTTATAAGAGTTATTAAAATTTACTGTGTGTTGCCCCCGGTTCGGGGAGTAAACGGTGGGCAATTGATGTTTAAAGAGTTACCCTGATTTGGATACAAATAACAGCATTGTGTATTTTGCTGGGGATTGGACGAGTTAAAATTTCTTTGTTTAAAATTTACAGATTTATTAAAATTTTGATTAGAGTTTTGTTGCGGATTAAATGAATTAAAACTATTAGCTCGAGAATTCCCACTTTGATTGAAATTATCTTGATTATACCGACGTGTGCGGTTCCAAGGCGAATTCTGCTTCAAATTTGGGTGTTGTGGTTGATGATTGAAACCATAATGTTGCTGGCTTGGTCTAAAATTATTAAATCCAGAAGTAGATGGGTGATTGTTGCTACCGTTATAATTATTTCTTGGCTGTTGGAATTTTGAATCATGTCTATTTGTGTTTAGAGATCTACAATCCTTAACAAAGTGACCAAATTTACCACATCCATGACATTGAATTTTCGGTTTAACTACACTTACATTTGATTGGATCCTACTACGAAGCATCAACTCATTTAATTCTTTCTGTTTTGCTAATTCCTCCGCCTTATCTATTGTTAAATTTGACTCTCTCATTAGAACAGGACCTACACTTTTCATCAACTCTCGTTTAAGACCTATACGAAATTGGTTTAAAATTAATTCGTTACACTTTTTGATAATTCCCTGCTTTTCAACCTCTTGACAATTTCTCAAATCCTCACTTAAAATATCATTACCTAAAACTTTCAATCTAGTAACAAATTGAGAAATTGACTCATCATGTCTCTGGAAAGCTTTACTTAATTTAATTAAACCTTCACCTGGAATATGTGTGGGTAAAAATTTTTGAATAAATTTATTTTTAAAATCATCATAAGTTATATTTTCTGCATCTAATACCTTTTTCTCACATTTGTAAAACTTATATGCTTCTCCAGTTAACCTGTATTTAATAATCTTTAGTGTTGTTGGAACATCCCAATTATCTAATTCTGCCCGTTGTTCAATTTTTTCGAAATATTCCTCAGCCTTTTCTTTACCAGAAAATGATTGCACAGTATTTGCTATCATACCTAACGTGACATAAGTTTGCAAACTACCTAATTTTTCATCTTTAACGTCTTTATCTTTATCGGTCGGCATGTTGACTTATGTAATTTAACAATATTAATGAATTTAATTTATAACTAAGATATAAACACGGGAAAATTTCAGAGCAATCTATCAGTAATCTATCAATCCATCTAAAGTAAAATCAATCAAACTTGTTCATTTTCTGTCATATAGGGTACATAAAAATGCAGAGAAATTATATTAAAAAGCAAAAGCTATTTACAAGTAAGGCCATATTTTAAAGCACGATTTAAAAGTATAATATATTTCTTGAAGTTATTTTCCATTTTCTTTTAAATCAAAATGATAGGATATTATTAACAAATACTATAAAAATTTGTTATGGATGAATTTAGAAATTAAATATAAGAGTTTTCGCTGCCACCATTGTAACAACCCTGACGGGGTTATCAGGGCGTTATCAAAATTATATTAATTATTTATTTTAATTAACCCCAAGGAGGCGAATATAGAAATAAAAGTCATGATATACTTAACCATAACTATATTAAGCAAACATAAAAATAACAGAAAACGGAAAATAAACGCTAAAAGATCATACCTTTTAGCGTGCTTAACATATTGGTCCTACAGCTAGCGAAAGGGCACTTACCTTTAGCTACAGGCACTGAGCAATCTTGGTAACGGGCTGGTGATCACACGGATGACACGTTCTTGTAAAGAACCCGAACACGAAGACATGAACTTGAAGACTGTTGGATTGAATATTACCATTGTTACAACTCAATGGATTTTTGCCGATATCGCGATTGTCTTGACGGAAATTTCCATAAAAATTGTATTGAGGTAAGTAAAAGATCGACCGGCAATGACGTTGACCTAATCCGCGCGGAAATCGAAGATCGTGTTGCACATCCGCTGCCTTGCCAATCATGCATTCCTTAACTAATGTACTTTTCGCAAATATGAAATAAAACTAAATCTAATTCACTACAAATTAAAAGACAATTGAATTGGTCGATTGACCGATCGTTACAGAGGTGATCCAGTACGTAGATAGCTGTCCGGGTTTTCTTTGGTCCGGCATTACTGAAAACAGAGCCGCTGAGACTACCGAAGACAAGAACCTTAGACCGCATGATCCAAGGTTCTTGTATCAGAGCCACGGTGTTAGTCATCATGTCAAGATATTGGCATAAAATTGCCGATCCACCCCGACTATGATGCAGGTTGCATTGTATTATCCTCAAGGTGCCGTCCGTCCTTGCGGTACCGTCGGTCATCACCAACAGTCATCCAGTTTTTACTGGATGACTGTTACTGACGGTCGAGAAATACTCTGGTTTCTGTTCATTTGCGAATAAATCTTTCGCCTGTTACTAAAGATTTTCATTTAGAATTGCTTTTACTAAAGATTTCCTTTTACTAAAGATTTCCTTTTACTAAAGATTTCTTTTTACTAAAGATTTCCTTTCACTAAATATTTCCTTTTACTGAAGATTTCCTTTTACTAAAGATTTCCTTTTACTAAAGATTTTCTCATAATAAAGATTTCCTTTTACTAAAGAGTTCGGTTCATTCAGTGTTTGTCTATCTGTGTAGATATCTGTCAAAGAATTTAAGCCATTTAATGCGGAAATAACTTTTATGAAGAACTTTATTTAAATTTGTCACTACTTTTAAATGTCACTATTTTTATTGAATAACTGTTACTGACGGCCAAGAAACTCTGGTTTCTCTTAATTTGCGAAAAAATCTTTCGCCTTTTACTAAATATTTTCGTTTAGATTTCCTTTTACTAAAGATTTCCTTTTACTTAAGAATTTGGTTCATTCAGTGTTGGTCTATCTGTGGAGATTTCTGTTAAAGAATTTATGCCATTTGATGCAGAAATAACTTTTGTGAAAAACTTTAAATCTGTCATTTATTTTAAGGGGAGGTTCCCGTCCAAATCGATAAAAAAAGTGTTTTCCCAATTTCTATCCTTATGTTGTCGAGAATACATGAGAGAAAGGATATTTCGATATATGATGTAGTTCTCGAGCTATACGGGGTCGGGCGGGACAGTCCGTCGAATTGTCCGAACTAGCGCTCGGCACGGCTAATAGGGGAGACTTTTTCTACACCTGCTGGGTTGAGTATACGGCAGATATCAAGTTTAGGGTCGTCTGGACGAATTTATACACATTGTAAATTCGTTGGTCTTGAAACAACGTGCTCTCAGTCGTGCGACGATCGTGTGAATGGCAACGTGTCGAAAATGTGCCAAACACATTCATTGAGGTGTACAAACAATACAAATAGCAGCATATATAGCTGCTGGTATTTTCAATGAATGCTATTCATATATTTTGAATACTATGAATATGTTAGGAATCATCATTGACAACAACAGCAGATTCTTCCCCGAGAACGCTGACAAAAAGCGCATCACCGCAGAGGAAAAAAAACATACTCTTCGAAGAACAAGAAGGGACCCTATATGGTGCTGGAATAGCTGATTAAATATAAGTTGTTAGAAACTAACGTGAAATACGATTTTTTTACGTTAAACTTTAAGCGCGATTTTCTCGAAACAACATTTTTCGACGCGCGGTACGCTCTAGAGCTTCAAGTAATGCACCGATTTCAAAGTTTTACCCCTCAAATTAAACATATTGTAAATATGTTTTTTTTAACGTTAAAGCAAAAAAACATGAAAAAATGAGTTTCTTTTATTTAAACAGCCGTCATTTTGTTCCTAAGTAATTATTTAAAAATCGGAAAATGATAGGGCCTTACAAATTTTATTTATTTTAAGAATCTTTTTGTGTTTTTGGCTTCAGATCACTTGGCGAGGGTGTCCTAGGTACCGCGCACATCAGTTCGCGCCGAGATCGGTTTTGTTGGCGGAGAGCTGGAGCCGCCATTCTGAATTTTTTTTTGAACGGGAAACTCCCCTTAAATGTCACTATTTTTATTGGGCGACTGTTACTGACGATCGACAAATCATCTGGTTTATCGTCATTTGCGAATAAATCTTTCACCTTTTGCTAAAGATTTTCTTCTACTAAAGAATTCGATTTATTCAATGTTTGTCTCTCTGTCTGGATTTCTGTTAAACACTTTAAGCGCTTTGATACAGAGGTAACTTTTATGAAGAACCTTAAATCTGCCATTTATTATAAATATCACAATTTTGCTTGAATAACTGTTACGTCGAGAAATACTCTGGTTTCTCTTCATTTGCGCATAAATCTTTCGCCTTTTACTAAAGATTTTCGTTTAGATTTCCTTTTACTAAAAATTTCCTTTTAGGTACTAAAGATTTCCTTTTACTAAAGACTTCCTTTTACTAAAGAATTTGGTTCATTCAGTGTTGGTCTATCTGTGGAGATTTCTGTTAAAGAGTTTAAGCCATTTGGTGCAGAAATAGCTTTTGTAAAGAACTTTAAATCTGTCATTTATTTTAAATATCACTATTTTTATTGTACGACCGTTGCTGATGCTCGACAAATCATCTGGTTTCTCTTCATTTGCGAATAAATCTTCCGCCTTTTACTAAAGATTTCCTTTTACTAAAGTTTTCCTTTTACTAAAGATTTCCCTTTACTAAAGATTTCCTTTTACCAAAGATTTCCTTTTACTAAAGATTTCCTTTTACTAAAGAATTCTGTTCATTCAATGCTTGCTTCTTTGTGTAGACTTCTCTTAAAGAATTCAACCCCTTTGATGAAGAAATAACTGTTATAAAGGACTTTAAACCTGTCATTTATTTTAAATGTCACTATTTTTATTGGATGACTCTTACTGACGGTCGAGAAATACTCTGGCTTCTCTTCATTTGCGAATAAATCTTTCGCATTTTACTGAAGTATTTCGTTTAGATTTCCTTTTACTAAATATTTCCTTTCACTAATGATTTCCTTTCAGTAAAGATTTCCTTTCAGTAAGGATTTCCTTTTACTATAGATTTCATTTTACTAAAGATGTCCTTTTACTAAAGAGTTCGGTTCATTCAGTGTTTGTCTATCTGTGTAGATATCTGTTAAAGAAATTAAGCCATTTGATGCAGAAATAACTCTTATGAAGAACAAAAATTTGTCATTTATTTTAAATATCACTATTTTTATTGGATGACTGTTACTGACGATCGAGAAATACTCTGGTTTCTCTTCATTTGCGAATAAATCTTTCGCCTTTTACTAAAGATTTTCGTTTAGATTTCCTTTTACTAAATATTTTCGTTTAGATTTCCCTTTACTAAAGATTTCCTTTTACTAAAGATTTCCTTTTACTAAAGATTTTCTTTTACTAAATATTTCCTTTTACTAAAGATTTCCTTTTACTAAAGATATCCTTTTACTAAAGATTTCCTTTTACTAAAGATGTCCTTTTACTAATGATTTCGAGCAAGTTTGTCGGCGTATTGATTGCCCTTGATCCCATTGTGTTCCTTAATCCAGGCCAGGGTGATGGAATTTGACCTGGACGCATTGACCAGGGCCTGGTGTCAGTCGAGAAGAAGCCCGGAGGAGAAACGACACCTCTCAAGGGCTAAAATGGACTGCCTGCTGTCAGTGAATGTCACTATGTTCCTGCCGGATTTATTGGAGTTGGCGACAACTTCCGAGGCAATTTTAATGGCGTATAATTCCGCCTGCGTTACAGATAGGTACTTGCCAAGTGGTCCCTACTCAAGTAACCTCCTGTCGTTTCGAGCCGTCGGTGTAGATTTTCAGGCTCGCATTAGCATCGATTGCCGTAGATGAGGTGTGCGTGTGATATGGTTTCCTGAAACAAAGTGGGGAGAAAAGACATCTGTAGGACATTCCAAAAGTGGCATACCTTTGATTGTCTCATTCCAGTTTGCCTCTCGCTCCACTTCCGAACCCTTCACAGGAGAATCCCGTTGTGCGAAGTCTGAGCATCGTAGCCATCGCCGTAGACTTTGGAATGGGGTAGTCCTGCCTGGCTGGTTTTGGGATGAACGTGACCGTAACATCTCGCCAGCGGGCGGGTATATAGCCTAGCGCGAGGCTGGCTTGAAGCACTCCCTCTAGGTGTGGCTCGATCAGATCCAGGTCCCACTGTAGTAGGACTGGGAGAATGCCATCTGGACCCGGGGATTTGAATTGGGCAAAACTACGTATGACCCAACGGATTCTGCTTCTCTCGCAGACGTGGTGCACTGTGCGCCAGTCGTCCTCGGAGGGGAAGCGGTGCGTCTCCTCTACCTGGGGTGAGGAGCTAGTGGCGACACCAACGTAACCTGGAAAATGAACATCCATTAGCAGTTGTAAGCTTTCGGAGAGGTTGCTGTTCTAATTGCCATCCGCCCTCCAAAGAATACCGATTTCTCGAAATTAACCTTTTAAGTCGGCAGACCTCGGAGACGCTCTCGACATCTTCACAGAAAGTACGCCGAGCCTTTCTCTGTTGCTGTCGGATGGTCCTTTTAAACGTCGCTAGGTTTTCCTTGTAAAGGGCCCAGTCGGCGTCGGATTTAGTGCGCTTGGCCTTGTTGTAAGCTACTTGCAATAGATGCTAGTTGTAATAGATGATCGCGAAAGGCGCTGGTTTCCTGAGGTCACGTACCAGTCTCCGTTTTCCCTTGCAGGGACCAAGATGTGATCCATCTGTGGTCGGACATGGAGATTTCCTCCAAAACATTCCAATTTTGGATGATGGTCTGACCTCTTGCGCTGACGAAAGTGGGGACCGTGCCATGGTTGAGTATCTCCAGATTATTGCTAGAATTAAATTCAGAGAGTTTGATACCTCTATATATATCTGTTGCGTTGCCCCAGGAGGTTGAGTGGGCATTGGAGTCGCAGGCTACGATAAGCTACCAGCCTTCGAGGGTGCATGCTTCCACGAGTTTCAGCAGGCCTCGAGAAGGTGGTTGGTGCTCGATGGAGAGGTAGACAGATGCGAAGATGACATCTCTGGTTCTTCCACGCTCGTTCCACTGCAGTTTTACACAGGTGGTGTCCCCATCTGAGTACTATGGGAGTAGATGTGCGTGGAGGTGCCCCGGTACGTAGATAGCTGTCCAGGTTTTCTGTGGTCCGGCATTACTGAAAACAGAGCCGCCAAGACTACCGAAGCCAAGAACCTTAGACCGCATGATCCAAGGTTCTTGTATCAGAGCCACAGTGTTAGTCATCATGTCAAGATATCGGCATAAATTTTCTGATGCACCCCGACTATGATGCAGGCACTGTATTACCCTCAAGGTGCCGTTCGTGCTTGGGGTACCGTCGGTCATCACAACAGTCATCCAGTTTTTACTGGATGACTGTTACTGACGGTCGAGAAATACTCTGGTTTCTGTTCATTTGCGAATAAATCTTTCGCCTGTTGCTGAAGATTTTCGTTTAGATTTGCTTTTACTAAAGATTTCCCTTTACTAAAGATTTCCTGTTACTAAAGATTTTCTTTTACTAAAGATTTCCGTTTACTAAAGATTTCCTTTCACTAAAGATTTCCTTTTATTAAAGATTTCCTTTTACTAAAGAGTTCGGTTCATTCAGTGTTTGTCTCTTTGTGTAGATTTGTCTTAAAGAATTAAACCCCTTTGATGAAGAAATAACTCATTTACGAATAAATCTTTCGACTTTTACTAAAGATTTTCGTTTATATTTCCTTTTACTAAAGATTTCCTTTTTGCTGAACATTGCCTTTTACTAAAGATTTCCTTTTACTACAGATTTCCTTTTACTAACTATTTCCTTTTATTAGAGATTTCCTTTTACTAAAGATTTCCTTTTACTGAAGATTTCCTTTATTAAAGATTTCCTTTTACTAAAGATTTCCTTTTATTAGAGGTTATCCCTTTTACTAAAGATTTCCTTTTACTAAAGAATTCGGTTCATTCAGTGTTTGTCTATCTGTGTAGATTTCTGTTAAAGAATTTAAGCCATTTGATGCAGAAACTTTTGTGAAGAAGTTTAAATACGTTATTTATTTTAAATGTCACTATCTTTATTGGACGACTGTTCCTTTTTTCGTTTAGATTTCTTTTTACTAAAGATTTCCTTTCACTGAAGATTTCCTTTTAGTATAGATTTCATTTTACTAAAGAATTCGGTTCATTCAGTGTTGGTCTATATGTGTAGATTTCTGTTAAACAATTTAAGCCATTTGATGCAAAAATAACTACTTTTATTGGATGACTGTTACTGACGGTCGAGAAATACTCTGGTTTCTAGCGCCCGACGCGCTCAAATTTACCCCTCAAATTAAAGCTAATTTAATTTAGGGGGCCCTATAGAAGGTTTTTTTTTCCGAAAAACATATTGTAAATATGTTTTTTTTTAACGTTAAAGCAAAAGAAACATGAAAAAATGAGTTTCTTTTTTTTAAACAGCCGCCATTTTGTTCCTAAGTAATTATATAAAATTCGGAAAATGATAGGGCCCCACAAATTTTATCTATTTTAAAAATCTTTTTGTGGTTTTGACTTCAGATCACTTGGCGAGGGTGTGCAAGGTACCGCTCACATCAGTTCGCGCCAGGAACGGTTTTGTTGGCGGAGAGCTGGAGCCGCCATTTTGAATTATTTTTTTGTTAATATTCAGAATAATAATTGTTTTGTATACAAATAAAACCCACAAAAACATTTTCCCTAAATAATTTATTTTGTTTCAAAAAGAAAATCCTGAAATTGACGCATTTTTGGGGCCTTTGAACGGGAACCTCCCCTTAAATGTCACTATTTTTATTGGACGACTGTTACTGACGATCGACATCTCATCTGGTTTCTCTTCATTTGCGAATAAATCTTTCACCTTTTACTAAAGATTTTCTTCTGCTAAAAAATTCGGTTTATTCAATGTTTGCCTCTCTGTCTGGATTTCTGTTAAACAATTTAAGCGCTTTGATGCAGAGATAACTTTTATGAAGTACTTTAAATCCGCCATTTATTACAAGTGTCACAATTTTTCTTGAATAACTGTTACGTCGAGAAATCGTCTGGTTTCTCTTCATTTGCGAATAAATCTTCCGCCTTTTACTAAAGATTTCCTTTTACTAAAGATTTCCTTTTACTAAAGATTTCCTTTTACTAAAGATTTCCTTTTACTAAAGATTTCCTTTTACTAAAAGGTTCGGTTCATTCAGTGTTCGTCTCTTTGTGTAGATTTGTCTTAAAGAATTAAACCCCTTTGATAAAGAAATAACTCATTAGCGAATAAATCTTTCGCCTTCTACTAAAGATTTTCGTTTATATTTCCTTTTACTAAACATTTCCTTTTACTAAAGATTTCCTTTTACTAAAGATTTCCTTTTACTAGAGATTTCCTTTTACTAAAGATTTCCTTTTACTAATAAAAATGTCCTTTTACTAAAGAGTTCCGTTCATTCAGTGTTTGTCTATCTGTGTAGATATCTGTTAAAGAATTTAAGCCATTTAATGCGGAAATAACTTTATTTAAATTTGTCACTAATTTTAAATGTCACTATTTTTATTGAATAACTGTTACTGACGGCCAAGAAATACTCAGGTTTCTCTTAATTTGCGAAAAAATCTTTCGACTTTTACTAAATATTTTCGTTTAGATTTCCTTTTACTAAAGATTTCCTTTTACTTAAGAATTTGCTTCATTCAGTGTTGGTCTATCTGTGGAGATTTCTGTTAAAGAATTTATGCCATTTGATGCAGAAATAACTTTTGTAAAATTTTAAATCTGTCATTTATTTTAAGGGGAGGTTCCCGTCCAAATCGATAAAAAAAGTGTTTTCCCAATTTTTATCCTTATGTTGTCGAGAATATATTTCGATATATGATGTAGTTCTCGAGCTATACGGGGTCGGGCGGGATAGTCGGTCGAATTGTCCGAACTAGCGCTCGACACGGCTAATAGGGGAGACTTTTCTATACCTGCTGGGTTGAGTATACGGCAGATATCAAGTTTAGGGTCGTCTGGACGAATTTATACACATTGTAAATTCGTTGGTCGTTGGTCTTGATACAACGTGCTCTCAGTCGTGCGACGATCGTGTGAATGGTAACGTGTCGAAAAAGTGCCAAACACGTTCATTGTGGTGTACAAACAATACAAATAGCAGCATATATAGCTGCTGGTATTTTCAATGAATGCTATTCATATATTTTGAGTACTATGAATATGTTAGGAATCATCATTGACAACAACAGCAGAATCTTCGCCGAAAATGCTGACAAAAAGCGCATCACCGCAGAGGAGGAAGAATTGTCGGAACTCGCAAAGCAGGCCAGGATTGAAAAAATGAACATGAAAATCCAAAAGAACGTACACTTCGAAGAACTAGAAGGGACCCTATATGGTGCTGGAATAGCTGATTAAATATAAGTTGTCAGAAACTAACGTTAAATACGATTTTTTTACGTTAAACTTTAAACGCGTTTTTCTCGAAACAACATTTTTCGGCGCGCGGTACGCTCTAGAGCTCGAAAAGTGCACCCATTTCAAAGTTGTATCCCTCAAATTAAAGCTAATCTAATTTAGGGGGCTCTATCGAAGGTTTTTTTTCCGAAAAACATATTGTAAATATGTTTTTTTTTTAACGTTAAAGCAAAAAAAAACATGAAAAAATAAGTTTCTTTTTTTTAAACAGCCGCCATTTTGTTCCTAAGTAATTATATAAAAATCGGAAAATGATAGGGCCCCACAAATTTTATCTATTTTAAGAATCTTTTTGTGTTTTTGACTTCAGATCACTTGGCGAGGGTGTACAAGGTACCGCGCACATCAGTTCGCGCCGTGAACGGTTTTGTTGGCGGAGAGCTGGAGCCGCCATTTTGAATTATTTTTTTTGTTAATGTTTAGGATAATACTTCTTTTGTATACAAATAAAACCCACAAAAACGTTTTCCCTAACTAATTTATTTTGTATCAAAAAAAATTCTGAAATTGACGCATTTTTGGGGCTTTTGAACGGGAACCTCCCCTTAAATGTCACTATTTTCATTGAACGACTGTTACTGACGATCGACAAATCATCTGGTTTCTCTTTATTTGCGAATAAATCTTTCACCTTTTACTAAAGATTTTCTTCTACTAAAGAATTCGGTTCATTCAATTTTTGTCGCTCTGTCTGGACTTCTCTTAAACAATTTAAGCGCTTCGATGCAGAGATAACTTTTATGAAGTACTTTAAATCCGCCATTTATTATAAATGTCACAATTTTTCTTGAATAACTGTTACGTCGAGAAATCATCTCGTTTCTCTTCATTTGCGAATAAATCTTCCGACTTTTATTAAAGATTTCCTTTTATTAAAGATTTCCTTTTACTAAAGATTTCCTTTTACTAAAGATTTCCTTTTACTAAAGTATTACTTTTACTAAAGATTTCCTTTTACTAAAGATTTCCTTTTACTAAAGATTTCCTTTTACTAAAGATTTCCTTTTACTAAAGATTTCCTTTTACTAAAGATTTCCTTTTACTAAAGATTTCCTTTTACTAAAGATTTCCTTTTACTAAAGATTTCCTTTTACTAAAGAATTCTGTTCATTCAATGCTTGCTTCTTTGTGTAGATTTCTCTTAAAGAATTCAACCCCTTTGATGAAGAAATAACTGTTATAAAGGACTTTAAATCTGTCATTTATTCTAAATGTCACTATTTTTATTGGATGACTGTTACTGACGGTCGAGAAATACTCTGGCTTCTCTTCATTTGCGAATAAATTTTTCGCATTTTACTGAAGATTTTCGTTTAGATTTCCTTTTACTAAATATTTCCTTTCACTAAAGATTTCCTTTTACTATAGATTTCCTTTTACTAAAGAATTCGGTTCATTCAGTGTTTGTCTATCTGTGTAGATTTCTGCTAAAGAATTTAAGCCATTTGATGCAGAAATAACTTTTATGAAGAACTTTAAATCTGTCACTTATTTTAAATGTCACTATTTTTATTGGATGACTGTTACTGACGGTCGAGAAATACTCTGGTTTCTCTTCATTTGCGGATAAATATTTCGCCTTTTACTAAAGATTTTCGTTTAGATTTCCTTTCACTAAAGATTTTCGTTTAGATTTTCCTTTAATAAAAAATTTCCCTTTACTAAAGATAACCTTTTACTAATGATATCCTTTTACTAAAGATTTCCTTTTGCTAAAGATTTCCTTTTACTAAAGATTTCCTTTTACTAACGATTTCCTTTTACTAAAGATTTCCTTTTCTAAAGATTTCCTTTTACTAAAGATTTCCTTTTACTAATGATTTCGAGCAAGTTTGTCGGCGTACTGATTGCGCTTGATCCCATTGTGTCCCTTAATCCAAGCCAGGGTGGTGGAATTTGACCTGGACGCATTGACCAGGGCCTGGTGACAGTCGAGAAGATGCCCGGAGGAGAAACGACACCTCTCCAGGGCCAAAATGGACTGCCTCCTGTCAGTGAATATCACTATGTTCCTGCCGGATTTATTGGAGTTGGCGACAACTTCCGAGGCAGTTTTAATGGCGTATAATTCCACCTGCGTTACAGATGGGTACTTGCCAAGTGGTACGATCCCTACTTCAGTGTAAGATAGGGGTAGCACCTCAGGAGGACTGGTGTCAATTTCTTAAATATAAAACACAACAAATTATTACTACTTTAATTCAGTTACTCTTGAAGTGGCACACCTAGGTTGGGAGCTTCGACAATAGCTTAGATTGGCGAAACTCTGGGAACACTCTCGAAATAGTGGGTTCTTTCCTAAAATCTTGCTGAATGATTCGTAATCAAACACAGTTTTCACAATAAAATATATTTGAACAACAAAAAAAGAGAACAAACAAACCAAACACACAAATAAATGCACATCCAAAGGGCACAACAAAAAGAACACGATAGTAATAATAAACAAATTTACAAATAACTTACTCGACGATGTCGTTCCTATGGTTCGTTCGGGCTGTGAAGAAAAGGAGACGATTAAGGGACTTGTGCTTAGGCAGAGGTTCCCTTCCCTACTGTTGCCAATTCGCGTTCATCTACATCATTTATACCAAATCTAATTGTAGGAGGTCAAAATGGCGGGAACAGCAGCGCGTCTCCCTACATGGTAGCATTTTGGCCGAACGCGGTCTAAGGCTTTAATTACTGGTCAAATCTCTAATTCATCAAATCTAATCCAAATCTATTCGAAGGCAAAACTAACTGGGTCCTTTTTCTTGAACCTTGTAGACACATTTTCTGACTACTAACTGACGCGTTTAAGTATTTAACATTTAATAAGGGCTGATAAAGCAAGACTACTCAAGTGAAACGAAACACTTATCAAAACAATAACATCTATTAACAATAATAATCAACAATCCCGTTTGATAGGTTACATAAAAAATGAATGAGGCTTTGAACATAATGACGCTTAATTGAAACCAGAAGTTGATTTAGACAGACACACCTTTTAGCAGAGATAAATAAACAATTCTAATTTAAAATGAAATGCGAGACAAGTTGAAAAGACTTACCAGGACAATACACATATTTTTAAGTGCCTAGCGCACTGTACAACAACTTTACTTCATGATGGTCGAACGAGAAGAAGGAAAAGATTTTGCTCCCTTGCCTAGGTCAACCCGAATGCACGCAAGCATTTCTCCGTAGCCAATGACAACGCGTCAAATTTAAACTTATAAACACGCGGTCAAATCCTCAGTAAACCAGATGTTCAACTGAACAACACCAAAACTTTGACATTCTCGAACATTCCACTCCGTCTACATCGCGCTCAATTTGATCACATTTTAATAAATAAACAATGGGTTTCCGACCCATTACACTCCTCCCTCCTTAAGAATGGACAATTTTCCACAAACAAAATTGAACATCTAAAAAAAACTAAAACCCGATCAAAACTGATTCTCTACTATCTCTGTCTGATACAAAATACTGTCTAAACCTTTCCTTTACAAACTCAAAATTCTCATCTCTAACAGATACATCGTTTATAATTATCTTCCTGAAAAACAAACAAAACAAACGAAAAATCCCCGCGAAACGAAAAACATCTATCCATCCCCGGTGGAAAGGAACATGGACGCAAACGCAACGGTACAATCCTTTGTAGATGCTCTCGGTGTTTAGCGTCCTTTGCTGTCTAACCCGGTCCATGGAAAACATGTAAATAAAGGAAAAACAAAACATGAGCAGTATCAAAAGTTGTAAAATGACAATACAACTTACTTTTTCTCCTCAATATCTTCTATTTCTCCATCCACAGCCTAGTTGAAAAACCTTTCGTCTTTGTCCTTCATGTCCCAGCTTCCTTCTTCAAGATTCTTGTTGCTGCGCTCACGGTTGCGGACGTCCTAATCTCCATAGGGTTGACTTCCAAGAAATGTTCATCAAGTTGCAGGTGGTTATTCATTTTTTCCTTGACCGTCGCGTCTTCTGAGTACGCCTTATGGTCGCCATTTTCGGAATGTAAAAACCGCACCTGGGTTACTTACACTTCCCTTATGTAGCAAATACTTTTGCTCGTGTGAACCGAAAAACTACTCCTGAGTTTTTTCCGTCGATTCCTTTTTTTTGCAAAATACACTTTATAGTGCCATCAGGACTTTGTCCTGTATCACTAATTACGTCGATTCCATACTCCATGCAAAGCGAACAAACTCGAGTTTCCTTCTGGATAGCAGCGAACGTCGCCAACTCGTCGATCGAAACAATCTTCTCCTGGACAGCTGACTTCTTAAACATCTTGCAACTCCTTGGCCGGATATTTAACTTCTTGATAACTTAGACTTTCTGCTTCATGTGTTGCTTTCCAATCCAACCCATATTCGCGGAAATAAATGCAAAACAAACTCTCTTGCAATTCTCCCTTAAAATGAACCCTTTAACTTTTTACTGTATAAACAAAACTAATTGCAAAAGAAATCCCCTTAAATTTTAATACTAATCTGCCTTTTATCATTTCAACAAAAAAATAATATTAATTTAATCTTTAATCTGTCTGTTAACAATCTCTAAACTTTTGCTTCGCCCTGTATATTTACTTCGTCCCTTTTGTCGACACTGTACATCCGTGTTTTGACCTGGGTGTCCCTTATAGTCAAAGGGTCGCCAACGACACAATTTTGGCTACCTGACTCTCGTAAACTCACAAGTTACGCAACAATGTACACTTGCTAAGTCGAACAAAATATAATCTTATACAAAGAAAAATATTCTTTCATCTCAAATAACAACAAAATGAAATTCAACTCCAACAACAAAATCTAATCAATTCTAAATCTTCAAATACAGTCAGACAAATGTATCCACGAACAGTTCAGAAAATAATACAAATAGAGCCAAAACACTATGCAAAACGCATAACGCATCCTTAATGCAAAACTATTAATTAATAATTAAGACATTTATATCGAAATATTTACATTTGTTTAAGCGCTGCCACCATCGATATAAATAATCAAAATTTGTCCATTTTTCACACTACTGACATTTCTAATGTCCTTTCGAGCCGCCAATAATTAATTGCACGCATACTCGAGATTCCTTGTATATAGCTTTTACTGGTATCTAACCAAACCGTGGTTCTGGATAAACTAATACACTTTTCGCTAATTGATCATTCTTAGATGATCTCACCTTACTGGACATAAATTGATAAAGCATATAATCAACTGGGAAGCATTTATCCTATAAACCTTCTATGCTTCGATGCTTTCTACACAACTAATCTATATACCTATTCTTATATCCCTAATTCATTAACTAACTTGACTGTTCATCATAACTTTAGTTCTAGTTTTTAGCTCCATTAATATCATCATCCCACCGCCGGCGCCAAATGTAGGAGGTCAAAATGGCGGGAACAGCAGCGCGTCTCCCTACATGGTAGCATTTTGGCCGAACGCGGTCTAAGGCTTTAATTACTGGTCAAATCTCTAATTCATCAAATCTAATCCAAATCTATTCGATGGCAAAACTAACTGGGTCCGCGTTTAAGTATTTAACATTTAATAAGGGCTGATAAAGCAAGACTACTCAAATGAAACGAAACACTTATCAAAACAATAACATCTATTAACAATAATAATCAACAATCCCGTTTGATAGGTTACATAAAAAATGAATGAGGCTTTGAACATAATGACGCTTAATTGAAACCAGAAGTTGATTTAGACAGACACACCTTTTAGCAGAGATAAATAAACAATTCTAATTTAAAATGAAATGCGAGACAAGTTGTAAAGACTTACCAGGACAATACACATATTTTTAAGTGCCTAGCGCACTGTACAACAATTTTACTTCATGATGGTCGAACGAGAAGAAGAAAAAGATTTTGCTCCCTTGCCTAGGTCAACCCGAATGCACGCAAGCATTTCTCCGTAGCCAATGACAACGCGTCAAATTTAAACTAATAAACACGCGGTCAAATCCTCAGTAAACCAGATGTTCAACTGAACAACACCAAAACTTTGACATTCTCGAACATTCCACTCCGTCTACATCGCGCTCAATTTGATCACATTTTAATAAATAAACAATGGGTTTCCGACCCATTACATAATTACATTTCAATTCATCATACTAAATGTTCCCTACGATGTCATAACTTGGTGAAAGTAACGAACAATTAGATACAGGCCCATGACGAACCATAGTGAACAACCGAAAATTCCTGTGAATCTACACCATTAGTAACAGTTAGAAAGCTGGAACGCCCATTAACACTCGTTAATAATCGATATTTCAAATTCCAACTTTTTAACCGCACATGCAATGTTCCTACAATAACTATAGAACAAAAAAATAAAATAAACACTAAAAATTGCATATGTTACACCAGTAACCTCCTGTCGTTTCGAGCCGTCGGTGTAGATTTTCAGGCTCGCATTAGCATCGTTTGCAGTAGATGAGGTATGCATGTGATATGGTTTCCTGAAACTAAGTGGGGGAAAAGACATCTGTAGGACATTCCAAAAGTGGCATACCTTTGATTGCCTCATTCCAGTTTGCCTCTCGCTCCTCTTCGGAACCCTTTACAGGAGAATCCCGTTGTGCGAAGTCTGAGCATCGTAGCCATCGTCGTCTCTTCAATGAAGATGTCAAGGGGCGGTAGGTACAGCATGTTCTCCATCGCAGTAGTGGGTGTGGTATTCATTGCGCCAGTGATACATAGGCAGGCCATTCTTTGTTGTGGTTCAGTTTGGTGATAGTGAAAGCTAGCTTGACCCTAGAGAACCACGCCACCGCACCGTAAATTAGCATCGGACGAATAACGGCCGTGTATAACCATGCTTTGGTGAAAGACCCCAGGCACAACCTATGATCCTCTTACACCGGCCGAAAGCTGTACGAGCCCTTTGTACATTGTTTGTCAGGTGTTTGTCCCATTTCAGTTTTCTGTCGAAGATAATACCGAGGTATTTCACTTTCTCAGAAAGACTGAGTGGAGTACCGAAGAATATCTGCGGTCTGAATTTGTCGATCTTGTGCTTTCTAGTGAAAAGCATCAACTCAGTTTTGGCAGGGTTGACTGAAAGTTGTTGGTCCCTGCACCATTCCTCAACCAGTTTGAGTGTCACCCTTATCCTGTCGGATAGGGAATTGGCATGTATGCCCCTGATGAGGATAACTAGGTCGTCCGCATATCCCGTGACGTAGAAGTGATGGGTATGCAGCAAGTGAAGGAGGCTATACAATATAAGGTTCCACAAAAGTGGCGACAGGACGCGTCCCTGTGGACAACCGCCGGTGACCTTGCCTTTGAATTTGAAGCCTCCACTCTTAAGGTTCACCATGCGTGTTGTGAGCATGGTAATAATCCAGTTTTTGAGCACCGCAGGCACCCCTCGCTCCTCAAGGGCACGCTGTATCCTTCGGAAAGTGGTTCGATCGAAAGCACCCTCGATGTCGATGAATACACCTAGGGTTGACTCCAAGGATTTCTCGATGAACCCAAAAACGCTGCATAGCGCTGAGTCGGTGGATCTGCCCAATGTGTAGGCATGCTGGCTAGGGTGTAGCGGTCTGTCAGCCAGTGACGTGTCCCGTATAAAACGGTCGTATAGCCTCTCCAAGGTCTTAACGAAGAAGGAAGAAGAGGCTGATCGGTCGATAAGACTTTGGAATGGAGTAGTCCTGCCTGACTGGTTTTGGGATGAACGTGACCGTAACATCACGCCAGCGGGCGGGTATATAGCCTAGCGTGAGGCTGGCTTGAAGCAGTCCCTCTAGGTGTGGCTCGATCAGATCCAGGCCCCACTGTAGTAGGGCTGGGAAGATGCCATCTGGACCTGGGAATTTGAATTGGTCAAAACTACGTATGGCCCAACGGATTCTGCTTCTCTCGCAGACGTGGTGCACTGTACGCCAGTCATCCTCGGAGGGGAAGCAGCGCGTCTCCTCTACCTCGGGTGAGGAGCTAGTGGCGACACCAACTGAACCTGGAAAATGAACATCCATTAGCAGTCGTAAGCTTACGGAGAGGTTGCTGTTTTAATTGCCATCAGCCGTCCTAAGAATACCGATTTCTCGACGGGGGCGCTGCAAATTAGCCTATTATTAGTCGGGAGACCTCGGAGACGCTCTCGACATCTTCACAGAAAGTACGCCAAGCCTTTCTCTGTTGATGTCGGATGGTCGTTTTAAACGTCGCTAGGTTTTCCTTTAAAGGGTCCAGCCGGCGTCAGATTTAGTGCGCTTGGCCTTGTTGTAAGCTAGTTGCAATAGATGCTAGTTGTAATAGCTGATCACGAAAGGCGCTGACATCAGGTTTCCTGGGGTCACGTACCAGTCTGATCCATCTGTGGTCGGACATGGAGATTTCCTCCGAAACTTTCCAATTTTTTATGCTTTGAGAGATACTGTGTGTGGTCAACGTTATGTCGATGATGGTCTGACCTCTTGCGCTGACGATAGTGGGGACCGTGCCATGATTGAGTATCTCCAGATTATTGCTAGAAATAAATTCAGTGAGCTCGATACCTCTATATTTATCTGTTGCGTTGCCCCAGGAGGTTGAGTGGGCCTTGGAGTCGCAGGCTACGATAAGCTGCCAGCCTTCGAGGGAGCATGCTTCCACGAGTTTCAGCAGGTCTCGAGAAGATGGTTGGTCCACTGAATTTCATTCAGTGTTTGTCTATCTGTGTAGATATCTGTTAAAGAATTTAAGCAATTTAATGCGGAAATAGCTTTTATGAAGACCTTTATTTAAATTTGTCACTACTTTTAAATGTCACTATTTTTATTGAATAACTGTTACTCACGGCCAAGAAATACTCTGGTTTCTCTTAATTTTCGAACAAATCTTTCGCCTTTGACTAAATGTTTTCGTTTAGATTTCCTTTTACTAAAGATTTCTTTTACTTAAGAATTTGGTTCATTCAGTGTTGGTCTATCTGTGGAGATTTCTGTTAAAGAATTTAAGCCATTTTATGCAGAAATAACTTTTGTGAAAAACTTTAAATCTGTCATTTATTTTAAGGGAAGGTTCCCGTCCAAATCGATAAAAAAAGTGTTTTCCCAATTTTTATCCTTATGTTGTTGAGAATATATTTCGATATATGATGTAGTTCACGAGCTATACGGGGTCGGGCGGGTAGTCCGTCGAATTGTCCGAACTAGCGCTCGACACGGCTAATAGGGGAGACTTATCTATACCTGCTGGGTTGAGTATACGGCAGATATCAAGTTTAGGGTCGTCTGGACGAGTTTATACACATTGTAAATTCGTTGGTCTTGAAACAACGTGCTCTCAGTCGTGCGACGATCGTGTGAATGGTAACGTGTCGTAAAAGTGCCAAACACATTCATTGTGGTGTACAAACAATACAAATAGCACCCTATATAGCTGCTGGTATTTTCAATAAATGCTGTTCATATATTTTGAGTATTATGAATATGTTAGGAATCATCATTGACAACAACAGCAGAATCTTCCCCGAGAACGCTGACAAAAAGCGCATCACCGCAGAGGAAAAAGAACATACTCTTCAAAGAACAAGAAGGGACCCTATATTGTGCTGGAATAGCTGATTAAATATAAGTTGTTGGAAACTAACGTGAAATACGATTTTTTTACGTTAAACTTTAAGCGCGATTTTCTCGAAACAACATTTTTCGACGCGCGGTACGCTCTAGAGCTTCGAGTAATGCACCGATTTCAAAGTTTTACCCCTCAAATTAAAGCTAATTGAATTTAGGGGACCCTATCGAAGGGCTTTTTCCGAAAAACATATTGTAAATATGTTTTTTTAACGTTAAAGAAAAAAAAAACATGAAAAAATGAGTTTCTTTTATTTAAACAGCCGTCATTTTGTTCCTAAGTAATTATTTAAAAATCGGAAAATGATAGGGCCTTACAAATTTTATTTATTTTAAGAATCTTTTTGTGTTTTTGGCTTCAGATCACTTGGCGAGGGTGTCCAAGGTACCGCGCACATCAGTTCGCGCCGGGAGCGATTTTGTTGGCGGAGAGCTGGAGCCGCCATTTTGAATTTTTTTTGTTAATATTCAGGATAATACTTCTTTTGTATACAAATAAAACCCACAAAAAGATTTTCCCTAAATAATTTATTTTGAATAAAAAAAATCTTGACATTGACGCATTTTTGGGGCCTTTGAACGGGAAACTCCCCTTA
Organism: Aphodius granarius; assembly: GCA_963971325.1. Taxonomy (NCBI): domain Eukaryota; kingdom Metazoa; phylum Arthropoda; class Insecta; order Coleoptera; family Scarabaeidae; genus Aphodius; species Aphodius granarius. The sequence continues at coordinate 17,776,825 of OZ020222.1, read as the reverse complement.
AATGTCACTATTTTTATTGGACGACTGTTACTGACGATCGACAAATCATCTGGTTTATCTTCATTTGCGAATAAATCTTTCACCTTTTGCTAAAGATTTTCTTCTACTAAAGAATTCGGTTTATTCAATGTTTGTCTCTCTGTCTGGATTTCTGTTAAATACTTTAAGCGCTTTGATGCAGAGATAACTTTTATGAAGAACCTTAAATATGCCATTTATCATAAATGTCACAATTTTGCTTGAATAACTGTTACGTCGAGAAATACTCTGGTTTCTCTTCATTTGCGCATAAATCTTTCGCCTTTTACTAAAGATTTTCGCTTAGATTTCCTTTTACTAAAAATTTCCTTTTAGGTACTAAAGATTTCCTCTTACTAAAGACTTCCTTTTACTAAAGAATTTCATTCAGTGTTGGTCTATCTGTGGAGATTTCTGTTAAAGAATTTAAGCCATTTGGTGCAGAAATAGCTTTTGTAAAGAACTTTAAATCTGTCATTTATTTGAAATATCACTATTTTTATTGGACGTCCGTTACTGATGCGCGACAAATCATGTGGTTTCTCTTCATTTGCGAATAAATCTTCCGCTTTTTACTAAAGATTTTCTTTTACTAAAGATTTCCTTTTACTAAAGATTTCCTTTTACTAAAGATTTCCTTTTGCCAAAGATTTTCTTTTACTAAAGATTTCCTTTTACTAAAGAATTCTGTTCATTCAATGCTTGCTTCTTTGTGTAGACTTCTCTTAAAGAATTCAACCCCTTTGATGAAGAAATAACTGTTATAAAGGACTTTAAATCGGTCATTTATTTTAAATGTCACTACTTTTATTGGATGACCCTTACTGACGGTTGAGAAATACTCTGGCTTCTCTTCATTTGCGAATAAATCTTTCGCATTTTACTGAAGTATTTCGTTTAGATTTCCTTTTACTAAATATTTCCTTTCACTAAAGATTTCCTTTCAGTAAGGATTTCCTTTTACTATAGATTTCATTTTACTAAAGATTTCCTTTTACTAAAGAGTTCGGTTCATTCAGTGTTTGTCTCTTTGTGTAGATTTGTCTTAAAGAATTAAACCCCTTTGATGAAGAAGTAACTCATTTACGAATAAATCTTTCACCTTTTACTAAAGATTTTCGTTTATATTTCCTTTTACTAAAGATTTCCTTTTGATGAACATTGCCTTTTACTAAAGATTTCCTTTTACTAAAGATTTTCTTTTACTAAAGATTTCCTTTTACTGCAGATTTCCTTTTACTAAAGATTTCCTTTTATTAGATATTTCCTTTTACTAAAGATTTCCTTTTATTAGAGGTTTCCTTTTACTAAAGATTTCCTTTTTCTAAAGAATTTGGTTGGTTCAGTGTTTGTCTATCTGTGTACATTTCTGAAGAATTTAAGAAGAACTTTAAATTTGTCACCTATTTTAAATGTCACTATTTTTATGGATGACTGTTGCTGACGGTCGAGAAATCCTCTGGTTTCTCTTCATTTGCAAACAAATCTTCCGCCTATTACTGAAGATTTCCGTTTATGTTTCCTTTTACTAAAGATTTCCTTCATTCAATGTTTTTCTCTCTCTGAAGATCTCTGTTAAAGAATTTAAGCCTTTTGATGCAGAAATAACTTTTATGAAGACCTTTAAATCTGCCATTTATTATAAATGTCACAATTTTTTCTGAATGACTTACTGAGAATCGAGAAATCATCTGGTTTCTCTTCATTTGCGAATAGATTTCCTTTTACTAAAGAATTCGGTTCATTCAGTTTTTGTCAATCTGTGTAGATTTCTGTTAAAGAATTTAAGCCATTTGATGCAGAGATAACTTTTATGAAGAACTTTAAATTTGTCGTTCATTTTAAATGTCACTATTTTTATTGGATGACTGTTACTGATGGTCGAGAAATACTCTGGTTTCCGTTCATTTGCAAATAAATCTTTTGCCTATTACTAAAGATTTACGTTTAGATTTGTTCTTACTAAAGATTTCCTTTTACTAAAGATTTCCTTTTACTAAAGATTTCCTTTTACTAAAAATTTCCTTTCACTAAAGTTTTCCTTTTACTAAAGATTTCCCTTTACGAAAGATTTTCTTTTCCTAAAGAGTTCGGTTCATTCAGTGTTTGTCTATCTGTGTAGATATCTGTTAAAGAGTTTAAGCCATTTCATGCAGAAATAGCTTTTATGAAGAACTTTAAATCTGTTATTTATCTTAAATGTCACTATTTTTATTGGATGACTGTTACTGATGGTCGGAAAATACTCTGGTTTCCGTTCATTTGCGAATAAATCTTTTGCCTATTACTAAAGATTTACGTTTAGATTTGCTCTTACTAAAGATTTCCTTTTACTAAAGATTTCCTTTTACTAAAGATTTCCTTTTACTAAAGGTTTCCTTTTACTAAAAATTTCCTTTCACTAAAGTTTTCCTTTTACTAAAGAATTCCCTTTACTAAAGATTTCCTTTTACTAAAGATTTCGATTTACCAAAGATTTCCTTTTACTAAGGATTTCCGTTTACTAAAGATTTCGTTTTACTAAAGATTTCCTTTTACTAAAGATTTCCTTTTATTAGAGATTTCTTTTTACTAAAGATTTTCTTTTACTAAAGATTTTCTTTTACTAAAGATTTCCTTTTACTACAAATTTCCGTTTAGTAAAGATTTCCTTTTACTAAAGAATTCTGTTCATTCAGTGTTTGTCTATCTGTGTAGATTTCTGTTAAAGAATTTAAGCCATTTGATGCAGAAATAACTTTTATGAAGAACTTTAAATCTGTCATTTATTTTAAATGTCACCATTTTTATTGAATGACGGTCGAGAAATTCCCTGGTTTCTCTTCATTTGCGAATAAACCTTCGCCTTTTACAAAAGATTTCCTTTTACTAAAGATTTCCTTTTACTAAAGATTTCCTTTTGCCAAAGATTTTCTTTTACTAAAGATTTCCTTTTACTAAAGAATTCTGTTCATTCAATGCTTGCTTCTTTGTGTAGACTTCTCTTAAAGAATTCAACCCCTTTGATGAAGAAATAACTGTTATAAAGGACTTTAAATCGGTCATTTATTTTAAATGTCACTACTTTTATTGGATGACCCTTACTGACGGTCGAGAAATACTCTGGCTTCTCTTCATTTGCGAATAAATCTTTCGCCTTTTACTAAAGATTTTCGTTTAGATTTCCTTTTACTAAATATTTCCTTTCACTAAAGATTTCCTTTCAGTAAGGATTTCCTTTTACTATAGATTTCATTTTACTAAAGATTTCCTTTTACTAAAGAGTTCGGTTCATTCAGTGTTTGTCTCTTTGTGTAGATTTGTCTTAAAGAATTAAACCCCTTTGATGAAGAAGTAACTCATTTACGAATAAATCTTTCACCTTTTACTAAAGATTTCCGTTTATATTTCCTTTTACTAAAGATTTCCTTTTGATGAACATTGCCTTTTACTAAAGATTTCCTTTTACTAAAGATTTTCTTTTACTAAAGATTTCCTTTTACTGCAGATTTCCTTTTACTAAAGATTTCCTTTTATTAGATATTTCCTTTTACTAAAGATTTCCTTTTATTAGAGGTTTCCTTTTACTAAAGATTTCCTTTTTCTAAAGAATTTGGTTGGTTCAGTGTTTGTCTATCTGTGTACATTTCTGAAGAATTTAAGAAGAACTTTAAATTTGTCACCTATTTTAAATGTCACTATTTTTATGGATGACTGTTGCTGACGTTCGAGAAATCCTCTGGTTTCTCTTCATTTGCAAACAAATCTTCCGCCTATTACTGAAGATTTCCGTTTATGTTTCCTTTTACTAAAGATTTCCTTCATTCAATGTTTTTCTCTCTCTGAAGATCTCTGTTAAAGAATTTAAGCCTTTTGATGCAGAAATAACTTTTATGAAGACCTTTAAATCTGCCATTTATTATAAATGTCACAATTTTTTCTGAATGACTTACTGAGAATCGAGAAATCATCTGGTTTCTCTTCATTTGCGAATAGATTTCCTTTTACTAAAGAATTCGGTTCATTCAGTTTTTGTCAATCTGTGTAGATTTCTGTTAAAGAATTTAAGCCATTTGATGCAGAGATAACTTTTATGAAGAACTTTAAATTTGTCGTTCATTTTAAATGTCACTATTTTTATTGGATGACTGTTACTGATGGTCGAGAAATACTCTGGTTTCCGTTCATTTGCAAATAAATCTTTTGCCTATTACTAAAGATTTACGTTTAGATTTGTTCTTACTAAAGATGTCCTTTTACTAAAGATTTCCTTTTACTAAAGATTTCCTTTTACTAAAGATTTCCTTTTACTAAAAATTTCCTTTCACTAAAGTTTTCCTTTTACTAAAGATTTCCCTTTACGAAAGATTTTCTTCTCCTAAAGAGTTCGGTTCATTCAGTGTTTGTCTATCTGTGTAGATATCTGTTAAAGAGTTTAAGCCATTTCATGCAGAAATAGCTTTTATGAAGAACTTTAAATCTGTTATTTATCTTAAATGTCACTATTTTTATTGGATGACTGTTACTGATGGTCGGGAAATACTCTGGTTTCCGTTCATTTGCGAATAAATCTTTTACCTATTACTAAAGATTTACGTTTAGATTTGCTCTTACTAAAGATTTCCTTTTACTAAAGATTTCCTTTTACTAAAGATTTCCTTTTACTAAAGATTTCCTTTTACTAAAGATTTCCTTTTACTAAAAATTTCCTTTCACTAAAGTTTTCCTTTTACTAAAGAATTCCCTTTACTAAAGATTTCCTTTTACTAAAGATTTCGATTTACCAAAGATTTCCTTTTACTAAGGATTTCCGTTTACTAAAGATTTCGTTTTACTAAAGATTTCCTTTTACTAAAGATTTCCTTTTATTAGAGATTTCTTTTTACTAAAGATTTTCTTTTACTAAAGATTTTCTTTTACTAAAGATTTCCTTTTACTACAAATTTCCGTTTAGTAAAGATTTCCTTTTACTAAAGAATTCTGTTCATTCAGTGTTTGTCTATCTGTGTAGATTTCTGTTAAAGAATTTAAGCCATTTGATGCAGAAATAACTTTTATGAAGAACTTTAAATCTGTCATTTATTTTAAATGTCACCATTTTTATTGAATGACGGTCGAGAAATTCCCTGGTTTCTCTTCATTTGCGAATAAACCTTCGCCTTTTACAAAAGATTTCCTTTTACTAAAGATTTCCTTTTACTAGAGGTTTCCTTTTACTAAAGATTTCCTTTTACTAAAGATTTCCTTTTACTAAAGAATTCTGTTCATTCAATGCTTGCTTCTTTGTGTAGACTTCTCTTAAAGAATTCAACCCCTTTGATGAAGAAATAACTGTTATAAAGGACTTTAAATCTGTCATTTATTTTAAATGTCACTATTCTTATTGGACGACTCTTACCGACGGTCGAGAAATACTCTGGCTTCTCTTCATTTGCGAATAAATCTTTCGCCTTTTACTAAAGATTTTCGTTTAGATTTCCTTTTACTAAATATTTTCGTTTAGATTTCCCTTTACTAAAGATCTCCTTTTACTAAAGATTTTCTTTTACTAAAGATTTTCTTTTACTAAATATTTCCTTTTACTAAGATTTCCTTTTACTAAAGATTTCCTTTTACTAAAGATTTCCTTTTACTAAAGATTTCCGTTTACTAAAGATATCCTTTTACTAATGATTTCGAGCAAGTTTGTCGGCGTACTGATTGCCCTTGATCCCATTGTGTTCCTTAATCCAGGCCAGGGTGATGGAATTTGACCTGGATGCATTGACCAGGGCCTGGTGACAGTCCAGAAGAAGCCCGGAGGAGAAACGACACCTCTCCAGGGCTAAAATGGACTGCCTGCTGTCAGTGAATGTCACTATGTTCCTGCCGGATTTATTGGAGTTGGCGACAACTTCCGAGGCAATTTTAATGGCGTATAATTCCGCCTGCGTTACAGATGGGTACTTGCCAAGTGGTCCCTGCTCAAGTAACCTCTTGTCGTTTCGAGCCGTCGGTGTAGGTTTTCAGGCTCGCATTAGCATCGATTGCAGTAGATGAGGTGTGAGTGTGATATGGTTTCCTGAAACAAAGTGGGGAGAAAAGACATCTGTAGGACATTCCAAAAGTGGCATACATTTGATTGTCTTGTGGTTTACAATATAATATAATATGCTTTATTACATACAAATGAATAAGAGTAATAACAAATTACAGGACAAAATTGTGATAGCGATGCTGACGCGATGTGTTGACTTTTTATATTTATTTATTAATCTTCGTTTCCAACGCTACTCGACTATCATTGCTAGTGAGTGTCGCATCAACGTGCGCCACGTGCGCCCACAGTAGCCCCCCACGGAGAACGGAGGTCAAGGAAGGCGAAATGCAACACGTCGAGAATGTTGACACACAGTTTTGGGTTTTTCACCGATGTCTTCCGACGGAGATTCAGTGGTGAGTAGGACGTAAGCAGGCTTAAGTCTGTCTAAGGTAACTTTCATCTGCTTGCCTTTAAACAGGATAATGGCCTTTTTTGTCTCTGGCAATGATGTCGTGACGGCCACTGTAATGAGGTTGGAGAGGTTTTCTTACTGTATCATCCCTCAAAAAAACTTGTTTACAATTTTTTAAGTCTTGATAGACAAATGTTACTTTTGATGTATTGTGACAAGAAGTTGGAACTGGCCTTAATGACGACATAATTCTACGGAGACGGGTCAGAATACTGTTGACGTCTTGATACTTGTTTTCTGATGCTGATGGCAGAAGGAATTCACCTGGTAAACGCAACGGTTCACCATGCACTAACTCGGCAGAAGAGGTATTCAAATCTTGTTTATATGACGCGCGTATTCCAAGAAGAACTATTGGGAGTGCTTGGAGCCATGAGCTTTGATGACACATGAGGGCAGCTTTCAGTTGTCGGTGGAATCTCTCTATGATTCCATTACTGGCAGGGTGGTAACTAGTGGTTCTTTGACGTTTAAAGCCAAACTTACCACTAAGCTCTTTGAATAGTTTGGATTCGAATTGTCTCCCTTGATCCGTCGTGATCCTGAGAGGAATGCCAAATCGAGAAAACCAACAGCTTATCAAACTTTCCGCAACTTCTTCAGCAGTAATTCCAACAAGAGGTACAACTTCTGGCCAACGTGTAAATCGGTCTATGATGGTTAAACAATAACGATACGTTTTGACTTCAGGTAGAGGACCGACTAGATCGATGTGAATATGTTCGAATCTTGAAGATGCTGGGAAAATTCCAAGAGGTGTTCTTACGTGACGATTTACCTTAGATCTCTGGCATTTGATGCAGGATTTCGTCCAAGCACGGCAATCTTTACGAATACTCGGCCAAACAAAGCGTTGCGTGGTTGCTTTGATAGTCGCTCTTGCACCTGGATGGCTTAAATTATGGACCATGTCAAATACCGCTCGACGAAGTTGGTGAGGAATATATGGCCGTATTTGAGGTGAAGAGGTGTCGCAAAAAATCTTGATGTTGGTGCCAGGAATGGGGACTTCTTTAAGCTTCAATGAAGTTTCTTGCTGCAAAATTTCTGTGAGTTCTTTACTGGCATTCTGTAAATCGGCGAGAGTACGGTAGTCTAAAAATGTGGCATCGATTGTCGAAATTCTAGAAAATGCGTCTGCTACGATGTTTGCGTCTCCTTTAACATGTCTGATGTCGGTGGTGTACTGTGATATGAAGGAAAGCTGGTTGAGCTGTACGGGAGGAAGCTTCTCACGGTTCTGGGTGAAGGCATACGTAAGTGGTTTGTGGTCGGTGTATATCATACATTGTTGAGCTTTTCTAAAATGTGGCGGAAATGCTTTACTGCGGCGTATACTGCAAAAAGTTCTCTGTAGAACGCTGGCCATTGTGCTTGACGGGGTGTTAATTTTCGAGAGAAAAAGGCAACAGGTTCCCAATTTTCATTAGCAAGTTGTTGAAGGCATGCGCCAATGGCTGTGTTGGACGCATCTGTGAACAGCGCTAGTTCTGCAGCTTCGTCAGGATGAGCAAGTAGTGATGCTTCGGATAGACTGTTCTTACATGCAACAAACGCCTTTTCATCTTCAGAGGTCCAACTCAAAGTCTGGTTTCCTTGAAGACCGGGAAGCATGCAGTGAAGGCGAGCTTGACTTTCGGCAGCATGCGGTATGAATCGACGGTAGAAGTTTAAGACACCAAGAAAACGACGCAGCTGCTTTGCATTTGCTGGGCGTGGATAGTCGAGAAGTGCCGCGGCACGATCTGGAAGCGGTCGGGTGCCGGCAGCGGAGACCTCGTAGCCCAAGAAGCTGACACACTCTTTGCCTAGGACAGTTTTTTGAGTGTTTACAAGTATCCCGTAGTCTTCTAAACGGTTAAACAACTTACGTAAGTGTATGTTGTGTTCCTCCTGCGTCTTAGAGAATACCAAGATGTCGTCGATGTACGCGTAGCAGAAATCATAACGTGCCAGAACTTCATCGATGAATCGCTGAAATGTCTAACCGGCGTTTTTAAAACCAAAACCCATGTACGGAAATTCGAAGAGACCGAATGGTGTAGTAATAGCAGTCTTCTCTACGTCGGCTGGATTCACTGGTATTTGGGTATAAGCTTTTACCAAGTCGATGGTCGAGAAGAATTTGGAGCCTCGGAGCCGGTAAGAAAAATCATGGATATGCCTTACTGGGTATCTATCGCGGATGGTTCGTGCATTCAGGGCTCGGTAGTCACCGCATGGACGCCAGCCGTTACCTTTTTTGGGCACCATATGAAGTGGCGATGCCCAAGGTCCATCAGACCGACGAGCAACGCCTTCGCTCACCATTGTCTCAAATTCAGCCTTGGCGATTCGTAATAGATCTGGGGCCAACCGACGAGGTCTACAGAAGACTGGTGGTCCGTCAGTGGTTTTGATGAAGTGCATCGTTTTGTGTTTTGTAATGCGTAACGTACCTGCTGGTCGGGTGATTGACGGAAATTCATTCAGAATGGGTAAATCAGACGTGACACATTTCACACTGACTTGTGAATGGTTATATCGCTGACATTGTACTGACACTTTGGTGGTGTTGTCTACAAGACGTCCATTTTTGCAGTCAGGAAGAAGACCATAGTGCGCCAAGAAATCGGAGCCAATTATGGCACAACTTACGTCAGCAACAACGAAATTCCAAACAAAACTTCTGCGGAGCCCTAGGTTGAGCGGGATGGTTGTGCTGCCGTACGTCTGGATACTGCTCTTGTTGGCTGCTTGAAGAAAGAAATTTGAACAATTCAGATTTGCGTGCATGTTGCGGCGTGGGTAGCAGCATATATCCGATCCAGTGTCGATGAGGAATCTTGTGTTTGAATGCTTGTCTGTAGCAAAAAGAGGGCTTGGTGTTCGTGGACCACTCGTAGCCGTCTCTACAAGCTGCCGTTCGAGTTTGTCGAAGGCTTGAAAGCGCATGGTGCGTTACATTTTCTTGCATCGGCACCAAAACGTTGATGGAACCAACACCACGAAGAATCACCTACACTGCGGTCGCGGCTGCGACTACTGAAGCGTTTTGACGTACTACGTGATCTTCGGTGCTTTAAGTTAGTTACCTCGCTCTGTAATCTCTTCAACTGTTCAGTGATTGCTTCTAACTGACCTTGCAGACTGGTCATTGCATGATCTGACATGGCGTTGACGTTTGATGCCGCAAACGTTGACGGCTGAACCTCAAGAATCTTATCAGCCGTTGTTGCTAGTTGGTCCGTGGTGAGCTCAGTAGTATCGCATTAACGTGGACAGGTAGGCGTTGCACCCAAAGAGTTTTCAACAACGACTCTTGAACAGCACCTCCAGCTAATGCCCGCAGGTGCCTTAAAAATTGCGAAGGCTTTCGAACGCCGAGCTCCTCCTCCAAAATCAACTGCCGAACTCGCTTTTCCTCGGACAGCGACATACGTTTAATTAGCTCTGTCTTAATGTATGTATACGAGTTTGCTGCGGGAAGCGTGCTGATAATGTCCTCAACCTCGAAGGCATAGCGCTCTTCCAAATTTGCGACCACATATGAAAATTTGGTACTTCCTTCTCTGATGTTCGCGAGCTTAAATTGCGCCTCGAGCTGGGCGAACCATAGTGTTGGACGATCGCGCCAGAATGGTGGCATTTTGACTGAGACCTTATTGACAGACTGTTCCTGTCGAGTCGACATCTGCTGCACAAGGGAAGCAAGATCTTGCTGTAGTCGATCCATGTGCGCGGTAAGTTCGGGGTCACTAATTATGTGGTTTACAATATAATATAATATGCTTTATTACATACAAATGAATAAGAGTAATAACAAATTACAGGACAAAATTGTGATAGCGATGCTGACGCGATGTGTTGACTTTTTATATTATTTATTTATTAATCTTCGTTTCCAACGCTACTCGACTATCATTGCTAGTGAGTGTCGCATCAACGTGCGCCACGTGCGCCCACAGTCTCATTCCAGTTTGCCTCTCGCTCCACTTCGGAACCCTTCACAGGAGAATCCCGTTGTGCGAAGTCTGAGCATCGTAGCCATCGCCGTAAACTTTGGAATGGAGTAGTCCTGCCTGGCTGGTTTTGGGATGAACGTGACCGTAACATCTCGCCAGCGGGCGGGTATATAGCCTAGCGCGAGGCTGGCTTGAAGCAGTCCCTCTAGGTGTGGCTCGATCAGATCCAGGCCCCACTGTAGTAGGGCTGGGAGGATGCCATCTGGACCCGGGGATTTGAATTGGCAAAACTACGTATGACCCAACGGATTCTGCTTCTCTCGCAGACGTGGTGCACTGTGCGCCAGTCGTCCTCGGAGGGGAAGCGGTGCGTCTCCTCTACCTCGGGTGAGGAGCTAGTGGCGACACCAACTGACCCTGGAAAATGAACATCCATTAGCAGTTGTAAGCTTTCGGAGAGGTTGCTGTTCTAATTGCCATCCGCCCTCCTAAGAATACCGATTTCTAGACGGGGGTCGCTGGAAATTAGCTTTTTAAGTCGGGAGACCTCGGAGACGCTCTCGACATCTTCACAGAAAGTACGCCAAGCCTTTCTCTGTTGCTGTCGGATGGTCCTTCTAAACGTCGCTAGGTTTTCCTTGTAAAGGGCCCAGTCGGCGTCAGATTTATTGCGCTTGGCCCTGTTGTAAGCTACTTGCAATAGATGCTAACATTCCAATTTTGGATGATGGTCTGACCTCTTGCGCTGACGAAAGTGGGGACGGTGCCATGGTTGAGTATCTCCAGATTATTGCTAGAAATAAATTCGGAGAGTTTGATACCTCTATATTTATCTGTTGCGTTGCCCCAGGAGGTTGAGTGGGCATTGGAGTCGCAGGCTACGATAAGCTACCAGCCTTCGAGGGTGCATGCTTCCATGAGTTTCAGCAGGCCTCGAGAAGGTGGTTGGTGCTCGATGGGGAGGTAGACAGATGCGAAGATGACATCTCTGGTTCTTCCACGCTCGTTCCACTGCAGTTTTACACAGGTGGTGTCCCCATCTGAGTACTGTGGGAGTAGATGTGCGTGGAGGTGCCCCGGTACGTAGATAGCTGTCCGGGTTTTCTGTGGTCCAGCTTTACTGAAAACAGAGCCGTCGAAACTACCGAAGCCAAGAACCTTAGACCGCATGATCCAAGGTTCTTGTATCAGAGCCACGGTGTTAGTCATCATGTCAAGATATCGGCATAAATTTTCTGATGCACCCCGACTATGATGCAGGCACTGTATTACCCTCAAGGTGCCGTTCGTGCTTGGGGTACCGTCGGTCATCACAACAGTCCTCCAGTTTTTACTGGATGACTGACGGTCGAGAAATACTCTGGTTTCTGTTCATTTGCGAATAAATCTTTCGCCTGTTGCTAAAGATTTTCATTTAGATTTGCTTTTACTAAAGATTTCCTTTTACTAAAGATTTCCTGTTACTAAAGATTTTCTTTTACTAAAGATTTCCGTTTACTAAAGATTTCCTTTCACTAAAGATTTCCGTTTAGTAAAGATTTTCTTTTACTAAAGATTTCCTTTTACTAAAGAATTCTGTTCATTCAGTGATTGTCTATCTGTGTAGATTTCTGTTAAAGAATTTAAGCCATTTGATGCAGAAATAACTTTTATGAAGAACTTTAAATCTGTCATTTATTTTAAATGTCACAACTTTTATTGAATGACTGTTACCGACGGTGAATGAAATTCCCTGGTTTCTCTTCATTTGCGAATAAACCTTCGTCTTTTACAAAAGATTTTCGTTTAGATTTCCTTTTACAAAAGATTTCCTTTTACTAAAGATTTCCTTTTACTAAAGGTTTCCTTTTTCTAAAGATTTCCTTTTACTAAAGATTTCCTTTTACTGAAGGTTTCCTTTTACTAAAGTTTTCATTTTACTAAAGATTTTCCTTCACTAAAGAATTCGGTTCATTCAGTGTTTGTGTACCTGTCTAGATTTAAAATTAAAGAATTTAAGCCATTTGATGCAGAGATAACTTTTATGATGAACTTTAAATTTGTCATTTATTTTAAATGTCACTATTTTTATTGGATAACTGTTACTGATGGTCGAGAAATACTCTGGTATCTCTTCATTTGCGAATAAATATTTCGCCTTTTTCTATAGATACCTTTTTACTAAAGATTTCTTTTTACCAAGGATTTCTTTTTACTAAAGAGTTCCTTTTACTAAAGATTTCCTTTTACTAAAGATTTCCTTTTACTAAAGATTTCCTTTTACTAAAGATTTCCTTTTACTAAAGATTTCCTTTTATTAAAGATTTCCCTTTACTAAAGATTTCCTTTTACTAAAGATTTCCTTTTACCAAAGATTTCCTTTTACCAAAGATTTCCTTTTACTAAGGATTTCCGTTTACTAAAGATTTTTTACTTTAGATTTCCTTTTTCTAGAGATTTCCTTTTACTAAAGATTTCCTTTTACTAAAGATTTCCTCTTACAAAAGATTTCCGTTTAGTAAAGATTTCCTTTTACTAAAGATTTCCTTTTACTAAAGATTTCGTCTTACTAAAGATTTCCTTTTACCAAAGGTTTCCTTTTACTAAAGATTTTTCTTCACTAAAGAATTCGGTTCATTCAGTGTTTGTCTATCTATGTAGATTTCTGTTAAAGAATTTAAGCCATTTGATACAGAAATAACTTTTATGAAGTACTTTAAATCTGTCATTTATTTTAAATGTCACCATTTTTATTGAATGACTGTTACCGACGGTCGACAAATTCCCTGATTTCTCTTCATTTGCGAATAAAGCTTCGCCTTTTACAAGTTTTTCGTTTAGATTTCCTTTTACTAAAGATTTCCTTTTACCAAATATTTCCTTTTACTAAATATTTCCTTTTACTAAATATTTCCTTTTACTAAAGGTTTCCGTTTACTAAAGATTTCCTTTTACTAAAGATTTCCTTTTACTAAAGGCTTCCTTTTATAAAAGATTTCCTTTTACTAAAGATTTCCTTTTACTAAAGATTTCCTTTTACTAAAGATTTGCTTTTACTAAAGATTTCCTTTTACTAAAGATTTCCTTTTACTAAAGATTTCGTTTTACTAAAGATTTGCTTTTATTAGAGATTTCCTTTTACTAAAGATTTCCTTTTACTAAAGATATCCGTTTGGTAAAGATTTCCTTTTACTAAAGAATTCTGTTCATTCAGTGTTTGTCTATCTGTGTAGATTTCTGTTAAAGAATTTAACAGATATAACTTTTATGAAGAACTTTAAATCTGTCATTTATTTTAAATGTCACTATTTTTATTGAATGACTGTTACCGACGGTCGAGAAATTCCCTGGTTTCTCTTCATTTGCGAATAAACCTTCGCCATTTACAAAAGATTTTCGTTTAGATTTCCTTTTACTAAAGATTTCCTTTTGCTAAAGGTTTCCTTTTACTAAAGGTTTCCTTTTACTAAAGAGTTCGGTTCATTCAGTATTTGTCTATCTGTGTAGATACCTGTTAAAGAAATTAAGCCATTTTATGCAGAAATAACTTTTATGAAGAACTTTTATATATCACTATTTTTATTGGATGACTGTTACTGACGGTCGAGAAATACTCTGGTTTCTCTTCATTTGCGAATAAATCTTTCGACTTTTACTACAGATTTTCGTTTAGATTTCCTTTTACTAAATATTTCCTCTTACTAAAGATGTCCTTTTACTAAAGATTTCCTTTTACTAAAGATTTCCTTTTACTAAAGATTTCCTTTTACTAAAGATTTCCTTTTACTAAAGATTTCCTTTTACTAAAGATTTCCTTTTACTAAAGAATTCTGTTCATTCAATGCTTGCTTCTTTGTGTAGATTTCTCTTAAAGAATTCAGCCCCTTTGATGATGAAATAACTGTTATAAAGGACTAAATCCGTCATTTATTTTAAATGTCACTATTTTTATTGGATGACTGTTACCGACGGTCGAGAAATACTCTGGCTTCTCTTCATTTGCGAATAAATCTTTCACATTTAACTGAAGATTTTCGTTTAGATTTCCTTTTACTAAATATTTCCTTTCACTAAAAATTTCCTTTTACTATAGATTTCATTTTACTAAAGATTTCCTTTTACTAAAGAGTTCGGTTCATTCAGTGTTTGTCTATCTGTGTAGATACCTGTTAAAGAAATTAAGCCATTTGATGCAGAAATAACTTTTATGAAGAACTTTAAATTTGTCATTTATTTTATATATCACTATTTTTATTGTATGACTGTTACTGACGGTCGAGAAATACTCTGGTTTCTCTTCATTTGCGAATAAATCTTTTGACTTTTACTACAGATTTTCGTTTAGATTTCCTTTTACTAAAGATTTCCTTTTACTAAATATTTCCTTTTACTAAAGATGTCCTTTTACTAAAGATTTCCTTTTACTAAAGATTTCCTTTTACTAAAGATTTCCTTTTACTAAAGAATTCTGTTCATTCAATGCTTGCTTCTTTGTGTAGATTTCTCTTAAAGAATTCAGCCCCTTTGATGAAGAAATAACTGTTATAAAGGACTAAATCCGTCATTTATTTTAAATGTCACTATTTTTATTGGATGACTGTTACCGACGGTCGAGAAATACTCTGGTTTCTCTTCATTTGCGAATAAATCTTTCGACTTTTACTACAGATTTTCGTTTAGATTTCCTTTTACTAAAGATTTCCTTTTACTAAAGATTTCCTTTTACTAATGATTTCGAGCAAGTTTGTCGGCGTACTGATTGCCCTTGATCCCATTGTGTCCCTTAATCCAGGCCAGGGTGATGGAATTTGACCTGGACGCATTGACCAAGGCCTGGTGACAGTCGAGAAGAAGCCCGGAGGAGAAACGACACCTCTCTAGGGCTAAAATGGACTGCCTGCTGTCAGTGAATATCACTATGTTCCTGCCGGATTTATTGGAGTTGGCGACAACTTCCGAGGCAGCTTTAACGGCGTATAATTCCGCCTGCGTTACAGATGGGTACTTGCCAAGTGGTATGGATAGCCGTGCTTGGAAATCGTGGGAGAAGATCCCTACTCCAGTAACCTCCTGTCGTTTCGACCCGTCGGTGTAGATTTTCAGGCTCGCATTAGCATCGATTGCCGTAGATGAGGTGTGCGTGTGATATGGTTTCCTGAAACAAAGTGGGGAGAAAAGACATCTGTTGAATATTCCAAAAGTGGCATACCTTTGATTGTCTCATTCCAGTTTGCCTCTCGCTCCTCTTCGGAACCCTTCACAGGAGAATCCCGTTGTGCGCAGTCTGAGCATCGTAGCCATCGCCGTCTCTTCAATGAAGATGTCAAGGGGCGGTAGGTACAGCAAGTTCTCCATCGCAGTAGTGGGTGTGATATTCATTGCGCCAGTGATACTTAGGCAGGCCATTCTTTGTTGTGGTTCAGTTTGGTGATAGTAAAAGCTAGCTTGACCCTAGAGAACCACGCCACCGCACCGTAAATTAGCATCGGACGAATAACTGGCGTGTATAACCGAAAGAGTATGCTTTGGTGAAAGACCCCAGGTACGACCTATCCTCTTACACTGGCCGAAAGCTGTACGAGCCCTTTGTACCCTGTTTGTCAGGTGTTTGTCCCATTTCAGTTTTCTGTCGAAGATAATACCGAGGTATTTCACTTCCTCAGAAAGTCTGAGTGGAGTACCGAAGAATATCGGTGGTCTGAAGTTGTCGATCTTGTGCTTTCTGGTGAAAAGCATCAACTCAGTTTTGGCAGGGTTGACTGAAAGTTGTTGGTCCCTGCACCATTCTCAATCAGTTAGAGTGTCACCCTTATCCTGTCGGAAAAGGAATTGGCATGTATGCCCCTGATGCGGATAACTAGGACATCCGCATATCCCGTGACGTAGAAGTGATGGGTATGCAGCAAGTAAAGGAGGCTATCCAATATAAGGTTTCACAAAAGTGGCGACAGGACGCGTCCCTGTGGACAACCGCCGGTGACCATGCCTTTGAGTTTGAAGCCTCCAGTCTTAAGGTTCACCATGCGTGTTGTGAGCAAGGTAATAATCCAGTTTCTGAGCACCGCAGGCACCCTCGCTCCTCAAGGGCACGCTGTATGCTTCGGAAAGTGGTGCGATCGAAAGCACCCTCGATGTCGATGAATACACCTAGGGTTGACTCCAAGGATTTCTCGATGAATCCAGAAACGCTGCATAGCGCTGAGTCGGTGGATCTGCCCAGTGTGTAGGCATGCTGGCTAGGGTATAGCGGTCTGTCAGCCAGTGACGTGTCCCGTATAAAACGGTCGTATAGCCTCTCCAATGTCTTAACGAAGAAGGAAGAGAGGCTGATCGGTCGATAAGACTTTGGAATGGAGTAGTCCTGCCTGGCTGGTTTTGGGATGAACGTGACCGCAACATCACGTCAGCAGGCGGGTATATAGCCTAGCGCGAGGCTAGCTTGAAAAAGTCCCTCTAGGTGTGGCTCGATCACATCCAGGCCCCACTGTAGTAGGGCTGGGAAGATGCCATCTGGACCCGGGGATTTGGATTGGGCAAAACTACGTATGGCCCAACGGATTCTGCTTCTCTCGCAGACGTGGTGCACTGTGCGCCAGTCGTCCTCGGAGGGGAAGCAGCGCGTCTCCTCTACCTCAGGTAAGGAGCTAGTGGCGACACCAACTAAACCTGAAAAATGAACATCCATTAGCAGTCGTAAGCTTTCGGAGAGGTTGCTGTTATAATTGCCATCAGCCCTCCTAAGAATACCGATTTCTCGAGGGGGGTTGCTGGAAATTAGCCTATTATTAGTCGGGAGACCTCGGAGACGCTCTCGATATCTTCACAGAAAGTACGCCAAGCCTTTCTCTGTTGCTGTCGGATGGTCGTTTTAAACGTCGCTAGGTTTTCCTTTAAAGGGTCCAGTCGGCGTCAGATTTAGTGCGCTTGGCCTTGTTGTAAGCTAGTTGCAATAGATGCTAGTTGTAATAGCTGATCGCGAAAGGCGCTGATATCAGTTTTCCTGGGGTCACGTACCAGTCTGATCCATCTGTGGTCGGACATGGAGATTTCCTCCGAAACTTTCCGATTTTTGATGCTTTGAGAGATACTGGGTGTGGTCAACGTTATGTCGATGATGGTCTGACCTCTTGCGCTGACGAAAGTGGGGACCGTGCCATGGTTGAGTATCTCCAGATTATTGCTAGAAATAAATTCAGTGAGCTTGATACCTCTATATTTATCTGTTGCATTGCCCCAGGAGGTTGAGTGGGCAGGTGGTGTCCCCATCTGTGTACTGTGGGAGTAGATGTGCGTGGAGGTGATCCAGTACGTAGATAGCTGTCCGGGTTTTCTGTGGTCCGGCATTACTGAAAACAGAGCCGCTGAGACTACCGAAGCCAAGAACCTTAGACCGCATGATCCAAGGTTCTTGTATCAGAGCCACGGTGTTAGTCATCATGTCAAGATATCGGCATAGAATTGCCGATCCACCCCGACTATGATGCAGGTTGCATTGTATCATCCTCAAGGTGCCGTCCGTCCTTGCGGTACCGTCGGTCATCACCAACAGTCATCCAGTTTTTACTGGATGACTGTTACTGACGGTCGAGAAATACTCTGGTTTCTGTTCATTTGCGAATAAATCTTTCGCCTGTTACTAAAGATTTTTTTTTACTAAAGATTTCCTTTCACTAAAGATTTCCTTTTACTGAAGATTTCCTTTTACTAAAAAGTTTGGTTCATTCAGTGTTCGTCTCTTTGTGAAGATTTGTCTTAAAGAATTAAACCCCTTTGATGAAGAAATAACTCATTAGCGAATAAATCTTTCGCCTTTTACTAAAGATTTTCGTTTATATTTCCTTTTACTAGAGATTTCCCTTTACTAAAGATTTCCTTTTACTAATAAAGATTTCCTTTTACTAAAGATTTCCTTTTACTAAAGATTTTCTCATAACAAAGATTTCCTTTTACTAAAGAGTTCGGTTCATTCAGTGTTTGTCTATCTGTATAGATATCTGTTAAAGAATTAAGGCATTTAATGCGGAAATAACTTTTATGAAGAACTTTATTTAAATTTGTCACTAATTTTAAATGTCACTATTTTTATTGAATAACTGTTACTGACGGCCAAGAAATACTCTGGTTTCTCTTAATTTGCGAAAAAATCTTTCGCCTTTTACTAAATATTTTCGTTTAGATTTCCTTTTACTAAAGATTTCCTTTTACTTAAGAATTTGGTCCATTCAGTGTTGGTCTATCTGTGGAGATTTCTGTTAAAGAATTTATGCCATTTGATGCAGAAATAACTTTTGTGAAAAACATTAAATCTGTCATTTATTTTAAGGGGAGGTTCCCGTCCAAATCGATAAAAAAAGTGTTTTCCCAATTTCTATCCTTATGTTGTCGAGAATACATGAGAGAAAGGATATTTCGATATATGATGTAGTTCTCGAGCTATACGGGGTCGGGCGGGACAGTCCGTCGAATTGTCCGAACTAGCGCTCGGCACGGCTAATAGGGGAGACTTTTTCTATACCTGTTGGGTTGAGTATACGGCAGATATCAAGTTTAGGGTCGTCTGGACGAATTTATACACATTGTAAATTCGTTGGTCTTGAAACAACGTGCTCTCAGTCGTGCGACGATCGTGTGAATGGCAACGTGTCGAAAATGTGCCAAACACATTCATTGAGGTGTACAAACAATACAAATAGCAGCATATATAGCTGCTGGTATTTTCAATGAATGCTATTCATATATTTTGAATACTATGAATATGTTAGGAATCATCATTGACAACAACAGCAGATTCTTCCCCGAGAACGCTGACAAAAAGCGCATCACCGCAGAGGAAAAAGAACATACTCTTCGAAGAACAAGAAGGGACCCTATATGGTGCTGGAATAGCTGATTAAATATAAGTTGTTAGAAACTAACGTGAAATACGATTTTTTTACGTTAAACTTTAAGCGCGATTTTCTCGAAACAACATTTTTCGACGCGCGGTACGCTCTAGAGCTTCAAGTAATGCACCGATTTCAAAGTTTTACCCCTCAAATTAAAGCTAATTTAATTTAGGGGACCCTATCGATGGGTTTTTTCCGAAAAACATATTGTAAATATGTTTTTTTTTTTAACGTTAAAGCAAAAAAACATGAAAAAATGAGTTTCTTTTATTTAAACAGCCGTCATTTTGTTCCTAAGTAATTATTTAAAAATCGGAAAATGATAGGGCCTTACAAATTTTATTTATTTTAAGAATCTTTTTGTGTTTTTGGCTTCAGATCACTTGGCGAGGGTGTCCTAGGTACCGCGCACATCAGTTCGCGCCGAGATCGGTTTTGTTGGCGGAGAGCTGGAGCCGTCATTCTGAATTTTTTTTGTTAATATTCAGTATAATACTTCTTTTGTATACAAATAAAACCCACAAAAAGATTTTCCCTAAATAATTTATTTAGCATAAAAAAAAATCTCGACATTGACGCATTTTTGGGGCCTTTGAACGGGAAACTCCCCTTAAATGTCACTATTTTTATTGGACGACTGTTACTGACGATCGACAAATCATCTGGTTTATCGTCATTTGCGAATAAATCTTTCACCTTTTGCTAAAGATTTTCTTCTACTAAAGAATTCGGTTTATTCAATGTTTGTCTCTCTGTCTGGATTTCTGTTAAACACTTTAAGCGCTTTGATACAGAGGTAACTTTTATGAAGAACCTTAAATCTGCCATTTATTATAAATATCACAATTTTGCTTGAATAACTGTTACGTCGAGAAATACTCTGGTTTCTCTTCATTTGCGCATAAATCTTTCGCCTTTTACTAAAGATTTTCGTTTAGATTTCCTTTTACTAAAAATTTCCTTTTAGGTACTAAAGATTTCCTTTTACTAAAGACTTCCTTTTACTAAAGAATTTGGTTCATTCAGTGTTGGTCTATCTGTGGAGATTTCTGTTAAAGAGTTTAAGCCATTTGGTGCAGAAATAGCTTTTGTAAAGAACTTTAAATCTGTTATTTATTTTAAATATCACTATTTTTATTGGGCGACCGTTGCTGATGCTCGACAAATCATCTGGTTTCTCTTCATTTGCGAATAAATCTTCCGCCTTTTACTAAAGATTTCCTTTTACTAAAGTTTTCCTTTTACTAAAGATTTCCCTTTACTAAAGATTTCCTTTTACCAAAGATTTCCTTTTACTAAAGATTTCCTTTTACTAAAGAATTCTGTTCATTCAATGCTTACTTCCTTGTGTAGACTTCTCTTAAAGAATTCAACCCCTTTGATGAAGAAATAACTGTTATAAAGGACTTTAAATCTGTCATTTATTTTAAATGTCACTATTTTTATTGGATGACTCTTACTGACGGTCGAGAAATACTCTGGCTTCTCTTCATTTGCGAATAAATCTTTCGCATTTTACTGAAGTATTTCGTTTAGATTTCCTTTTACTAAATATTTCCTTTCACTAATGATTTCCTTTCAGTAAAGATTTCCTTTCAGTAAGGATTTCCTTTTACTATAGATTTCATTTTACTGAAGATTTCCTTTTACTAAAGAGTTCGGTTCATTCAGTGTTTGTCTATCTGTGTAGATATCTGTTAAAGAAATTAAGCCATTTGATGCAGAAATAACTTTTATGAAGAACAAAAATTTGTCATTTATTTTAAATATCACTATTTTTATTGGATGACTGTTACTAACGATCGAGAAATACTCTGGTTTCTCTTCATTTGCGAATAAATCTTTCGCCTTTTACTAAAGATTTTCGTTTAGATTTCCTTTTACTAAATATTTTCGTTTAGATTTCCCTTTACTAAAGATTTCCTTTTACTAAAGATTTTCTTTTACTAAATATTTCCTTTTACTAAAGATTTCCTTTTACTAAAGATATCCTTTTACTAAAGATTTCCTTTTACTAAAGATTTCCTTTTACTAAAGATTTCGTTTTACTAAAGATGTCCTTTTACTAATGATTTCGAGCAAGTTTGTCAGCGTATTGATTGCCCTTGATCCCATTGTGTTCCTTAATCCAGGCCAGGGTGATGGAATTTGACCTGGACGCATTGACCAGGGCCTGGTGTCAGTCGAAAAGAAGCCCGGAGGAGAAACGACACCTCTCCAGGGCTAAAATGGACTGCCTGCTGTCAGTGAATGTCACTATGTTCCTGCCGGATTTATTGGAGTTGGCGACAACTTCCGAGGCAATTTTAATGGCGTATAATTCCGCCTGCGTTACAGATGGGTACTTGCCAAGTGGTCCCTACTCAAGTAACCTCCTGTCGTTTCGAGCCGTCGGTGTAGATTTTCAGGCTCGCATTAACATCGATTGCAGTAGATGAGGTGTGCGTGTGATATGGTTTCCTGAAACAAAGTGGGGAGAAAAGACATCTGTAGGACATTCCAAAAGTGGCATACCTTTGATTGTGTCATTCCAGTTTGCCTCTCGCTCCACTTCAGAACCCTTCACAGGAGAATCCCGTTGTGCGAAGTCTGAGCATCGTAGCCATCGCCGTAGACTTTGGAATGGGGTAGTCCTGCCTGGCTGGTTTTGGGATGAACGTGACCGTAACATCTCGCCAGCGGGCGGGTATATAGCCTAGCGCGAGGCTGGCTTGAAGCAGTCCCTCTAGGTGTGGCTCGATCAGATCCAGGCCCCACTGTAGTAGGACTGGGAGAATGCCATCTGGACCCGGGGATTTGAATTGGGCAAAACTACGTATGACCCAACGGATTCTACTTCTCTCGCAGACGTGGTGCACTGTGCGCCAGTCGTCCTCGGAGGGGAAGCGATGCGTCTCCTCTACCTCGGGTGAGGAGCTAGTGGCGACATCAACTGAACCTGGAAAATGAACATCCATTAGCAGTTGTAAGCTTTCGGAGAGGTTGCTGTTCTAATTGCCATCCGCCCTCCAAAGAATACCGATTTCTCGACGGGGGTCGCTGGAAATTAACTTTTTAAGTCGGGAGACCTCGGAGACGCTCTCGACATCTTCACAGAAAGTACGCCAAGCCTTTCACTGTTGCTGTCGGATGGTCCTTTTAAACGTCGCTAGGTTTTCCTTGTAAAGGGCCCAGTCGGCGTCAGATTTAGTGCGCTTGGCCTTGTTGTAAGCTACTTGCAATAGATGCTAGTTGTAATAGATGATCGCGAAAGGCGCTGGTTTCCTGAGGTCACGTACCAGTCTCCGTTTTCCCTTGCAGGGACCAAGATGTGATCCATCTGTGGTCGGACATGGAGATTTCCTCCAAAACATTCCAATTTTGGATGATGGTCTGACCTCTTGCGCTGACGAAAGTGGGGACCGTGCCATGGTTGAGTATCTCCAGATTATTGCTAGAAATAAATTCAGAGAGTTTGATACCTCTATATATATCTGTTGCGTTGCCCCAGGAGGTTGAGTGGGCATTGGAGTCGCAGGCTACGATAAGCTACCAGCCTTCGAGGGTGCATGCTTCCACGAGTTTCAGCAGGCCTCGAGAAGGTGGTTGGTGCTCGATGGAGAGGTAGACAGATGCGAAGATGACATCTCTGGTTCTTCCACGCTCGTTCCACTGCAGTTTTACACAGGTGGTGTCCCCATCTGAGTACTATGGGAGTAGATGTGCGTGGAGGTGCCCCGGTACGTAGATAGCTGTCCGGGTTTTCTGTGGTCCGGCATTACTGAAAACAGAGCCGCCAAGACTACCGAAGCCAAGAACCTTAGACCGCATGATCCAAGGTTCTTGTATCAGAGCCACAGTGTTAGTCATCATGTCAAGATATCGGCATAAATTTTCTGATGCACCCCGACTATGATGCAGGCACTGTATTACCCTCAAGGTGCCGTTCGTGCTTGGGGTACCGTCGGTCATCACAACAGTCATCCAGTTTTTAATGGATGACTGTTACTGACGGTCGAGAAATACTCTGGTTTCTGTTCATTTGCGAATAAATCTTTCGCCTGTTGCTGAAGATTTTCGTTTAGATTTGCTTTTACTAAAGATTTCCCTTTACTAAAGATTTCCTGTTACTAAAGATTTTCTTTTACTAAAGATTTCCGTTTACTAAAGATTTCCTTTCACTAAAGATTTCCTTTTATTAAAGATTTCCTTTTACTAAAGATTTCCTTTTACTAAAGAGTTCGGTTCATTCAGTGTTTGTCTCTTTGTGTAGATTTGTCTTAAAGAATTAAACCCCTTTGATGAAGAAATAACTCATTTACGAATAAATCTTTTACTAAAGATTTTCGCTTATATTTCCTTTTACTAAAGATATCCTTTTGCTGAACATTGCCTTTTACTAAAGATTTCCTTTTACTACAGATTTCCTTTTACTAACTATTTCCTTTTATTAGAGATTTCCTTTTACTAAAGATTTCCTTTTACTGAAGATTTCCTTTATTAAAGATTTCCTTTTACTAAAGATTTCCTTTTATTAGAGGTTATCCCTTTTACTAAAGATTTCCTTTTTCTAAAGAATTTGGTTGGCTCAGTGTTTGTCTATCTGTGTACATTTCTGTTAAAGAAGTTACGCCATTTGATGCAGAAATAACTTTTAAGAAGAACTTTAAATTTGTCACTAATGTTAAATGTCACTATTTTTATGGATGACTGTTGCTGACGGTCGAGAAATCCTCTGGTTTCTCTTCATTTGCAAACAAATCTTCCGCCTATTACTGAAGATTTCCGTTTATGTTTCCTTTTACTAAAGATTTCCTTCATTCAATGTTTTTCTCTCTCTGAAGATCTCTGTTAAAGAATTTAAGCCCTTTGATGCAGAAATAGCTTTTATGAAGACCTTTTATTATAAATGTCACAATTTTTACTGAATGACTTACTGAGAATCGAGAAATCATCTGATTTCTTTTCATTTGCGAATAAATCGTCCGCCTTTTACTAACGAGTTCCGCTTAGATTTCCTTTTACTAAAGAATTCGGTTCATTCAGTGTTTGTCTATCTGTGTAGATTTCTATTAAAGAATTTAATCCCTTTTATGCAGAAATAACTTTTGTGAAGATCTTTAAATCTGTCATTAATTATAAATGTCACAATTTTTCTTGGATGACTGTTACTGACGGTCGTGAAATACTCTTGTATTTCTTCATTTGCGAATAAATTGTTCGTTTTTTACCAAAATTTTTCGTTTAGATTTCCTTTTACTAAAGATATCCTATAACTAAAGAATTCGGTTCATTCAATGTTTGTCTCTTTGTGTAGATTTCTCTTAAAGAATTTAACCCTTTTGATGAAGAAATAACTTTTATGAAGAACTTTAAATCTGCCATTTATTATAAACGTCACAATTATTTTTAATGAAATAACTTTTGTGAAGATCTTTAAATCTGTCATTAATTATAAATGTCACAATTTTTCTTGGATGACTTTTACTGACGGTCGTGAAATACTCTGGTATCTCTTCATTTGCGAATAAATCTTTCGCTTTTTACTAAAATTTTTCGTTTAGATTTCCTTTTACTAAAGACTCCTGAAGAATTCGGTTGATTCGGTGTTTATCTGTCTGTGTAGATTTCTGTTGAAGAATTTAAGCCCTTTGATGCAGAAATAACTTTAATGAAGAACTTTAAATCCGTCATTTATTATAAATGTCACAATTTTTATTGGATGACACGGTCGAGTAATACTCTGTTTTCTCTTCATTTGCGAATAAACCTTTCGCTTTTTCCTAAAGATTTCCATTTAGATTTCCTATTATTAAACAATTCCGTACATTCAATGTTTGTCTCTCTGTGTAGATTTTTGAATTTAAGCCCTTTGATGCAAAAATAACTTTTATGAAGAACTTTAAATGTGTCATTTATTGTGACTGTCACTATTCTTATTGGATGCCTGTTACTGACGGTCGAGAAATATTTTGGTTTCTCCTCATTTGTGAATAAATCTTTCGCCTTTTACTAAAGATTTTTGTTTAGATTTCCTTTTACTAAAGATTTCCTTTTACTAAAGATATCCTTTTACTAAAGAATTCGGTTCATTTAGTATTTGTCTATCTGTGTACATTTCTGTTAAAGAATTTAAGCCATTTGATGCAGAAATAACTTTAATGAAGAACTTTAAATCTGTCATTTATTTTAAATTTCACTATTTTTATTGGATGATTGGTACCGACGGTCGAGAAATTCCCTGGTTTCTCTTCATTTGCGAATAAACCTTCGCCTTTTACAAAATATTTTCGTTTAGATTTCCTTTTACCAAAGGTTTCCTTTTACTAAAGATTTCCTTTTACTAAAGATTTCCTTTTACCAAAGGTTTCCTTTTACTAAAGGTTTCCTTTTACTAAAAATTTCCTTTTACTAAAGATTTCCTTTTACTAAAGGTTTCCTTTTACTAAAGATTTCCTTTTACTAAAGATTTTCCTTCACTAAAGAATTCGGTTCATTCAGTGTTTGTCTATCTGTCTAGATTTAAAATTAAAGAATTTAAGTCATTTGATGCAGAGATAACTTTCATGAACTCTAAATTTGTCATTTATTTTAAATGTCACTATTTTTATTGGATGACTGTTACTGACAGTCGAGAAATACTCTGGTTTCTCTTCATTTGCGAGTAAATATTTCGCCTTTTACTATAGATATCCTTTTACTAAAGATTTCCGTTTACTAAGGATTTCTTTTACTAAGGATTTCCTTTTACTAAAGATTTCCTTTTACTAAAGATTTCCTTTTACTAAAGATTTCCTTTTACTAAAGATTTCCTTTTACTAAAGATTTCCTTTTACTGAAGATTTCCTTTTACCAAAGATTTACTTTTACCAAAGATTTCCTTTTACTAAGGATTTCCGTTTACTGAAGATTTCTTTTTACTTTAGATTTTCTTTTACTAAAGATTTTCGTTTAGTAACGATTTCCTTTTACTAAAGATTTCCTTTTACCAAAGGTTTCCTTTTACTAAAGATTTTCCTTCACTAAAGATTTCGGTTCATTCAGTGTTTGTCTATCTGTGTAGATTTCTGTTAAAGAATTTAAGCCATTTGATGCAGAAATAACTTTCATGAAGAACTTTAAATCTGTCATTTATTTTAAATGTCACCATTTTTATTGAATGACTGTTACCGACGGTCGACAAATTCGCTGGTTTCTCTTCATTTGCGAATAAACCTTCGCCTTTTACAAAAGTTTTTCGTTTAGATTTCCTTTTACTAAAGATTTCCTTTTACTAAATATTTCCTTTTACTAAAGATTTCCTTTTACTAAAGGTTTCCGTTTACTAAAGATTTCCTTTTGCTAAAGGTTTCCTTTTACTAAAGGTTTCCTTTTACTAAAGATTTCCTTTTACTAAAGATTTCCTTCTACTAAAGATTTCCTTTTACTAAAGATTTCCTTTTACTAAAGATTTCCTTTTACTAAAGATTTTCCTTCACTAAAGAATTCGGTTCATACAGTGTTTGTCTATCTGTCTAGATTTAAAATTAAAGAATTTAAGCCATTTGATGCAGAGATAACTTTTATGATGATCTTTAAATCTGTCATTAATTATAAATGTCACAATTTTTCTTGGATGACTGTTACTGACGGTCGTGAAATACTCTGGTATCTCTTCATTTGCGAATAAATCTTTCGCTTTTTACTAAAATTTTTCGTTTAGATTTCCTTTTACTAAAGACTCCTTTCACTAAAGAATTCGGTTGATTCGGTGTTTATCTGTCTGTGTAGATTTCTGTTGAAGAATTTAAGCCCTTTGATGCAGAAATAACTTTAATGAAGAACTTTAAATCCGTCATTTATTATAAATGTCACAATTTTTATTGGATGACACTATTATTAAACTATTCCGTACATTCAATGTTTGTCTCTCTGTGTAGATTTTTGAATTTAAGCCCTTTGATGCAAAAATAACTTTTATGAAGAACTTTAAATGTGTCACTTATTGTAACTGTCACTATTCTTATTGGATGCCTGTTACTGACGGTCGAGAAATATTTTGGTTTCTCCTCATTTGTGAATAAATCTTTCGCCTTTTACTAAAGATTTTTGTTTAGATTTCCTTTTACTAAAGATTTCCTTTAACTAAAGATATCCTTTTACTAAAGAATTCGGTTCATTTAGTATTTGTCTATCTGTGTACATTTCTGTTAAAGAATTTAAGCCATTTGATGCAGAAATAACTTTAATGAAGAACTTTAAATCTGTCATTTATTTTAAATGTCACTATTTTTATTGGATGATTGGTACCGACGGTCGAGAAATTCCCTGGTTTCTCTTCATTTGCGAATAAACCTTCGCCTTTTACAAAATATTTTCGTTTAGATTTCCTTTTACCAAAGGTTTCCTTTTACTAAAGATTTCCTTTTACTAAAGATTTCCTTTTACTAAAGGTTTCCTTTTACTAAAGATTTCCTTTTACTAAAGATTTTCCTTCACTAAAGAATTCGGTTCATTCAGTGTTTGTCTATCTGTCTAGATTTAAAATTAAAGAATTTAAGCCATTTGATGCATAGATAACTTTCATGAACTCTAAATTTGTCATTTATTTTAAATGTCACTATTTTTATTGGATGACTGTTACTGACAGTCGAGAAATACACTGGTTTCTCTTCATTTGCGAGTAAATATTTCGCCTTTTACTATAGATATCCTTTTACTAAAGATTTCCGTTTACTAAGGATTTCTTTTACTAAGGATTTCCTTTTACTAAAGATTTCCTTTTACTAAAGATTTCCTTTTACTAAAGATTTCCTTTTACTAAAGATTTCCTTTTACTGAAGATTTCCTTTTACCAAAGATTTACTTTTACCAAAGATTTCCTTTTACTAAGGATTTCCGTTTACTGAAGATTTCTTTTTACTTTAGATTTTCTTTTACTAAAGATTTCCTTTTACTAAAGATTTCCTTTTACTAAAGATTTCCTTTTACTAAAGATTTTCGTTTAGTAACGATTTCCTTTTACTAAAGATTTCCTTTTACTAAAGATTTCCTTTTACCAAAGGTTTCCTTTTACTAAAGATTTTCCTTCACTAAAGATTTCGGTTCATTCAGTGTTTGTCTATCTGTGTAGATTTCTGTTAAAGAATTTAAGCCATTTGATGCAGAAATAACTTTCATGAAGAACTTTAAATCTGTCATTTATTTTAAATGTCACCATTTTTATTGAATGACTGTTACCGACGGTCGACAAATTCGCTGGTTTCTCTTCATTTGCGAATAAACCTTCGCCTTTTACAAAAGTTTTTCGTTTAGATTTCCTTTTATTAAAGATTTCCTTTTACTAAATATTTCCTTTTACTAAAGATTTCCTTTTACTACAGGTTTCCGTTTACTAAAGATTTCCTTTTGCTAAAGGTTCCCTTTTACTAAAGATTTCCTTTTACTAAAGATTTCCTTTTACTAAAGATTTCCTTTTACTAAAGATTTTCCTTCACTAAAGAATTCGGTTCATACAGTGTTTGTCTATCTGTCTAGATTTAAAATTAAAAAATTTAAGCCATTTGATGCAGAGATAACTTTTATGATGATCTTTAAATCTGTCATTAATTATAAATGTCACAATTTTTCTTGGATGACTGTTACTGACGGTCGTGAAATACTCTGGTATCTCTTCATTTGCGAATGAATCTTTCGCTTTTTACTAAAATTTTTCGTTTAGATTTCCTTTTACTAAAGACTCCTTTCACTAAAGAATTCGGTTGATTCGGTGTTTATCTGTCTGTGTAGATTTCTGTTGAAGAATTTAAGCCCTTTGATGCAGAAATAACTTTAATGAAGAACTTTAAATCCGCCATTTATTATAAATGTCACAATTTTTATTGGATGACACTATTATTAAACTATTCCGTACATTCAATGTTTGTCTCTCTGTGTAGATTTTTGAATTTAAGCCCTTTGATGCAAAAATAACTTTTATGAAGAACTTTAAATGTGTCACTTATTGTAACTGTCACTATTCTTATTGGATGCCTGTTACTGACGGTCGAGAAATATTTTGGTTTCTCCTCATTTGTGAATAAATCTTTCGCCTTTTACTAAAGATTTTTGTTTAGATTTCCTTTTACTAAAGATTTCCTTTTACTAAAGATATCCTTTTACTAAAGAATTCGGTTCATTTAGTATTTGTCTATCTGTGTACGTTTCTGTTAAAGAATTTAAGCCATTTGATGCAGAAATAACTTTAATGAAGAACTTTAAATCTGTCATTTATTTTAAATGTCACTATTTTTATTGAAAGATTGGTACCGACGGTCGAGAAATTCCCTGGTTTCTCTTCATTTGCGAATAAACCTTCGCCTTTTACAAAATATTTTCGTTTAGATTTCCTTTTACCAAAGGTTTCCTTTTACTAAAGATTTCCTTTTACTAAAGATTTCCTTTTACTAAAGGTTTCCTTTTACTAAAGATTTCCTTTTACTAAAGATTTTCCTTCACTAAAGAATTCGGTTCATTCAGTGTTTGTCTATCTGTCTAGATTTAAAATTAAAGAATTTAAGCCATTTGATGCAGAGATAACTTTCATGAACTCTAAATTTGTCATTTATTTTAAATGTCACTATTTTTATTGGATGACTGTTACTGACAGTCGAGAAATACTCTGGTTTCTCTTCATTTGCGAGTAAATATTTCGCCTTTTACTATAGATATCCTTTTACTAAAGATTTCCGTTTACTAAGGATTTCTTTTACTCAGGATTTCCTTTTACTAAAGATTTCCTTTTACTAAAGATTTTCCTTTTACTAAAGATTTCCTTTTACTAAAGATTTCCTTTTACTGAAGATTTCCTTTTACCAAAGATTTACTTTTACCAAAGATTTCCTTTTACTAAGGATTTCCGTTTACTGAAGATTTCTTTTTACTTTAGATTTTCTTTTACTAAAGATTTCCTTTTACTAAAGATTTCCTTTTACTAAAGATTTCCTTTTACCAAAGGTTTCCTTTTACTAAAGATTTTCCTTCACTAAAGATTTCGGTTCATTCAGTGTTTGTCTATCTGTGTAGATTTCTGTTAAAGAATTTAAGCCATTTGATGCAGAAATAACTTTCATGAAGAACTTTAAATCTGTCATTTATTTTAAATGTCACCATTTTTATTGAATGACTGTTACCGACGGTCGACAAATTCGCTGGTTTCTCTTCATTTGCGAATAAACCTTCGCCTTTTACAAAAGTTTTTCGTTTAGATTTCCTTTTACTAAAGATTTCCTTTTACTAAATATTTCCTTTTACTAAAGATTTCCTTTTACTAAAGGTTTCCGTTTACTAAAGATTTCCTTTTGCTAAAGGTTTCCTTTTACTAAAGATTTCCTTTTACTAAAGATTTCCTTCTACTAAAGATTTCCTTTTACTAAAGATTTCCTTTTACTAAAGATTTCCTTTTACTAAAGATTTTCCTTCACTAAAGAATTCGGTTCATACAGTGTTTGTCTATCTGTCTAGATTTAAAATTAAAGAATTTAAGCCATTTGATGCAGAGATAACTTTTATGATGATCTTTAAATCTGTCATTAATTATAAATGTCACAATTTTTCTTGGATGACTGTTACTGACGGTCGTGAAATACTCTGGTATCTCTTCATTTGCGAATAAATCTTTGGCTTTTTACTAAAATTTTTCGTTTAGATTTCCTTTTACTAAAGACTCCTTTCACTAAAGAATTCGGTTGATTCGGTGTTTATCTGTCTGTGTAGATTTCTGTTGAAGAATTTAAGCCCTTTGATGCAGAAATAACTTTAGTGAAGAACATTAAATCCGTCATTTATTATAAATGTCACAATTTTTATTGGATGACACGGTCGAGTAATACTCTGGGTTCTCTTCATTTGCGAATAAACCTTTCGCTTTTTCCTAAAGATTTCCGTTTAGATTTCCTATTATAAAACAATTCCGTTTGTCTCTCTGTGTATATTTCTGAATTTAAGCCCTTTGATGCAAAAATAACTTTTATGAAGAACTTTAAATGTGTCATTTATTGTAACTGTCACTATTCTTATTGGATGCCTGTTACTGACGGTCGAGAAATACTTTGGTTTCTCCTCATTTGTGAATAAATCTTTCGCCTTTTACTAAAGATTTTTGTTTAGATTTCCTTTTACTAAAGATTTCCTTTTACTAAAGATATCCTTTTACTAAAGATATCCTTTTACTAAAGAATTCGGTTCATTCAGTGTTTGTCTATCTGTGTAGATATCTGTTAAAGAATTTAAGCCATTTGATGCAGATGCGGTAGGTCGGAATTTTGTCTTTTGTTTTGAGATTGGATAGACAAGCAGAACAAACAGTTGCAACAGATGTAAGAATACCAAAGAGATGTTTGGTTAGGAAATAGTTTGGGTCCTTTGGACCGGATGTCATAAATACAGATTTTTTCTAGAAGTTTGTGGAACAGTCCGTGTGGTCTGAGGGTTTTTATTATTGAGGGTTTTTGCTAAAATAACGAACTTTGGTTCTGTGTGTGGAGGGGAAACAGCTTTCCTGGTTATGAAGTATATTTTAGAATATCAGTCGAGGTCATGGTTTAGAAGACGAAAGATGTAGTCGTTACGTGTTTTAGGGCAATAGGCCCTTATCTTGTGTTTTGTTTCTATTATTTTATAAAATATATATATAAAATTATTTTTATAAAATAATTATGTCTCTGTCATCAGTTTTCTCTCCAATCATCTTCATTAATGTCAAGAGATTCAATGATTCTTGTACACTCGATTTGAAGGGTTTTTAATCTTTTTGTTAATTTTGTAAATATATTTGTTTTGGTTAGAATTTGACTTTTAATCACCCGAAAGTTATACTTTGTGTTCATTTACTATTATTTTTGGCTTCTAAAAATTTAGCGATACCAAACCCTCAAGGTTTCAAAGAAAGTTCTCGCGTCCTCCGTTTGAATTTGAGTTAAAATAAATTACCTTTTGACCGCTCTGTTGCTACGCCACCAATAAAAACAGGCTCAGGTCTGTAACTTACTACATGGTGTCCAGCGGTGTGGATTTTTGATTAGTGCTTCCATTAATAACAATGGTTGCTATCGGTGTAGTACTTTTGCAAAACTTTTCATAGATTAATTTTAGACAAAGATTTTACTAAGTTTTAGGATATATTCTTGTAGATAAGTTTTTTTATAAGTTTACTAAGTTTTGTATAGGAATAAAGTTAGGGATAGCATCTGTAGAGTGAAGCAATCAAATGCCATTTGATTGAGTAAATAGTTCAATTTAGATTCGTACAAGTCCAGTAAAGTCGACGATTGTGTTATGTTAGGAAGATAGTTGCTCCTTAGAATGGTTAGACATATTAGAGGTATGTCTGTAAAAACGAAAATCAGCGAGTAAAAGGGTTGATAGATAATCTGTAGCATTATCTGTGGTTTCAACGAAGAAACAAAGTAGGTCTTTCGAAAAAGACATGGGCATCAGGTGATTGTGCCAATAAGGGTTTTGAAATTGCACACCCTATGCAATGTTTGTTTCAATGTTTTTGTAGAACATTTTGCGGAGTATGTCAGAACAATATATATGGCTGTACGAATTTGATCGAGATTTTGTCACTGGTGGCAGCTATAATCAATAAATTTGTGACATCGATTTTGATTAGAAAGGTGCTTGATAAGGAGAAAAATGTTTTGTAGAAGTACGTTTCTTTTGGTTATCTTTTGAACTGATCGAGGGCGGTTGAGCTAGATTTAATTGATATTGATTGAATGTGACAGAAATATTGATATAATTATGAGATTATGTATATATTATTTTTAATATTGAATTATATAATATAAAGACGAAAAGGCAAGCTATTATAAAGCAGAAACACAAAAGCTGGAAATGTAGGTACCTGCTCTTTGTGGCGAAGTGAGGTCGACCGTAAACCTTTTTTTTTGCCTGTGGTCAGGGTAAGGCACTTGAAGTGAAAAGAGGGTAACATTGAGAGTATTGTGTAAGAACACAATAAATAGAAAAAAATTAAGGGTATTGAATTATGAGAGAAAACGGACAGAAATAATTATTCAAAGTAGGATCAATTAGTTTGTATTATGAATGGCAGAAGAGATGCACACACGGCAGCGCACATAGAACAAAACACAGTAAGTAATTTAAATATTAATTTTAATATTAATGGGATTGTTCTTGCAATTAGTTTTTTTTTTTAATAATAGGGGGTTTGTATCAAGGGAAATTGCAAGAGCATTTGTTTGTTTTTGTTTACATTTATTTCCGCGAATATGGGTTGGTTGAGTGCAACACATGCAGCAGAAAAAAAAATGGAAG
Source organism: Aphodius granarius (assembly GCA_963971325.1). Classification (NCBI taxonomy): domain Eukaryota; kingdom Metazoa; phylum Arthropoda; class Insecta; order Coleoptera; family Scarabaeidae; genus Aphodius; species Aphodius granarius. The sequence continues at coordinate 17,743,246 of OZ020222.1, read as the reverse complement.
ATTTCAAGAAAGAGTATCCGGCCACGAAGTCGCAAGATGTCTGAAGAAAGTCCGTTGTCCAATCTTATCAAAGGAAGAAGACTGTTTTGATCGACGAGTACGAGATGTTCGCTTATCCAGAACAAACCAAGATTGTCCACCCTGCATGGCATAGCTTCGACGAATTTAAGTTGGAATGGCAGTATCAGAAAGCTGCATTCCAAGAAGTAGCGCCAGTAAGCAAAGTTACGCTGGGCTACAGCATCGATAAGGGGGTCCAGGATTAAAAATTCCTGATGACATGACGCTACAGAAAGCGTGTGATGAGCAGCACAGACGACAGATACCTGTGAGCTCGCGACGATTATTATGGAACCGACGTAATGCTGAGGAGAAATCAGCTTTGGTTCAAAAGGAAGCAGTAAACAAGCCAGGAGAACTGATTTACGTTCCTAAATTGGGTGACTGACCTGGAGACGTACTAAGAGACGTACTGGTCACATAAGATGCATGCACCGGGAGGAACAATTCGAGGCTAAAAGTATGGAGACTAGAATATCTACGACTGACGGCAGAACAAGGATCTTGAAGAGAGAAGATGGTACACGAGCGACATGGATCGAGATTTTGCGATCGGCCTTTTTGATGACACAGAATAAAGAGAAAAAGTGAGTTGTATTGTCTTTTTATGACTTTTTTGATACTGCTAATGTGTTTCTTTCTCCACATGTTTTCCATTGTTCGGGAGCCGATGCCGGGGGACGACTTACAAGCTGGTACCGTACCAAAGGGCACCGCGCAATCCGCGACATGGAATTCAATTTTGTTTTGCGTGGATATAAAAAAATGTAACCGCTAGATATAGGATTTTTTTTGTAAGGAGTTGATATCGGATGACATAAGATAAGACAGATTTTTTTTTTGAATAGTTTGATAGTGTTAATTTGAAGAACGATATTTGCAATCATTCCTCAAACTAAAGGTGGGAGGATTGTGGTAGGTCGGAATTTTGTCTTTTGCATTGAGATTGGATAGACAGGCAGAACAAACAGTTGCAACAGATGTAAGAATACCAAAGAGATGTTTGGTTAGGAAATAGTTTGGGTCCTTTGGACCGGATGTCATAAATACAGATTTTTTTCTAGAAGTTTGTGGAACAGTCCGTGTGGTCTGAGGGTTTTTATTATTGAGGGTTTTTGCTAAAATAACGAACTTTGGTTCTGTGTGTGGAGGGGAAACAGCTTTCCTGGTTATGAAGTATATTTTAGAATATCAGTCGAGGTCGTGGTTTAGAAGACGAAAGATGTAGTCGTTACGTGTTTTAGGGCAATAGACCCTTATCTTGTGTTTTGTTTCTGTGTGTGTGCCCGTGATGCCGTCTCTGCTGATGTAAATTTGCCAATAACAATTTAGGTAATTTTTATAAAATAACTATGTCTCTGTCATCCGTTTTCTCTCCAATCATCTTCATTAATGTCAAGAGGTTCAATGATTCTTGTACACTCGATTTGAAGGGTTTTTAATCTTTTTGTTAATTTTGTAAATATATTTGTTTTGGTTAGAATTTGACCTTTAATTTCGTTTAGATTTCCTTTTACTAAAGATTTCATTTTACTAAAGATTTGCTTTTACTAAAGATTTTCTTTTACAAAAGATTTCCTCTTACTAAAGATTTCCTATTACTAAACATTTCCTTTTACTAAAGATTTCCGTTTACTAAAGATTTCCGTTTACTAAAGATTTTCCTTTACTAAAGATTTCCTTTATTAAGGATTTCCTTTTACTAAAGATTTCCTTTTATTAGAGATTTCCTTTTACTAAAGATTTCCGTTTACAAAAGATTTTCGTTTACAAAAGATTTCCTTTTACTAAAGATTTCGGTTCATTCAGTGTGTGTCTATCTGTGTAGATTTCTGTTAAAGAATTTAAGCCATTTGATGCGGAAATAAATTTTATGAAGAACTTTAAATCTGTCATTTATTTTAAATGTCACTATTTTTATTGGATGATTGATACCGACGGTCGAGAAATTCTCTGGTTTCTCTTCATTTGCGAATAAATCTTTCGCCTTTTAGTAAAGATTTTCGTTTAGATTTCCTTTTACTAAAGATTTCGTTTTACTAAAGATTTCATTTTACTAAACATTTGCTTTTACTAAAGATTTCCTTTTACTAAAGATTGTCTTTTACTAAAGATTTCCTTTTACTAAAGATTTCCTTTTACCAAAGATTTCCGTTTACTAAGTATTTCCGTTTACTAAAGATTTCTTTTTACTAAAGATTTCGTTTTACTAAAGATTTCCTTTTATTAGAGATTTCCTGTTACTAAAGATTTCCTTTTACTAAAGATTTCCGTTTAGTAAAGATTTCCTTTTACTAAAGATTTCCTTTTACCAAAGAATTCTGTTCATTCAGTGTTTGTCTATCTGTGTAGATTTCTATTAAAGAATTTAAGCCATTTGATGCAGAAATAACTTTTATGAAGAACTTTAAATCTGTCATTTATTTTAAATGTCACTATTTTTATGGATGACTGTTACCTACGGTCGAGAAATACTCTGGTTTCTATTCATTTGCGAATAAATCTTTCGCCTTTTAGTAAAGATTTTCGTTTAGATTTCCTTTTACTAAAGATTTCATTTTACTAAAGATTTTCTTTTACTAAAGATTTCCTCTTACTAAAGATTTCCTTTTACTAAACATTTCCTTTTACTAAGGATTTCCTTTTACTAAAGATTTTCTTTTACCAAAGATTTCCTTTTACTAAGGATTTCCTTTTACTAAAGATTTACTTTTATTAGAGATTTCCTTTTACTAAAGATTTCCGTTTAGTAAAGATTTCCTTTTACTAAAGATTTCCTTTTACTAAAGATTTCCTTTTACTAAAGATTTCCTTTTACCAAAGGTTTCCTTTTACTAAAGATTTTCCTTCACTAAAGAATTCGGTTCATTCAGTGTTTGTCTATATGTGTAGATTTCTGTTAAAGAATCTAAGCCATTTGATGCAGAAATAACATTTATGAAGAACTTTAAATCTGTCATTTATTTTAAATGTCACCATTTTTATTGAATGACTGTTACCGACGGTCGAGAAATTCCCTAGTTTCTCTTCATTTGCGAATAAACCTTCGCCTTTTACAAAAGTTTTTCGTTTAGATTTCCTTTTACTAAAGATTTCCTTTTACTAAAGGTTTCCGTTTACTAAAGATTTCCTTTTACTAAAGGTTTCCTTTTACTAAAGATTTCCTTTTACTAATGATTTACTTTTGCTAAAGATATCCTTTTACTAAAGATTTTCCTTCACTAAAGAATTCGGTTCATTCAGTGTTTGTCTATCTGTCTAGATTTAAAATTAAAGAATTTAAGCCATTTGATGCGGAGATAACTTTTATGATGAACTTTAAATTTGTCATTTATTTTAAATGTCACTATTTTCATTGGATGACTGTTACTGACGGTCGAGAAATACTCTGGTTTCTCTTCATTTGCGAATAAATATTTCGCCTTTTACTATAGATATCCTTTTACTAAAGATTTTTTTTTACTAAAGATTTCCTTTTACTAAGGATTTCCTCTTACTAAGTATTTCCTTTTACTAAAGATTTCCTTTTACTAAAGATTTCCTTTTACTAAAGATTTCCTTTTACTAAAGATTTCCTTTTACTAAAGATTTCTTTTTACTAAAGATTTCCTTTTACTAAAGATATCTGTTCATTCAGTGTTTGTCTAGCTCTGTAGATTTCTGTTAAAGAATTTAAGCCATTTGATGCGGAAATAACTTTTATGGAGAACTATAAATCTGTCATTTATTTTAAATGTCACTGTTTTTATTGGATGACTGTTACTGACAGTAGAGAAATACTCTGGTTTCTCTTCATTTGCGAATAAATCTTTCGCCTAAAGATTTGCTTTTACTAAAGATTTTCTTTTACTAAAGATTTCCTTTTACTAAAGATTTCCTTTTACTAAAGATTTCCGTTTACTAAAGATTTGTTTTTGCTAAACATTTCCTTTTACTGAAGATTTCCTTTTATTAAAGATTTTTTTTACTAAAGATTTCCGTTTACTAAAGATTTCCTTTTACTAAAGGTTTTCCTTTACTAAAGAATTCGATTCATTCAGTGTTTGTCTATCCGTGTAGATATGTGTTAAAGAATTTAAGCCATTTGATGCAGAGATAACTTTTATGAAGTTTAACTTTAAATTTATCATTATTTTAAATGTCACCACTTTTATTGGATGACTGTTACTGACGGTCGAGAAATACTCTGGTTTCTCTTCATTTGCGAATAAACCTTTCGCCTTTTACTAAAGATTTTTGTTTAGATTTCCTTTTACTATAGATTTCCTTTTACTAAAGATTTTCTTTTACTAAAGATTTCCTTTTACTAAGAATTTCCTTTTACTAAGAATTTCCTTTTATTAAAGATTTCCTTTTACCAAAGATTTTTTATTAAAGAATTCGGTTCTTTCAGTGTTTGTCTATCTATGTAAATTTCTGTTAAAGAATTTAAGCCATTTGATGCAGAAATAACTTTTATGAAGAACTCTAAATCTACCATTTATTATAAATGTCACAATTTCTCTTGGAAGATTTCCCTTTACTAAAGATTTCCTTTTACTAAAGATTTGCTTTTACTAAAGTAGATTTCTGAACATTCTAACATTCTAACATTTATTATAATTGTTACAGTTTTTACTGGATGACTGTTACTGACGGTCGAGAAATACTTTTCCTAAAGATTTTCGTTTAGATTTCCTTTTACTAAAGAATTCGGTTCATTCGATGTTTGTCTCTCTGTATATACTTCTGTTAAAGGATGAATGTTACATTTTTTCTTAGATGATTACTGATGGTCGAGAAATACTCTTGTTTCTTTTAATTTGCGAATGAATGTTGGGACCCTTTACTAAAGATTTCTGTTTAAATTTATTTTTACTAAAGAATTCATTTCATTTCATTTGTCCCTCTGTGTAGATTTATGGTGAACAATGTAAGCCCTGAATGCAGAAATAACTTTTATGAAGAACTCATTTATGATAAATCTCACTCTGGTTTCTCTTCTCTTTTTGCTAATAAATCTTTCGCCTTTTACTAAATATTTCCGTTTAGACTTTCCTTTATTAACGTCACTATGATTTAATAACCAAGAGTCCTCATTCAATATTATCTAATTCCTGCTATAGCAGGAATTAACAAGAATACTTACACTTAACGGAATAGCACACAAATACTAGAAGAGTAGTTTTTTTTATTTTAATCAAAAAAGCGAGGTTTGTTCGAACAGCAGTCAAACGAATACACAAATTCTTCTGCGCTTGCCACTGCAATTTTCACAAAGCTAAAATGGAACATAACATTTACCATATTATTGATAAAGTAGAAAAGCGCAGAGCGAGCGACGCTATAAACCGCTGATGTTTTTTAATAAACTGTTTAAAAAAAATCGCCCCGTAAAAATGCGAAAATTTATACTGAAAGTGTCTACGCTCGCAAAATTGATTCGCGCACTACTGAAAGTTGGAACCCTAAGGGCTACTTCATCGCACTAAACTCACATTCTACGATTGTGATTTAGATAAGTTGGATTTAGATAATATGGACAGATTTCTATAAAGATTGCGCCCTAAATATAAACAATAAACATGCGCAGATCCTACCTTATAGTGTCTTCTTTGTCATCCCTTGGACCTACTGCAGATGATGACTTCATCTCACAAAGCTGCCTCTCCGTTAGTTGTCCTTCACCTTGAACTTCATTTTGAGCTGCCATTTGACACTTCACTCGTAACGTTTATTCGCGCACTACCGAAAGTATCTTCGACAATACGCACGCAACGTTTAATAGTTCTAGAAATATTAATAACTCGGCCGTGTGTACACCGCACTGTTCACGAAGCGACTGAAGATTTTTCAAAAATAAATTCGGTACCTGCGATTAAAATAAAAAGTAGTTACTACTTGTAATAAGAACTGAAGTAGTCATCATATTATCGACCGGCTTTCTTTGTAGACCAACAAAAGGGCATGCATCACATGCTTCAGGCCTGCCATTACGTCACCTAATATAATAATATTGTAATGTTCTGGTATTTTGGATGTTTATATGAAAAAAAGAGTGCATTTCTGCTCACTTCGACCTTCGATAGCTTTTGTATGATAACGGGCAAATGCTGCCAGATGTAAGTTACCGCAGCAGTCAGGTAGAGAGCGTCGAACCGAGCGAAGCGATTACAATAAGTTAAATTGTGTTTTATTTAATTGCAAAGTAAATTATACAAATATTATATATTATAATAATATTATATCTTATTACATTATTTTTAACAGCACCTACTGGTAGTAAATTTAGAACAATGGCGTCCGCTAAAATTTTATGATCAGCCATTTTTTTCTTAGCATGTTTCTTGGTGGGATTTTCTGATATAAACACGTATAATTCTTCTGCTCTTGCTCACTGCTGTTTTTACAAATCTAATATATTTTTCGTCAATTTTTCCTGGTTCTAAATTGAACATTACATTTAGCGTATTATCAATAAAGTGGAGAGCCTCAGAACGAGCGACGCTATAAACTGCCGACCTTTTTCAATAAATTATAAAAATGTCTGAGGTGGCCCTCACCCTACTTTCCGACCACGTCGTTGGCGCAATGAAATATCTAAACACTTTTGCAATTATTCAATTTGGAAAACCACAGCCACTCTGGACCCTACCTAACGTCAGTTTTTATGACATAACGACATTTGTCATCCTGACATTTAATGTTATGTTATGTCAGTGGCACTGACGTTTGTCCAAATCTGACAATTCGCAACGTAGCGACGAATGCAGTGGATTCTATCAAACCGCTAGTATTTATCACCACTTACTAATTCCAGACGAAATTAGAAAACGGTTTTTTTGCCACTATTTGCGATTGAGTGAATGAGCCAGGACCATCTTGGCAAACGGTCAATTTGGATGAGGGACCTAAGTTGCCATGTAAGTATACATTATTTGCTACTGACTTATATATTAACATTGTGTGAATGTAAGAATAATGGGTAACAGTTATTGATCATGGTATATTTCAATAAGTAACATTTTTGTTGTAAAATTTTAGTGATTGAAAATGTAAATGATCCAGTACCATCTTGGCAAACAACCAGTTCTTATGAGAGACCTGCATTGCTTCATAAGTATACATTATTTAAGCCCGATTTAGAGTGCCGTAACCATAACACTTAATCGTTACGTAGAAAAGTTAACCTTGCACGCTTCATTAACTGTGTTTTTAGTGTCTGCAACGTTTCTACTTAACGTTAAGACAAGCACAATGTTGCAGATATTCTTAAGTGTTATCATTAAGACACTAGTGTTACACTTATGCCAAAAATAATGTAAATTATTGAATATCATATGTTCATAGATCACAAGCGCAAGCACGAGGTGCTCAAAAGAATTGGTGTCAAGAAAGCTGCAGACCTATCGCCAAAAAGTAAACATTTATATGATGAACTAAAATATTATAATATATAATATATAGGGCGAATCATTTTCCACAAGCGGAGGGAAACCATCACGAAGAGAGATTTTAAGAGATGCCATTTCAAGCATGTACCGTGTAAGGGCAAGTTTTTTTCTATCCCAGTTTGAAAACGAAGGACGTCATCAGCATGGGCATCGCTTTATTCTTGACGACAAGATTTTGGCATTAGTTTTACTTTTAAGCACTGTGGAATTGGCTACAAAATGCTTTCATCCATTTTCAGCTTGCCGTCAAAACGCACACTGCGCCGTTTGCTCTAACAATTTCACATAAGAGCAGGATTGAATATTTTTGCTTCAGTCTCTTCAGTAGTACAACATTTTCAAATCAATTGGACAGGTATTGTGTACTTATATTCGATGAGATGAGTATATCACCGCATCTTCAATTTAATGCAAAAGAGGATGTAGTTGAAGGTTTTGAGCAGTTTGGATGTCGCAGCAGGAACAAAATCGCAAACCACGAGAGGGTTGAAAAATGTAAATATCCGTAATTACAAATATTATTTGATATTTTATCTGCAGGTATTTATGTTACGTGGTATATCTCGGAAATGGAAACAGCCTGTATACTACAGTAGTGTTTATGGTGCAACATCTGCACATGTCATTGTTCGTATTCTGAACTGGATTATCAGGGAGGCACAGAAGTCTGGTTTAGTGATAATTGCCACATTATGTGATCAAGACAAAACAATTAATATAAATAGTATGGATATCATTCCTTTATGTGATATACCCCACTTATTCGAAGAGACCAGAAACTCACTCCTAAAATACAACCTTCACTATGAGGTAAATTCTGAGAAGAAGGTAATATAATTCAATGATATTTTATTTCTCCTTTACAATATTTTTCATTACAGATTGCTAAGTGGGAGCATATCTTCATAGCATACAAAATGTACCCGCATATAGGAAGTGTGCGTAGTATGCCAAAACTGACATTCATAAGGACCAAATAAAAATATCTGGGGTGGCCCTCATCCAACTTTCCGACTAAATTGTTGGCACAATGAAGTGTGAACACTCTTGCAATTATTCAAATTTGTGAAGCCAGAGCCACTCTGTACCAAGGTGCATATATTTTTACCTGGTGTGTGCAATTGGCGATTGACTCTGTCTAACAGTCATTCCCTCTTCGTTTATTTTGGTCTTGAAATGACAAAATTTTCAAAATATCCCTAGTATTTTGGGAACTTATGAAAACTCCCTAAATTTCTGACAGCTGACGACAATTAAATTTAACCTCTAATCTATCGTTTTGTCATCGTTTGTACAATAATATATAAAGGTTAGATATCATCGAAAATCTGAAATTTTACAGCTGCTACCTATTTCGGCAAGATTATGTAGTCTTTATTCCAGAAATCCGTTCTTATTCTGCGTCTGAAGTTGGTCTGAAGACAGGCATTGTCCAAAAATTCTTATTTATTATTCATGCCATGATTCCGTTGAACTGTAACTGTTCCAGTTAGGAGACATATCCTGCATTTATAAGTATTATTTGTGGAAATGGTTACCCATTTGTTGAAGAAAAGATTGCGACTAAGTTATCCAGTCGCTATTATCAGGATGCATATACTTGAAGCAAGCGGCGCCCAAATTAGCCCCTCTCTGGCATCAATAGGAAAATGTAGAGTATGTTACAAAAGCTTTTTAGTGTTCAATTAGGCTAGGGCTACACTAGGTTTTCTATAAGGCTTTCACCGCCCGAAGCGGTGGTCTAGTAGCGTCCATTTAAAACAATGTATTGCGATCATTCAACGCACTCGCACCGTACATGTAGGCTGCAGACAATACACCTAGTGTAGCCCTAGCATTAGTCATATTCAGGCCAAAGTGGCCTTGGTTATTATTCAATTTTTGATGGATGTCTTGTGATGAGCAGCACGGTGGAGAAACATTAGGCATGACCATAACAGCGGAAGTGATGGCGCTTCAGAGCCAATAGCCTTTTCAAGCTGTCATATGTTTCAAACCGCTAAGGTGTAAATGGGAAATAACAATTGTTTAAAGAATGAGTTGTAAACTGTATGATATCTCCTAGTGGCTTTGCAATACGGCTGAATACATATGAAAGCTTGAAAAGTCATCACTTCCTTCGTTATGGCCGTGCCTAATATTTTTCTGTCATGATGAGCATAATGAAATAGTGTAATATGATGAACAATAAAGTATACTACTACTTTCTGAGATGCAGGGTTATTTATTACATGTTGGATATATTTACTACCTACTGAAGAAAAAAATCTTATGACCGCTCCTTCAATCAAGTGTAGTTATTATCATTTTTATTTAGTCGTAATGATACAATGCTGAAGGTTAATATATTATTAAAAAGACTTTTTACCAGAAACATATTATATTTTTCATGGTTTAAAATACGGCAAAAAGGCCACATAAAAACTAGTAGTAAAAATTGTGAAAAAAATGCACACTGCACTGCTGAAAATAGGGATGCGTGTTGTAGGTAAAAAAGCACTGCTTTGTGCAACAGTAATTTGACTGTAAGTCAATCAAGGTAGAATAAAATTTCCGTAAGCTATAAGAATTGTTTTTAATGAATTCCTTATAACATTTATTACTATACACCATTTTAACATGTTATAACAATAGTTGAACAAGATTATAATGTAACTGAAGACAGTCACTAGTTTCTCATTTATCAAACAATATGCAATGAATCTAATACTAAAAATAAATACTTATGGTATAGGTTGCATTACAAAAAAAGTATGAAAACATTTTTTTTTTTCAAAAAGTGGTGAAATTGAACATTATTAAGTGGGTGTCAGAGTACTACAGAACATTATTAAGTGGGTGTATGTATAGTACTTTAACTTTCACGTTAACATTTAATAATCGGAAACTTAGTCTTAGAAATAGAAATTTATTTAACACTCTGTAGAAAGCAAGTCATTAGAAATTACAAAACATAAGTATATGTATAGCTGTTATTTTATCTGTGCTGCTGGGCAAATTCATCAATATTGTAGGGCGCCTTGTTTGTTAGATGTTCCTTGAGGGTGTTTCGGAAACATCTATTTGTCTTGGATTTCCATTATGATGGGAGGATGTTGTAAATCCGTCATATTCTGCTGTGGTGGACTGTTGTCAGTCCAGAGAATTCTGTCCTCAGGTCGTTCCTGGTTCTAGTTTTGTAGGTATGCTTGCGTTGGCATCTGGGGTTGTGTTTTGTGTACATTGCATAGACACTTTAATATGTAGACAGCATGGACCGTTAGGATTCTATGTTGTTGGAAGAGTGGCTTGGCATGGTTTCCTGGGGCTTCTACTGTCGGGCATCCTATGGCCCACTTCTGTATTATCAGTAAGGACTTGGTGTTTCAATTCCAGACGACAGCCGCGAGTGAAACAATGCAACCCTTGCAGCTTGATACCGTGCGGTTTTTTTAGTTCTTCGGATTGCATAGATGACCCTGCAACTTCCCGAGTTTTTCTGTGTGTTCATACCAGGTGAGACGAGCATCGATGTAGATTCCCAAGAACTTAACTTCTTTTTCCGTTTTTTCCCATCTATCCTTGTGGAATGTCATTTGTTTTGTCTTTTCCTCGTTCAGCATCAATGAATTTTCCTAAAACCAATCTTTTACTTGCTTTATGTATTTTTTTTGCTTCTCTTTGGAGTTCTTCACTTGTTCTGTATGCAAACTGTGCTTTGGTAAAAAGCTTATGTTTGTCAAAGTGCTCGTGTCTTCTCAGCCGAATATCTTCGAGAATTTTAGATACATATTGCTGGCAGGATTGCAATGGGGCGGCAGTTTTTGCAGCTTTCTTGTCACCTTTTTTGTAAATAGGTGTAATTTTGAGTTTCTCCGGGAATATATCTTACTCTATGGATCTATTGAAAATTGTTGCAAGAGGTTTTGAGATGTTGGTGGCCGGGTGTTGAGGCCATAGATGTCTTCGCTCTGCTTAGCTTTGATTGACTGGATAATGTTTTCGATCTCTTTGCTGGATATAAAAAAATGAAACTTTTGCAGGTGTTGTTGCCAGGGATTGTTGTTGTAGGTAGAGGTTGTGGGTTTATTTGGCATCTTTTTGTAGTGTTCACTGAAGTGTTCACTTGCAGGAGTTTCTTGGTCGTTTTCTTTTTCTGCCTGTCTCTTCGTTGATTGATCGCCATAAAGTTTTGTTTCCATCTTCAGCTTGCAGGATCCTTTTGAATTTCGTATCTTTTCATGGCTTCGTTGGTGTTGTTGTCCCCTCTGGCGTCCTGTGGTCGTCGCACAAATTAAGAACCACTTTAAACTTGCACTCATATATGCAACCTGAGAAATGGAACTGAGAAATGGAAATGCAACAGAATTTATGAAATGTGCTTGTAACAATAGTCTATGGCAGACATTCATATCTAGTCTGGAATATGAAATGCCAAGATAGAGAATTACGAGCAAATCTGCTGTTTTATGTTCTTCCGCTAGATACTTCCGGTTAAGTTACCGATTTCTTCTTTGGATGTTTTAGCATAATCGAGATCAGTAAATTTCCTGGTCAGAATATATACTATCTTCTTGTAACTTTCTTATTTTCTTGGCGAGCTTCCTAAAACCCTGTTAGTTTGTAACAGATCTCGTACCTTAATTGAAAAATGAGGTTATGTAAATATCAACACTAGAGTAAAAAAAACTAACCTATAACAGCAGTAAGTACAACACTAATGTTCTATGTAAACTAGGAGAGTCTATAGATTTTAATAGATTAGATCAGATTAAAAATATAACGAAAACTACGATTCTACTAAACAATGCACCATTAAAGAGGTTAATTAAATGTCAACATCAAATATGACAACCGGATCCACTAGAACCAATGCGCAGAAATAAAAATATTATTTTTCAAGGTTGTCGGCTTTTATCATTTCAAAACCGTTTGACGTAAAAAGGGCGTGTTTGTCGAGTATTGCACACACCAGGTAAATATATGCTCCTTGGGCTAACTGCATGCAGTTTACACTGACTTTAGCAAAGCTATTTAATCATACTCTGCTAACAACCAAATTGCGTGGATACATTTTAAGAGTTGTTTTGAATATAATACGTTTCAATAAGTTTCTACAGCATGGGTAATGGATAGACAATGCCATCGTTCAAAAATTTACTGCTACTCATACCCACAGATTCGTTTCGTGGTAGTGGATTACGTTGTCATGCAACCCTGCTACTTAAATTTAAGGTTGGTACTGCAGTGAATTATATTTAGATTAATCCCAAATTATTCGAATTAGGCGTTGGTTAATTTTCAACATACCTGAACCCAGGATCAACGTAGGCAACAAGAATTAAAAATCGGATATGATTTCTGTCACGAAGTGTTATACAAATAGAACCATTTTTACTTTCCGACTAGTAACTTAGAAGGAAAGTATGTAATCGACGGAATTTTTGTTTCGGTATTTTAGCGGAAATACGAATACGATAGCGGCCAAACGGTACAATGGCTCAAGTTGAAATTTTTCATAAATGTTTAAAATTGTCATGGGAGGAACGGGGTTACTTTTAGTGACAATCTGACAACCGGAAGTGGCAAAGGTTCCATGCGTCTTCTGAGGGATTCATCCGATTGAGATGAAACTCATAACAACTCATCCTCCGGCGACTTTAAATATGTATACAAATTTGCAGACCAGTGGGATGAAGTTTATAGAAGCAGTTTGACAGAATACATAGCTTTCGTCGTTGTGTTGCAAATTGATTGACTTTGACAAGGTTCCACTGACATGACAGTAAATGTCAGTATAACAAATGCTAGTATATCACAGAAACTAACGTTAGGTAGGTTCCAGAGTGGCTCTAGATTCACAAAATTGAACAAAATTGAAGTGTTCGGATACTTCATTGTGCCAACCATATAGGCAGAAAGTTGGGTGAAGGCCACCCCACATATTTTATTCCTAGCTCAGCCGAACAAAGGATTTCTTACAGAGTGCGGGTCCTGGTGCTTCTAAGCGGATTATACCTTTTTGGATTGAAAACACATTAGCATTAACTGGAATTAATGGTGGTGAACTCTGCCCGCCCCTCTTCGCTGTTGTCCTAATGCAAGTGAGCAATCACTTATATTAATATACTTGGGTACATGCAGATCTAGGAAATGTTTGTGATTTATTTTTACAGCTAGTATCACCATGTATATCTATATAAGTCGGTTTATTTAAATATAAGAAGGCTTGATGTGAATACGTCTGGAGCACAATGTATAAGTTCCATTTTAAACGAAAACTAGCTTCTCGATATTTTCCACTCATCGCTTATTTACGTCGCATATTCCCGCAACATTCATGGAACATATTAAACTTTTATGAAATATCGACTTGAATGGTGCGGGGTGGCATCGGGAAGGATTGGTATCGTACGTCATCGATTCTGAACGCGAAAAATATTCAAATTATTATCGTTGTTCGACAAAAACTTTTATTGGCTTAATAAATAACGTGGGTATATTGCTGTCTCGTCTCCTGCATTTTGCTGATGCCACGATCCATCTCGGCAAATATCTTGGCGACGAGGATGCCATCTTTATCTTCGGCACACATCAACGACAGGTCGTTGTGAACGTTCGGGAAAAATGGAAATAACAAATTCACACTAAAACTACATCTCGTCAAAAGAATCGTTTCATTTATTATTTTAAAATGTGATCTACAGAATTTGGTTGTTAGTCGGTCTTCCTCATCAGAATATATAGTTTTCTTATTCTTTCCATTCTTGTTAATAACTGAAGTCTCTAAAGACAATTCTGTTTATGTACCGCATATCCGTAATGGTTTAGAGTGATATAACTGAATTGAAAATACTTTTGAACCTTACAGTGGAAACCTGTATATTGCTAAATCTTTCCGACATCCCGTAATAGCGAGAAAAACGGCCTGTATTGCGGAAGAGGTATTTTGTATTGTATTTTTTACATTGTATTCCATGGTTGATTGCTGCGTAATGTTTAAATTCAATTCAGCGCAGTTTTATGACATCCAGTTTCCAACGATAACTTTAACTTTGTTCTTAACTGTTTGATCTTTCGACGAATCGGTGGAGTTCATTATTCCTCGCGTCAAGACCTACTATCCATCAAACTTCGTTCACTCGAACGTGTTACACTCCGTTTAATAGTTGTACTGAAGCAGAATGTATGTTTTCATACTTGCAAAAAAAAATCTGTGGTCAATTATAGTGCGAGGTGCACTTTGCGTTCCACCTCGATGGCAGATAAAAGTGCTAAATATTTAAAATATTCATTTATTACAAAGAACTGAGTACTGAAAATTACCTTCATCCATTTCAAAACATCACTGAAATTCTTTGGTAAAACGTCTTATATTGGGCAAATTAAGTATTCTGTATGACAAATAAGGAAGTGCTTTTTAGTAGGCCATTTCAGAAGGCGTACGCCAAATATTTCTTAACGTGTGTGGTGTGTGACGTACCTACTTGACATGAGCTCATTAACCTAAAGTGTTAGTAATTTAAATGTCATATTGAACGATCAATTTTGATCAATTCGCTTGAATAAACCCCTTAACTACATATACAGAATATTCTTCACAACTGGTTCATTAAAATATGTTTGGGTTCTAGTATGCTTACGTCTTCAATATTCAGGCTATAGAGGTTGCTCATTCTTTAGACCCTTTTATCTAAAATATTTTTAAGATTTACGCCACTTCCGGCCTATGTTCTCTATGTTATGCTATGTTTCTGAAAACCATACTCCACAGCCATTGTTTACGTTTAAAAGTTTGAAATTGGTACAGTTACTTCTCAGATATTATTAAACGGGAGGTCGTGGTTGTATCGCTCTGTATCTTATACAGGCTCCTCAAAAATTAAATTACCATATTTGAATATTTAATACGGTCTATTGTAGAAAACTTGAAAATTCTAAATGGAATACCCCATATTTGAATAACCTATCAGATAGAGAATTTAATGTTTTACAAATGTTTAAATGTGACGTTGGTCTCCCCGATTAAGGTCACTTTTATTGAGTCTCCATTGAGTTTCCATCCTTGACCAGTTTCCCTTCCATAATATCCTGACTAATAAGTACGAAACATGTGTCTACGGTGTCTACGGTTGCATTTAAAATAGCGGTTATGCCCGAAAAAGTACTTTTTACTGTTTAAATTTCACCGAAAATAATTCCTTTTTCCTTTATTGTACCTGGGTTAAGGTTGTACCTCGGGGTGTACTTGTCACCTCGGCGCGACGTTGCTTCTTGTCCTCAAATCCGAGGATGTCGTGACTGAAGCTCCAATTGGCGACGTTGGTCTTCCCGATTTAGGTCCCTTTTATTGAGTTCTTTATTGAGTTTCCATCCTTCCTCTTTGGCCATACCTACGGTGACCATTCGTACTGTTTTTAAGACGCTGTACTGTTTTTTTTTCTCTTTAAGCATAAATGTACTGGTTTTTATTTTTTTTGTACTGTTTTTTTAATGTGTACATTGAGTTTGAGAATAAGTATAAAATACGACCTATTGCGCTATCAATTTTGCCTACCCCCCACGAATTTTGAATAGTGTGATCGCCCATATTTTACCACCAACTTGCTAAGCTGCTATTGGCTGAATGACCGAGTGACGTTATTCTGCTCGAATTTGTCTAGATTTTCGGAGTTTTACTTCGCTTTTGTTGTCTGATTTTTTATTATATTTATTTTAGCCATTTCAAAAAAGAAGAAAATGTGTATTTAATTCA
Organism: Aphodius granarius; assembly: GCA_963971325.1. NCBI lineage: Eukaryota > Metazoa > Arthropoda > Insecta > Coleoptera > Scarabaeidae > Aphodius > Aphodius granarius. Next base: position 17,727,019 of record OZ020222.1, on the reverse strand, counting down.
GATCTACAGAAATAGTTTAACATTTATAAAACGAGACTAAAAACGATAATGAAATGAAATGAAATAAATGTATGGCAATATTTTCAATTGCAAATGGTGGAAGAAGTAACATTCAACGGCATGCCAACACAGTAAAACACAAAAGGTCAGATATTGCTGCTTCTTGTAGAAAACATTTGACGGATTTCTGCACATGGGTTTACCATACTTATAAATCATTCATTTCGATCTAATGACTGAACATCGAAATTAATAAAAAAATGTTTTAATAAAAATTATTCCTGCGCAGGCACAAAATGTGAGGTGAATGTATGCAACGTACATACACCTCACTCAATCAATGAAATTAAGGCAGATTTGTTAAATATAAATTATGTTACATTATATTCGGATTGCTCAAATCATGGGATAATTAAAATATGCCCAATATATTTTACACCAAAAGAAAGAATTCATGTAAAAGGTTTAGAAACTAAGCAACTGCAAGGGGAATCTTCTGATATAATTTCAAACTACATTAAAGATACTATTAGGTGTTAATATAAAAGATAAAGTGGTTGCCCTTTGTGCTAATAATACAAACTGTAACTTTGGTGGTGCATCTAGACGTGGTAAGAATAATGTTTTGGTAAAATTCAGGAATGCAATAAAAACAAAATAATTTGTGTAAATTGTGCCGCTCATATTCTAAATAATTGTATACAAACAGCAGCACAATATCTTCCCATTGATATAGAAAATGTAGTCGTTAAAATGCATTCTTTTTACTTTTCGACTAGTACCCTAGAAGGAAAGTATTGTAATCGACGGAAAAAAAATTGAGATTTCGGTGGAAATACGCGTTTTGGGGTCCCCTGAACCGATTGCAATGAGTTCTGGAAAATGTATGTATGTATGTGTGTATGTATGTGTGTATGTATGTGTGAATGTATGTGCGTATGTATGTCCGTGAACACGATAGCGCCCAGATGAAACAACGGATCGGGCTAAAATTTGGTATAAGTATTTAGAATTGCCAGGAGACGAACTGGATTGTTTTTGGTGACAATCTGACAACCGGAAGTGGCAAATGTCACATACGTTTTCTTAGGAATTCATCCGATTTGGACCAATCTGACACCATCTCATTCTGCAGTGATTTTAAATATGTATATAAGTTTACAGATCAATCGGATGAGCGGTTTAGGCGCTATAGGAATTTTTATCAGTTGGTATGTAACGTAATGGAGAACTGACGTCATCATACCGCGTTAGCTGACACGTTATTGTTTGAATATTATTGCCACTCGCAATTGACGAATAAATAAACAAGAAATAGAGAAATAAACCTAGTATGAAAACACGGATACGTGACAGTATCAATATATTAGAGTTCTTTGTATCGAGTGAACTCTATACGTTCAGAGAGTTTATAAATGTGTAAACAGTGTGTTAATGTAGACGGAAAGTTGGGTGGGGGCCACGCCAGATATTTTTATATATATACTGTGCGTGAAAATTTCAAGGAAATATGTGGACAACGTCGATGTAGAGTACCATAAATTGTTGGGATAAAGTAAGACCAGATGGTTAACACTTAAGCCAGCATTAGAAAAAATCTTAAAGCTATTTAAATCTTTAAAGGAATATTTCTTAAACCAAGAGAAATGCCCTATAATTTTGAAACAATGTTTTTATTATCAACGCTCAGAAGCTTTTTTGTAGGTACAGTCAAGCTGCTACTTTTCATTATAATATTTCTCTTATTGAATCCCAAAAAATATCCATGCTAGAAGTATGTTTGATTATTAAAAATCTAAAATGTAAATTAATGACACGAAATGATGAGGTACTTTTACCTTTAAATGTAAAAAAATATTAGTGAAATGGATAAATCTGGGCAGGTTAATATGTCTGAATTTAAATCTGCAGTTGCAAATTTTTATGAGACATGCATTGGTTATACAACCCAGTGGAATACTGCATTTGTAGAAATTCAGATATATGATTGATATTGATATAGAAAATCCGTGTCTTTTTGTCCTGTTTTTTTTTTGTCAGAAAATAATGGTCACCGTAGCTATACCGTACTGACGAGGGCGAAACACGTGTATACGGTTGCAGTTAAGATATCGGTTATGACCGAAAAAATACCTTTTACGGTTTATATATAAAGTGAGAAAAGCCTTAGGCTGATCTTCCCCTGCCATCAAAAATATATATCTGGGGTGGCCCTCACCCAACTTTCCGACTACATCGTTGGCACACTGAGGTGTCTAAATACTTTTCCAATTATTCAAACTTGTGAAGCCAGAGCCACTCAGGACCCTACCCAACGTCAGTTTTTATGACATAATGAAATTTGTCATGATGACATTTAATATCAAGTCATGTCAGTGGTACTAACGATTGTCAAAATCTGACAATTTGCAACACAGCGACGAAGGCTGGGGATTCTGACAAACTGCTTCTATCGACGCTTATAGGGCCTAAACCGTTCATCCCACTGACCTGCAAATTTGTATACATATTAATAAAAAGTTACTGGAGTTGGTAGCAGTTTGATCTCAATCGGATGAATCCGTCAGAAGACGCATGTAACATTTGCCACTTGCGATTGTCAGATTGTCACAAAATCAATCCACTTCGGCCCCCGGTAGTTCTTAATGTGTATGCCAAATTTCATCCCGTTCCCTTTGGGTACAATCGTGTTCACAGACATATACACATACATACATACAGACATTTTCCAGAAATCATTACGATCGATTCAGACCCCAAAACGCGCCCCAAACCCCGCTGAAATCTCGATTTTTTTCTGTCGATTACAATACTTCCCTTCTAGGGTACTAGTCGGAAAGTAAAAAATCATTAACTCATTGGATTATAATTATAAATCATTAGATTATTACACAATCTTCACTAATTAAGACAGGCTACCTGACTACTTGTTATCCAATAGAAAATTTCTTAAGCTAGACAGAGTAGTACTGAATATAGCTATGTGCAATTCATTATCATGCTAAATTACGCGGAATTTAAAATTTATTTTACATTCACGGAAAATGTAATAAAAATTTTAGGTAGGTAAGTCGAAAGATATTCAAGTACAAAAAATTAAAAAATAAAAAGCCAGGCTTTCTTGCTTTTTTTCAATCCAAAAGAATGTGAAGAAATGTCCTATAACAAGTGATGAGGACAATTAAATTAAAATATTTGTATTTATGTACGTACTTTTATATATATATACTTTTATATATAATAACAATCTGTATAATACGTCGTACCATATTGCAAATTGAATCTGCACCGTTTTTTTAATTAGTTTCTATAGCGCTTATCAAAGAAAAATATTCGATGGATGGTTTCTTTCTCCATATTTTATATTATAAACCCTAACCCACTTAAAACAGCTGATCTGCTGATCTAGGTACACCGTCAATCCTGCTCACATAGGACAAGAAATAAACGCCGCCGTCGCGTCGGCATTAAATGCGCACATTCCCTGATGAAGTATATACGGCCCGGTGGGCATAAGTGGATCCATATGTTACGTGATCTGCTGCCGAATGCGGCATTAAGAGTAGTAGTGGTGGATTCGATCTGCAATCAAAATGGTAATTCGGACGTCAAATGCAGTGCGGCCAACGAGCGACTACCAATGCCCCAGTTATTGGTCGTCTTTGCATTCCGTTCGGTCCTTTTTCGAATTACTGATCAATTGTTGGAATTGCACCTTTAAAATTTAAATTTGAAATTCAGGGTACTTACTTTTATCGGTATTAGTTTAATCATGGTCTCAAAGCTTCAAATGGTTTATAGAAAAGCACTACAATAATCTTAAAGCTACATTGCATAACAAATCATATTTTGGAAGTACACTTAGGTATTAATCGTACTAATTGTAATTGCACATGACCATACTTCAAACAGAAATATCTGTGGTGGCCCTCACCCTACTTTCCGACTACATCGTTGGTACAAATGTAATATCTAAACACTGTTGAAATTATTCAATTTTGTAAAACCACAGCCAATCTGGGCCCTAACTAACGTCAGTTTCTATGACATAATGACATTTGTCGTCCTGACACTTAATGTCATTTAATGTCATGTCAAGTGATGGCAATGACGTTTGTCAAAATCTAATAATTCGCAACACAGCGACGCAGGCTGTGGATTCTGTCAAACCGCTTCTATAAAAGCATATAGCGTCTAAACCATTCATTCCACTCATATGCAAATTTGTATACGTATTTAAAGTCACTGGAGGACTAGTTGGTATGAGTCGGTCTCAATCGGATAAATTCCACAGAAGATGCATGTAACATTTGTCACCAACGGTTGTCAGATTGTCACCAAAAACAATCCAGTACGTCCCCCGGTAATACGTATGCGAAATTACAGCCTGATTCGTTGTTCCGTTTGAGCGCTATCGTGTTCACGGACATACACACATACACATACACCACACATACACACCCACATACATTTTCCAGAAATCATTGCAATCGATTCCGTCAAACCGCGTATTTCCGCGAAAATCTCGAAACCACAAAGTTACAGTAATTGATACAGTCTAATGCCCGTTTGCACCACTTGTGTTAAGAATGGCTTAAGTATGAGATCGTACTTATGTCATCGATTTTGTTTGCACCGTCGCATATCCATTACCTAACTACAGTTAAGAACTTAAGCCTAGAAAATCGACGACTTAAAGCCGGCGTAAATATAATCTTATGCCCGTTTGCACAGTATCTATTAAGTATGGCTTAAATTTAAGAACAGCTTATCTTTATGCCTAACGTAAGTCGGGCATCATTTGCACCGTTTGCATGTCAGCCTTTCCTAACTTAAGCATTACTTAAGTGTTTCTGACGTTGGCAACACTGTAAAGTTATAGTTATATTACTTGGTTGATTGAAATACTTGGTTCTAAAATCAACAGTATTGCGTCACTTGTCAAAACTTTCAATAGGTTAATGTGGCGGCAAATTTGAATTACTTTCATAACTACAAAAATTGCGGCACAAAAAAAAAGAATTTATGATCAAAATGAAACCATTATTTGTAATACACAATAAAAATGTAAATTTACATTACAAACTCCTAAAATCGCTTGATAACATGACAAATTGACAAATATAAGTAGTGTTTTGACATTTCTTGAAACGACGTTTCATGTGCACCGTATGTCTACATCACAGTCAACCAATCACAACTAAGCCTATATTTACGCCGGCTTTAAGCCGTCGATTTTCTAGGCTTAATTTCGTCGTTTTTGACTGTAGTTAGGTAATGGATATGTGGCGGTGCAAACAAAATCGATGACATAAGTACGATCTGATACTTAAGCCTTTCTTAACACAAACGGTGCAAACGGGCATAAGTCCGGCTCAGATCCATAAGTATTGCAGACGATTTTCTAAATGTCACAATTTGCGGGCAATGAAAATGACTTGCAATGCATTCATTTTGAATGACGGTTTGAATGAAAATGCATACACCTCCGTGGATGTGAATTTGTCTGGAATAATTAGATGCTAAATACATATACTTATCTAATGCCCGTTTGCACCGTATTTATTAAGAACGACTTAAATTTAAGAACAGCTTATCTTTATGCCTAACTTAAGTCAGGCATCATTTGCACCGTTCGCATGTCAGCCTTTCCTAACTTAAGCATTACTTAAGGGTTTCTGACGTTGGCAACACTGTAAAGTTCTAGTTATATTTGGAAATACTTGGTTCTAAATTCAACAGTATTGCGTCACTTGTCAAAAATTTGAATAGGTTAATGTGGCGGCAAATTTGAATTACTTTCATAACTACAAAAATTACGGCACAAAAAAAAGAATTTATGATCAAAATGAAACCATTATTTCTAATACATAATAAAACTGTAATTTTACATTACAAACTCCTAAAATCGCTTGATAACATGATAAATTGACACATATAGGTACTGTCTTGACATTTCTTAAAACGACATTTCATGTACAATGTGTGTCTACACCACAATCAACCAATTACAACTAAGCTTATATTTACGCTGGCTTTAAGCCGTAGATTTTCTAGGCTTAAGTTAGGTCGTTCTTAACTGTAGTTAGGTAATGGATATGTGACGGTGCAAACAAAATCGATGACATAAGTACGATCTCATACTTAAGCCTTTCTTAACACAAACGGTGCAAACGGGCATAATACAACGGATGTGATGCCAACAACAAGGCGTATCAAGAAAATGAGGAACAAAGACGTTTCGATCATAAACACGGTTCCCTGAAAAGACTTTTGTGTAAGAAACAATTGACCATGTATTTGGAACTCCTCTGCTTTAGTATGACCCTAACTACGTTCAGAAATGAACTTGAAATATTTCATCGAAGTCCAAAACAAAATCAATTTTTATCAGAGGGCGATAGTAAGCTTGGCGTAGAGTAGTAACAATCCCATTTCTGCCCTCTGGGGTTGTGACCAGATGTTTTTTGCTTTGTTATTAGTATATATTATTTATTACTTAGTAATAATAAACTTTAGTAAAAAGTTTTATTATTTCTATATTTTTCCCTGAAATAAGTTTTGGGTTTAAAAAATTTACCAAGTATTTGGCAACACTACTGCACTTTAGTATTGTAGCAATATACATGACTGGTGCCAGCAGAGAACCTTCCAGAAGACCGAAGATATCACGAGAAGATATCAGAAGATATCAGAGCAACAGTTGTGCAAATCTTGCCGGTGCTGACGTATGCTCAAACCCATGGATACTGGATCTTGCTTTTCAACACAATGCATCTTGGAATGGAAATCCCACCAACCGATAATCGCAAGCGAAATATAAAAGATGAATTTGGTTGTTTCCACAGTAAGTACTTCTTCGGTGATTGTCTTTTTGCTGCGATAGATGATTTTATTTTTTTGCGAATAGCATCTTGGTAGTTTCTGATGCGGGTTTTTGTTGTAACTTTGGTGGTTATGACCGCCGATAGTGACTATAATATGGTAAACAATGACGGTTCTTTTGATATTCGTTATGATAATCCTGACTCGTTCCATGAGAGTCACGGAACTAGGAATAAGGTGGTGCAGGTTGTTTTTGGCGGAAGAAGTTGAGTTGTGAAGGGTGAGGGCAAGGCCCTAAACGTTTCTAAGTAACAAAATCTAGTTATCATGATCGCAAATTGTAGAAGTTTTTGTATATATGAATCGTTTTTCTTTAGGACTTAACTATTAGAGTGGTAATTATTGACTATTTTTTGAATTTGGTGTTATTGAGTGGGCGAAACTCCGACCTTTTCAGTGTAGTTACCCCTATTAATTACCTACAATTTACTAATCAAAGTTATGTATCAACTTTTGTAATTGTTATAAACATTTATATAACCCACTTGATAAGCCACACACCAATTTACCGCTTTACTTATGTAAGAGGGGTTGCAACCATAAGGGTAGTGTCGTATTGATACCATTACTAGCTGTAGAATTTCAAGTAGATTCTGAATTTCATATCCCCCATGTTCTACGGCAGGCATGGGTAAACTGCGGCCCGCGGGCCGCATAGAGCAGAGTGGAGATATGACACTGCCGTGAGCGGGAGGACAGCGGGTAATGGTTGCCGATGCCTGTTCTACTTGAGTAGCTTTATCGATTGACATATGTATAATTAAGAAATTCGAACAAAAAAAGTTATGGATACCTATCTTTTTTGCCCTCAGACACAAAGTGATTTTTACTCTGACTAGTACCCTAGAAGAAAAGTATTGTAATATGTATGTATTGTAATCGACGGAAAAAAATTTGAGATATCAGCGGAAATACGCGTTTTGGGGTCCCCTGAATCGATTGCAATGATATCTGGAAAATGTATGTATGTGTGTATGTTTGTATGTGTAGGTGTGTATACTGTGTTTGTCTGTGAACACGACTGCACACAAACGGAACAACGGATCGGGTTGAAATTTTGTATACGTAGTTAGAATTACCAGGGGACGAACTGGATTGTTTTTAGTGACAATCTGACACCTGGAAGTGGCAAATGTTACTTACATTTTCTTAGGGATTTATCCAATTGAGATCAAACTCATACCAACTCATCTTCCAATGACTTTAAATATGTATACTGATTTACAGATGATTGGAATGAACAGTTTAGGCGCTATAAACCTTTATAGAGACAGTTTGACAGAATCGACAGCCTTCGTCGCTGTGTTGGAAATTGTCAGATTTTGACAAAAGTCAGTGCCGCTGACATGACATGACAAATGTCAGTGTGACAAATGTCATTATAACATAGAAACTAACGTGAGGCAGGGTCCAGAGCAACCAGAGTGGCTTCACAAAATTGAATAACTGCAAGAGTGTTTCTGAACATAGTTAGGGTCATACAAAAGCAGAGTAGCTGCCAAATACATGGTCAATTTTTTCTTACCCAAAACTCTTTCCAGGGAACCGTGTAAAGGACAGTGATAAAGACCATTAGCAAGCTAACCAGTAACAAGTATGTGACAGATTGGTATAGAAAATGTGTCGTCTATGCGGCGAGCAACAGATCGCAGGAAGACACCAAAAAGAACAGTCCGTTAGAGCAGATTGCGAATGAAGTTTAAAGATTAAATTTAGAAAATTATAACGTTAATTTTCTCTTGCTTAATCAGAAAATTTCTTTTGATGTTGAGTCTCAATTTTGTTGACATATTTTACTTTAAAGTTTGCAGCTCTCGATCTTGGGGTTTCCATTGTCTGAAATTCTCGTCGCATGCAGCGCAGTGGAAATGAATGCATGTGCAAGTGCGGAAATCGCATTAAATTTAACATTCGACGTTCTCTAGCCACAGTGCAAAGTTGCTGCAGGAATGCTGCTACTACAGCAGCCCGCCTCCGGTCACTTGCGGTCGTCCAGGACCCCATCTAAATATCAGATGGCCCAGCCTGAATATTAAACCGTACTAAACTCCTGCAACTATGTTACATAATCATTGTAATGGGGAAATCGTGTTTTGCTTACGAATCGAGAGCGCGGCTGGACGCTAGCTGATAGAATATGGATGTTACAGGCCACACATTTTTTGTCATTTAATTCCATTCGCCACAGCTACGAGGCGTAATTAATACACCCCATTGTCAATGGAGTATTGTGATCATTATTTCTGTAGAGATTATGGTAATCAACAATGTGAATGTACAAAAATAGTTGTTTATGTCGACAAAGACCAAAAGCTAAGCGAAAAATTGATATTTATCGTTAGCAGTCCGTGATTGGGTGGACAATTGGCGAGAGTTGCCATTTGTCTCTGCTTTTCGTGACCACGAGATCAGCGCCTTGCTGTTATCGAATATAGCTGATCGATCGCTTTGTTGCTCCGATATACGCTTTCCCATAATCACATAGAATACGTTGCACACTTGTGCTAAGAATAGGATAAAACATGAGTAAGCCCGGTATTTGGGATAACGATTTGAATATGGGTTTTATGTTGTGCTTGCAGAGGATAATACGGCCTGGAGACCTATTCTACGATTATAGCGACTGTCGCTGTCGCAATACTGTTTCGATTCGACATAACGTCATATTTCGATATCGCTATAGGTTTAAGATTCTCGATAACGCAATTTATTGCGATGTCGATACGTCGTACCGTTGATATCGCTGCGTATAAAGAATACTACATTACCGGCGGTGGTGTAGGTGTCAAGTAAAGTGTCAAGTTTAGAATTGTCCGATCTAAAAAAATTAATTTTAGGTAAATGCAAAAAAAAATTGTTTGAACAAATGGAATTTATAGATAAGATAAATTAAGATATCTTGAACATGTAATTTATAAGTAATTTCACAAAAGAAACTTTTTCTACCATAATTACAAAAAATGTTAAAATGAATAATAATTAGTTATTTAAACAATAGGAAGAAATTGTTTAATGAATGTCACAATAAGACAATAAACTGCAATTTCGAACTCAGAAAACAGAATTCAGACGGATTTTTGAGAAAAGCTATTTATTTAAACATATATAATTTGTTTAAACAAAAGGAAATAAATTGACACATTTTTATAAACACTACACTTATATTAGGTAAACGAGAATGAAATGATTAGAAGAGATTTTTTTACTTAAGGGTAGTTTTCAGGGTGGGTTGGGGGCGTCAAATCCATATGTATAATAGGTCAAATTCTTCCCTGCAAAGTCCTCTACAAGTGTTCTAACTTTAATCTAACGTTTTCCAAAACCCCGAACAATTATTCGAAAAATACCAAAAAATCTTTTTTCTACTTTGCATTCACAATGCACACATTGTAACACTGTTTTCGGTGTTACAATTAGCAAATTGTAACACATAACAACAAAAGTAAGCACAAACTGATTTTTTAGAATCGCACAAACTGCGAAGTATGTATATTTTTATACATATTTAAACATGCGTGTTGCATCCTAGGTTTCGTACTACTAGTATATGATGGTATATAATAATTATCAATTATTACTTTTTCACAGATATTTGAATTTAAGTGGCAGATAACAGTGTTACCAACGGTTGCACCCATAAATACTCTAGATTGGAATTTTACCTAATATACTTCTAAATTTTTATAAAATTAATGACGCAAAGTAGAAAAAATAGTATATTACACTCGTTTTATAAGACATATTGGCGCATTCGTTCATTCAAACAACTCATGCGCCAATTTGACGTCTTATAAAACTTGTATAATAATATACTATTTCTCCACATCAAAAAAAAAAATTTCAAAAAAAAATCTGATGTGGCCAGGCACATGACTTTATCATACGATACAGCCGTGTTCAGGGGGGCAATTTGGAAGTTCAAGGGGCATCCGCTTACTATGATTTAATTTTTTTTCCAAAAAATGGAATGGACATAAATTATACAAAATTTTCTCTACTATAGTTTATCATTTAACTATTTTGACAAAATTACAGAAATGGCGGCTAATTTGCAAAATCGTTGAAAAATGATAAGAGTAAACCTCGAGTTCCTTTGGGCCCTTTTGGACAAAACTTCTTTCAGCTCTAAGTTTAGTCACGAAACTTCTAAATATGAAGTTTCGTCTGGATACCTTCAGTAGTTTCTCCGGAATCGTCGCCACAAAAAACGGGTCACACCCACATACACACACACACACACAGACATTTTTTTGTACCTTGGTCAAAAATGTTCAGGGGGCCCAAAAAGACCTATTTCCGCTAAAATCTCAATTTTTTTTTTTCGACACGGTTACAATACTTTGTCATACTACGTATGATAAAGTAAAAACGGCGTGTCCACTTTTTTTATTTAGAAACGATTAGGAGGATTTCTATTATCACAAAAAAAATGCAATGCATTTTTGAACCACCCTACTCAATACGCTTACTAATGTACTACTTCACTATACTAAAGAAACCACGATAAAACAGGCTAAATTGTTCATAAAAACTATAAAAAGTGTGGTTATGTACATGTATCGATATCGAATCAACTTAGCGACACCTCCGAAGCACTCGCTAAATTTATCGACATATCGAGAAGTGATGACGTCAGTCGATATCGCAAAGAATGCAGAATAGGTCTATCGATATAGCTACGTGTTCGATATGACGTATTGCGATATCGCTAAAAGGCGTAGAAAAGGTCTCCTGTTCGATCAGTGGTAACGTGCATGTATCATTAGGATTAATGGTTTTGGTGATATGGGTTTTCTTGTTAGATTATAAAGAGTACTCGTTTTACAAGTATGTTGATAACAGCGTATTTTTGGGCAGGGTAGTGATGAGGTTGGGCATTAGGATATCTCTGTGTGTTGGTGGGCTTTCTGTAAATACACTCAGATGCAGAAAAAACGGGTCATTGGGTTATTTTTGTAAAAAAAACAGTTAATTTTTTTGTTTTAGTATTGTCAATAAGAATTTTAGTGTTTGACAATCAAAGAGACACCATCAGAATGAAGAAAAACACAACATATGGTACTTATCAGTTTATGTAATGAACAAAGCGAAAAAAATGTACGTATACACAAAAAAAATGACCCGTTTTTTGCATCTGAGTGTAGTATGGTCAAGGGTGCCATTGACACTGCGTAAAGTTAGGACATCTAGAAATCGGAGTGACCCGTTGACTTTTGCCTCCGTGGCAAGATAAGTGGTTGTTTGTTAAGAGGGCGTTTAAAAGTACCAAAGAGCCTTTGCCAGGCACTGGCATGCCAACAGGTTTGTGGCAAGAGAAATTGATTCATAGAGGGCACTGCGATGTCGATTTGATTTTTATGTTAGCCGAAGACATTGCAGGTGGATCAGGCGATCAAGGTCACGACTCGTGCATGGACCAGTGCGAATACAAAACGTATACGCTCAAGTGTTATATATCTATCTCTTTTTGACTGGCAAAAATAGAAACAGATAGATAGCTCTGAGCGTATGTCACGGCCATCGAACGGTTCAATTATATATCCGCTAGGGTTGCACATTTTATTACCTTTTGCACCTCAGGTAGTGCCATAAACTGAGAAATATATCTCCAGATTTATATATATTCAATTTTCGGTTCCTGTCGAATTTTTGTTCAGCATTATGTGAACTATGCAAAATATTAATATTTATAGAAAAAATGGCATGCCTAAGTAATTATATCGTACAAAGTTGAATTAAAAATCATGAATTAAATATTTAGTACCGTGACAATGAACTTCCTTGTCATTTTAGATATTATACATAAAATTTCAAATTTGTTTTATTGTTTTTTTATGTTGTTACTGATGAAAGCCACAGTTGTTGACCACAATATTGACTAATGAAGTTTTTCGAAAATATAAAAGTATGGAAACTTTAAAAACTCCTTACTACTATATAAATTTCAATTCAAACTCTTGATTGGGGTCGCATATTTTATTGCCGTTTGGAATTTGCGGAAAAGTCAGGTAGAACCATAGACGACTGATCCACATCCATGCATTTTATATTTTCGAATCTCAGTTTCTGTAAAAATATTGTTTAGCTTTATAATAAGAAACTATACAAAATTGTAATATTATAATAACATTGGTATAAAAAAGTATCATTGTATATAAAATGAAATAAAAAATATGCAGAATAATGAATTTATTGAACGTTACATTTGTTTGTGGTTTTACATTAGTTTAGCCGCTTTTTTATTACTGCTACATGAAAGCCAGAGTTGTTGACCAAGAGATTGACAATAAAGTCAAAATCTCTGCCGTATAATTTGTAAATTTTAAATTTCTCCCAAAAGCATATGTCTGATAAAAATATATATACTGTTAGCCGCACAATAAAACTAACGTTTAAACTCACAAATTTAATATTTCCAAGCGGTTACATAAAAACACAATCAGCTCAATTGCCTCTTAAAAACGATCTGTAGGGTTCGTTCCCTTATATAAACAATATTTATCTCGCCCATGCTAATTCAGAGAGCAGTAATTAATAATCCTGCAACTCCTGCAACCCACCATACACCATAGTCTATTGAGTAACATAACAATAAGGTGCATGTGACAATTATATATTTAACATTCGGCCTTTCCTGACTGGAAGACGTCCTCGGATCCACATGTGATCACCGATATATCCCGAGGCTCACAGTATCTTATTCTGCTGCCACGGAATCTCGTCAAGCTCTGCTTGGCACAATGGCATCAGTCTGACTGCCTTGATGACTGGACACCTCGCTATCTGTCGTCGACGTACTGAGCCGATGGATTGACAGCTCGCCATGCAGAGTCGTTGACTTAGCTGCTCACAGGGCAGCTACATGATACGGACAATTTGGACAGCCGTCTGTGCGTCTGCCGTTCCCCACAATTCGGATTGGACGATCCTAAGAACAATTGTCAATTTCTCTCTTTTTTTGGTACATTCGAGTGGACCTCAATTCAATGCGAGATATAGACTAATGCCAATCTCACAAGTTACGACAACAAAGTCTACAACTAGAGCCGCTCTCATAACTTGAGACAACGACGACTCCAACTTAAGTTTCTCTTATTTTTATGCTAGCTAGCGATTCAACTTGAGACAATGACGACAATTAAAACGTCGCTCTCCTTACATCATAACAATTCAAATTGTTATGATGTATTTGCCGTACGACTTGATGTATCGTCGGCCCAGCAGTACACAAGACTCCGCTTTTGGTACACAATACTTTTGGTACACAACAATAAGTTTTCGGTACACAAGACCATGCAGTAAGTATCGTCGGCCCGGCAGTACACAAGACTCCGCTTTTGGTACACAATACTTTTGGTACACAACAATAAGTTTTCGGTACACAAGACCATGCAGTAAGTATCGTCGGCCCGGCAGTACACAAGACTCCGCTTTTGGTACACAATACTTTTGGTACACAACAATAAGTTTTCGGTACACAAGACCATGTAGTATCAAGCCACAAATTGGATTGACAGCCATCTGTAACTGAAAATTCAACAAAACAGTATCCGACAATTTCAACGGGCTGCAACTTATCTTTTCTTTATTGACGAATCATGAGTTGGCACACAAGACCACGCAATGCTTGGATAGGCGCTCATTATGACGATCTCCAGACGGACTGTCGTTTGTTGGACAGGTCATGGCACCACTTCCTTAATACACTGGATCAGACTGGATCACTACTGTTGGATTTGGCAGCACCTGCCTAGTAACTGAAAGTCAACAGAACAGTACACAATAATTACAACCAATAATAACTTATCTTTTCTTCATTGGTATGTCGTCCGTTCGGTATGCAAGTCAATAAGTCTGGTTGATTGTACGATATACTGAATCGTTGCTGTTGGCAGTACACAAGACTGTTTGGTACAGTGAGCCTTGCTAAAGTTTATAGACCACTAAAAGCTCAATGTAATATTAGACTACAATTACAACAACAAGAACATTTTCCCTTAGGTTTTATTCAACTTCTCATAAACGTTTTCTTTTCGACATACAAAGCCGCTATTAATACACTATATTAACATGCATAATAAAATCATCTCATGTTAAAACACTTAAATTTTTTGAGGTCGGAACAATCTTAGACGCTCGCTGGCCACGACTCCCTTGAATCGTCGACGATCATTTGAAAATGACCTCACTTGATAACGATCGTTTCCCAGTACTTCGGTAACCTTCACAGGTCCAATATACTTCGGTACTAGCTTTCCACTTGTGAGACCTTTCACCAGAAGGGTCCTTTCAACCAATACGGCATCTCCCACCTTGAACTCCTTCGGCTTCATTTTTGTTTTGTCAAACTTTAATTTCATCCTTTTTGATGCGGTATCGCAACGAGCCTTTGCATTCTTTCGCATACTATCTAGGTCTTTTCGTTCTACGATATCTAATCGGATCTCGTTATTCAACTTTGGCCTGAATCCATAAAGAAGTTCGCTTGGTGTAACTCCAGTCGTCGCATTTCGTGTGCCATTTATGCCGCGTTGTACTTGGACAAGAACCTCATCCCATTTGTCGTGTTCACCATCAATACTTGCTGTTAGAGATTCTAGGATGGTTCTATTTGAACGCTCAACCTGCCCATTACTCCTAGGCGATGCAATAGCATTCTTTACATGTTTTATGTTATGTTTTTCGCAACATTTTCTAAACTCATTGCAATCGAATCCTTTGCCCCGATCGGTGATTATTCTCACAGGAGCATGAACAAGTTTAATTAATGCTTCTAATTTCTCACACACATGTTTGCTGCAAGTGTCTGGCACTGGATCGATCCAAACAAATTTTGTAAAGGCATCAATTATCACCAAAATTTGTGAATTTCCACCAGGAGTTTTGCAGAAAGGCCCCATATGGTCCATATGCAAGGTATGAAATGGTTCTGCTACCTTTTCGATAGGATGTAGTGCAATCTTCCTTTTGCCGGTGGGTCTTTTTGCAACCATACACGATATACAGTTACCAACAAACTTTTTGGTAAATCTGCGCATTTCGTTGAACCAGTAGGTTGATTTTATAGCGTCCAACGTGCGTTCCCAACCAGGATGTCCGTTGTCGTCGTGGAACATTTTCACAATTCGCCATCTCACATCTCGAGGAATACAAATTTTTGGTGCGTCATTTATTAATTTGCAAACCTTGTCATCTTGAATGACATAGCCGGACTCGGCTTCTCCATCAAGGATTTGTCTTCTTAACAATTGTAAGTCGTCGTCTTGAGATTGTACGCCATATACCCAATCATTAGTTTTAATCGCGAGATTCGTTGCAATTGGGTTACGACTAAGGGCGTCGACATGACTCATTTTGCTGCCTGGACGATGTTCTACTACAAAGTCGAACTCTTGCATTGCCAGCCACCATCTTCCAATTCGTGGTGTCAAGTCTTTCTTTGTCCAAGTCAGACGTATGGCGTTACAATCAGTTAATATTGTGAAGCGTCGTCCGTACAAATAGTTTCTGAATCTTTTTACTGATTCAAGAACAGCTAGTGTCTCTAGTTCGTAACTATGGTATCGTGTTTCAGCATCTGTGGTCTGTCTGCTCATATACGCAATGGGTTTCCAGTTTCCATTATCTTGCTTCTGGAGCAACGCACCGCCAAAACCATGTTTACTTGCATCTGTATGCAGCTGAGTTTCAGATTTTGGATTGTATATTGCCAAAGTTGGTGCTGCCGTTAACTCTGTCTTCAGTTGCTCAAAAGCATTTTCCTGGTCAGGGCCCCAACGCCACACATTATTTTGCTTCAGGAGGGATGTCAACGGCTTAGCTTTTAAAGCAAAATCTTTGATGTACTTTCTGAAGTATGAGGCTAAACCAACAAACTGTCTAGTTTGGTGCATATCCTTCGGTTGTGGGAAGTCCTTAACTGCTATCAGCTTAGATGGAGAGGGTGTTAGTACACCATCTTGAATTTTGGTGCCCAAGTATTCTACAGAATCCTGCAGAAATTCGCATTTGGCTAGGTTGAGAGTAAGGCCAGCATCGCTCAATGCCTTCAATACAGTGTCCAATCGGTCCAAAGCTTCATGTATCGTTGTGGCCACAATTAGAATATCGTCCAAATACACTAACACATAATCATATATTAGTCGTCCTAATGCCATATTTATACCCCGTTGGAAAACGGCTGGTGCATTACGAAGTCCAAACGGCATTCTGGTGAATTGATAATGGCCGTCGGGCGTAATAAAAGCGGTGTACTTGCAACTACTTGCAGCCATTCTGATCTGATGGTATCCAGACTTCAGGTCTAGTGTTGTGAAGATAGTACCACCTGATAGACGTTCAAGTTGATCTTCTATCAGAGGCAATGGATAACAGTCCTTTATCGTGATGGCGTTTAGTTTCCTATAGTCGACGACCATTCGCAAATCCCCAGTTTTCTTCTTAACCAGAAGTATTGGACTTGCATACGGTGAAGTGGTTGGTTCAATTATTTGTCGCTGCATCAGGTCGTCCAGTATTTCTCGTACTTTTTCTCGTTCATATATTGATAATCGGTAGGGCTTGTAGGTGATGGGGACATTGGACGTTAACTCTATGTGCATTTCAATATCAACATTGCTTAGAAGAGCATCATTTTCCTCAAAACAAGTCGGGTATTTAGTGATGATTTGTTCTAAACTTCTTGTTTCCAAATCCAAATTTCTGCTTGTCCGCTGAGTTGCTTGATCTTCCGTTTCTATGCCCCTAGCCAAACAGGTCCCCTTGTCGATAGTCAGGTCTTGCAATCCAAGGTTCATGACTCTTAGTGTACCAAAACCATCCTGTACTTTAATCTTGTTTGGTGGAACTATCATCGTTTGGCCATTTCTCCATTGTTCGGAGTAATTCGTATACACAGTCCCGCTAGTCGTGTTTACGCTAATATTTATAAGGTTGATACCTGGCTTCACGATAGCTTGGTCGTGTAAACTGATAGTTAATTTGTTGTCATCTGGTGTCACAAATGGCAAGTTATCAAACGGATTTTTCCCAGTTAGCTTCAATGCTTGTGCGGTTTTATAAACAAAGACGCCATCGTCTTCGGTGACCGGCCGACCTATCAACGTATCGACGTCTTGCAATGCATCCGGAACTACATAAAATGTTGTAGTGGTTTTAAGTTCATCTATTTCAATTTTCGCGATTACAATACCGAGGGGTGTAACGGTGGCACCGCCGTAGCCTTCAATAACTATATTCTCTGCGTCGGGTTTAATGTCTAACTTTAATTTTTGCGCAATGTCAATTTTTAGCGTATTACACTCACTCCCAAAGTCAATATAGGATGTTATGGTATGTCCATTTATTTTTGCCTTTTTAAAATATTTTGCATTGGAACTATCGTTCACATTGCACACTATTTTACGAATTTGTGTACGCGTATTTTCGTTTTTCTTTTTCTTGAAGCAACTTTCTTCTTTGTGGCCCCTCAATTTGCAATAAGTACAAATTAGATCCGTTACAAAACTTTTACAGTTTGTCTTTTTGTGGCCCTCGCGACCGCACTGATAACATATCATAACTAATTTGTTCTTTGGATTATAGGATTTAACATGCGTGTTGGCGTAACGAGGTTGATTTACCTGATTACGATCATTTTCGGGTGCAGGTTCCACGTTCGATATTAAAAATTGGAGTAAATGTTTAGTACTTACGCACCCAGAAGCTCTTATTCCTGATTTCAGGAATGGATCGTTGATGGTATTGGCCACAATGTCTACGATGACGTGATCTTCTAGTTTGCAGCTTTGGCCAAGAGCTAATTTTCGATAATAAAAATCAACCAAACTCTCCCGTTTATTTCGTTCCAGGTTCACCAGTTCTTTTAATTTTCCGAAGATGCCCTGTTGTGGTGGAAATGCGTCGACTAACTTGTCCTTCCAATCATTCCAGGAACATCGTAGATCAGCCTGGTTATCATACCAAGATTTTGCATTTCCTTTAAGCTTATTGCTCATGCAAAATATTTTGGCTGTATCGTCCCAATTAAAAACATCGCCGGTTGCATCGATGGTACGAAGCCATTGTTCTACGCTGAGTCCTTCAAAGCGACCGTTAAACACCGGGACACTGTCGATCCTCCCTTGATAGTGGCTGGCTTTGTATTTGAGTTTCCTCTGTAATTCCTTTACCTTGAGCTTTAATCCACGTCTACTTCGCTTACTGGTACGAGAACATCGAGAACTGCTACTGGAACTGCTACAGCTACTGCTACTGCTACTGGAGCTTGAACTCGTGCTTGGTCGTCTACGCCTTTTTGTTTTCGGCATTTTTACGCACTTTAATTTTCTCTTGCTTAAAAATTTGGTAACCTCCGCACTAAACAATTTCAAATTTTCGGGTACGGTCCTATCCGGTTGTTATCACGAAATTAAAAAGTTCTTTGTTCGTCAATAGCACCAACAATAACAAATGCCAACGTAGCGTCACAGGCGTTTTTGTGTTTATACACTTAGGCGTCTCTTATGTAAACAAACTTCGGCATCAGTTGGAATAAAGGAAAAGTACACCTTTACTCCAAAAAAATACAATAAATTCGCGACAATTCGCGGTAAAATTCAAAAGCTCTTTGTCACTAAAGCCAGCAATAACAAATTCAATGGTAGCGTCACAGGCGTGTCTTTGTGTCTATGCGTTTCTTATGTAAACAAACTCGCCATCAATTGGAACAAAGGAAATTCACTTTATTTCCAAAAAACGCAATAAATTCGCGGTAAAACCGACGTCACTTTGCACGTAGGTAAAGATCCCACTTCTGATTTGTTAGCCGCACAATAAAACTAACGTTTAAACTCACAAATTTAATATTTCCAAGCGGTTACATAAAAACACAATCAGCTCAATTGCCTCTTAAAAACGATCTGTAGGGTTCGTTCCCTTATATAAACAATATTTATCTCGCCCATGCTAATTCAGAGAGCAGTAATTAATAATCCTGCAACTCCTGCAACCCACCATACACCATAGTCTATTGAGTAACATAACAATAAGGTGCATGTGACAATTATATATTTAACAATACATGTAATAAATTGTAACGGTGCTAGGATTAAAATGACATGCATGAAACAAACATCTTGTAACGTTACTCTTATATACTTAACTGCGATCAATTGTTTTCAAATTTGTAAATATGTACTTCATTCGGACTTGGTATATAGACAAATGGGGGAGAGGGTTATTTCACTCGCGGCTATAAATATAACTCTGTTCTCTTTTTCCCTTTTCTTTTTATCACTAACGTTGGGTTGTCAGGTAAACACTCAGCAGCCTTTTGATATGTTTAATTAGTCTAAAGTATATAAATACAACACAATACTCGTTACTACACATATACGCCCGCATACAACACACAACCGTACCTCGTCGCTTCACCCAGTCGACTCCTTCCCTCTCCTACTCACCGCTGTCACCACGGTCATTGCCAAGATCAGACCGCTTCGTGCACTTTCGGTCGAGTGCGCAGACATACCAAATGCATATTAATAATAATCGCTAACAACTCTGTAGCAAAAAGCGTTCTTAGTCGTGTTTTTCATCAGTTTATTGCAACTGCTTTGTGTTACTGTGTTGTTGATTGGATCGTGGAAATCGTGGACATTTTCGGTTCAATAAAAAATGTAAAGATCCGGATTACATCTTGAAGGCGATTGAAGAACGAAAGGACAGAGCACTGGATCGAGAACTTCACAAAATAGAAAAAAATATGTTGTCAGCAATAAAATAAAAGATGTGATTTTGTTTGCCTAGTGTTTTTTTTGCTTACGTGTATTACTAATTATAACAAATGACAAATGAGACCACACTAATATACTAAATACAAAATTGCGTTCAGTTACACATAAACTAAAAAATACATAAATATGACTATAATGGGATATTTCCACAGCACCGCCGAAAATTAAACTTGTCAATGATATAATGCGTAGCTCTATCCAGTGCTCCAGGAAGACCTCAGCGCATCCAGCGGTAAATAGCAACATCACTACTTGGTAGGTTCGCCATCTGTGGGAATAGCCGGCGGATGGAAGCACTAGGCGCGCACAATTCCAGGTGTATTATATTCCTGTAAGGCAAAAAATGTGCAAACGTATTCACAAAGAAAACAAGTCGAATCTGTCACTAATTCATAGGGCTTTTGAATAAGATAAAAGCATCCCCGCACACTTCGAAGAATCGCACCGTAATTAGTGTGTAAAAAGTGCTAAATAGCCCGGTTTTAACAATCCATTACGCTTCTATCTCGATTTATTTTTCTTCAAAATATAGTTCATTGCGATCTTTGGACCTTTGTCAGTAATATAAAAAATACATGACTACATTCTGGTTCGTATATGAAGCCAGATACAAGCATTTATGTGACCACTTTTCAGCCTAGACTCGGCCAATTTAAACGCCATCTTAAGGAAGGATAGAAAAATAAAAAAATCTTGGGTGGTCCTCACCCAACTCTCCGACTGCATCTTTTGCACAATGAAGTGTCTAAACACGTTTGCAATTATTCAATTTTTTGAAGCCATACCCACTGCACCATATCTAACATCAGTTCCTGTAACATAATAACACTTGTCATACTGACATTTAATGTCATGTCAGTGGCACTGACGTTTGTCAAAATCTGACAATTCTCAACACAGCGACGAAGGCTGTGGATTCTGTCAAACAGTTTATATAAACTCTTATACTACCTAAATCGTTCAACCCAATGATTTGCAAATGTGTTGTATATTTGAAGTGTATGTAAAATGTGCCACTTCCGGTTGTGAGATTGTGGCCAAAAACAATCCAGTTCGTCCCCTGGCAATTTAAAATAAGTATGTATACCAAATTTCAGCCCGATCCATTGTACCATTTGGACGCTATTGTTCACAGGCATACACACATACACATACACATACATTTTCCAGATATCATAGCAATCGGAGCAGGGGACCCCAAAACGCGTATTTCCACTGAAATCGCGATTTTTGTTCCGTCGATTACAATACTTTCCTTCTAGGTTACTAGTCGGAAAGTAAAAAGGGACTGCCGTGCATGTGCCCAGATTTCAAGTAAATCAGTCATGTATCTGATGCAGCACTTGGCTTGAGGTGCCTCCAGGATCTGCTTAAAATGCCACGAACGTTATTATCGTTCCAGTGATTGTGAGCTCATTAGGATTGGTTTCTAAACATTTTGTGAGGTATATAAAGGAACTACCATGTAAAATTTTACTATGGACAATTCAGAAGTCTGTTATCTTATCTCTAGTGTTAACCTCTTGAGGAAGGTATTATCGACTTAATATTACTTACTAACGCAATATTACCTAATCCCAGACATCCTTGCTGTCATCATCATGAATATAAAGGTCTGGACTTTGTTATATCGTTCATCCTTCACGAAGTCTTTAATATTGTAGTTATAGTCGTTTATATTGTGTAATTTATTTTCCACAACGCTGTGGGGGTTTCATTGGCCTGGTGCTTCACATCTGCTTTTAAAATTCATAGTATTACTTTTGAACACGATCTTATTGCAACCTTCGGGTGTGTCAGCTCTTCAAGTTAGGCGCTAGCTCTTCTTTCAACCTTCCCTCTCGGGAAGCCAGCGGCTGAAGTTCGTTGGAGGGTGAAATCTGCTCCTGCCTTGGCTACAGACAGTACGGTTTCGCCTTCGTGTGCCATAGCAGTCATTCTGACTGACTATCGCACCACCACATTTTTCATATATACGTCCTGTTTTCCAACAGTGGTAATATTTTACCCGTGGGCCACCCTACGCCGATTGTAGACATCTTTAGCAAAGCCCTTTCAGACCCACAAGTGGGGGCGGTCCTGGTCTCAACATATGCAATTCATAAGGTAGATTTTTGCGCTTAGCTGGTCTCCAAGTACAGTTTTCAGAGCTTCTTTTACCACCTTTACTGTTAGTTGCTTCTAGCTCTTGGGCAAGTATTACTTTGCCCTTATTGGCGACTCTAGGGCTCACTCCTGATATGCAACTGATCTGTTGCTTCAACGCTATCGTATGTCGGCATATTCTGGGTATTATCTAAGTGAACTTTTGAGATACCCTACTCGTTCTCTGCTTTCCCTACGATGATTGATCAATCGTTTGCGTTTCCCCCGTTTCACCAATCCTGTATTTTGTGCGGGCTTGATTTCCGTGCGAGTGGCCTCGGGGCTTTTTGCTGTTGATGCTGTTGAGACTAATGCGCGGTACTTCCTTAAAGATATGGACACACATGTTCATAAGAAAGCATACTTGCGAACATGCATGAAATAACTATGCTCTTCACCTATCCATATTTGCTAGCAAGAAGCATGGTTAGTTGAAGCCACCAGCAGCTGCAGATCGTCGATGTATAGTAGATGGCACAGTAGTGCCACATCCTCGTTACCCTTCCTTATGTCAACCCATATCTGGTCGAGTTGAGTCGACGTGGAAGCGAGCGGATTTGGTGTTACGCAACCACAACGGACTTAGACAGTCTCCTTGGAGTATACTTCTTCGTATCGTGGTGATCTGCGCCTCGTCACATAGCTTGGACGGAAGACGGAGTAGAAACCTAATTCTCCACATTCACATAAAATGTTCCACAAAATCCACGAAGAAGTGGATGTATCGGACTCGTATCCAAAATAAAACCAGACCTACCCAGCTGTACTGTCTAGTAGTTGTGAAGACGGTCGACTCATCTCCACAGATAGCATTCCGGTGACTTTTTCATAGACTCCATTGAGTCCGAATTGACCACTGGTCGAATCACCATATGATGGGTCATTTATGTCGCTCTCTCCGGGCTGCTGTACCGTCACTTCATCTGATTGCTGAGTGTGCTTACCTTGATTGATAGTGTCCTGTACCGTCATCTAATTTATGGGCTCCCGATAGACCTCCCGTTCAGGCGAGTTTCCGGCATTAGAATGTTCCTGATGATGGCCCGGCATTGGTCTGAAATCCTCCGCTCAGGAACTTGGATATGTAGGTGTTCCTTAGAAAATTAGGATTCAAGTTGATTTCACTTGCTAGGAAAATGAAGTTGTTAAAGGTTAATGTTGACCCCTCGACGTAAAAATTAATGGTAAATAGTTAATTTGGAACACTGTGCCCTGATGCCGTTACGTCATGTATTGACGCCCTTGTTAATTTAGTTTAGATGGTTGCCCGTTGATTTTGCACCCGTAGCATTATTTATGTGTTATATTAGTTACCACCTTGGGATCGGGTCGGTATATCCCTTTCGTGTCGATATACCAAGGTGTTTTGGCTAATTGGTGAGAGTTTTTTTAGTGGTACTTAAAGTCGAAATAGATACCAGTTCTTCACACAGAGTGAGTTTGATTTTCTATAAAATAAAAGAGCGGAAGGGATTAGAAGATTTTACGCACTATACGCGCACCAGACGCACTAACCACATCGCGAAACCACTTCGGCGGTACCGCACTGTACACGCGCACTTGCGTCACCATTGGGACCTTCCCGACACTCACGTCCACTATGCTGGGGCATATCTCTCCTTACCTTCTTCTGAGACTGCGGTACTTCAGCGTTGCCTCCCTGGCTTCGAAATTCCTGAAGTCGTGTTGGTCCGATATTCCGGTACCCAGATCTCCTCGCTCCGGATTCTCCTGGAGCTATCCTGCGCCGAACGTCCTGACGCTATCTTATCCTCTGCCCATTCCTTTCTGTCCCCATGGTTCATCGCGGTCCCTTATCCACTAAGGGACTGGAGGACCAATTACATCCCGACGTCGGTCGTACTTTTCCTGTTCTTGGTGTATTCTTCTTATGGTGTCCGATATTTGCTTCCACTAGTCTGGGCCTTTTAGCATCACCGTCAGTGTTTCTCTGTAAGGACACGCCCTGCGCAGTTCCTTGCATCTATTGCATTCGAAGAGGGTATGTGCTAGTGTATCTATCTAACCGTCCACAGTATGCGCAGTCGAGCCCTTCCCTCCTCTTTTACTTGTGAAGGCAGGACTCGAAGTAGCCATGTAGTGGAGTACTCCGAGGTATAACCAAATGAAACCTATACCAACTTATATGGGATATTTTAGGGCATAGGAAATGGAAATCTACAACTTTTTTAGTAGAACCGAACTTTGAAAACGACGCTTAAACGCGACTGATCTGGAATTCGAAAAAAAAACACGTTTTTCTTAACATTTACCGTTGTATTAATTTAAGTATACAAGCTATGATTCTGATTTTTTGCAGACGTATACTTAAAATGTGAGCGCTTCCAATGACCAGCTGGAAATTTGGAAAATGTTTAAAGTATTTGACAAAATAAATAAGGAATATTGAATTATCAAAATCGTGCATGTAGAACGTCTCCCTGCGGCGAGCTATGTGAATTGTTGAAAATGTTTATATACATATATTGAGTAAAATGTAGTCAGAACATTGAGAAAGTTTTACAAAAAAATTAAGTCGCTAGCTGCACTAGTTACAGATATATGAATTTTTATAAAAGAGCCTTGGAATGCGCGCTGATACCGAGAGCGGCTACCATACCAGTCTGGAAATCATTTGCGTTACATCTAGAATTAAAGTAAGAAAATATGTAAATGTAGGGTACGTAAGTAAACCTTTTTGTATAAAGTTTACTTTAAATGTTTTCCTCTTCGTCATCCTCCTAGAATTCAGTCACATTGTTCTGACAATTTTTGCAGGAAAAATCGCTGCAGCATTTTAGGCCCTTTTTCAAGCATACACATCTATTATTTTGACATAACATATCTTTGCAAAAGATATTCATCAGTTGCCTAATATCCGTTCGTATGGGACCAGCAGTCATTAAAATAGGCTCTAAAATTCCGTTGTTCCTGGTCCAGCCAACGTTAAGAAGGTCCACTAGAGGTATATGACTGCACAACCATATACGCAATTGATATATGCATCTAAAATTTTGGTGATCACATAAATGTTTTTTTTTCTCGTTAGCATACCTACCTCAGTACATGCTGGTAAAATGCGTTATCTGTTGGTCGTAATTCTAAAGCGAACTTATTGGAAGTTGTGGGCAACTGATACCTCCATTCATCGAGTGTTTGAATGGCCTTATTCTTATTTAGGGTCAATGCAAATTTAGTGGCAATGTTCAGTTTTGATAGCTCTTTAAAGGTTCCGAGATTCTTAGAAAATATATCATGTGCAGTTTTCTCCGTTGTGTTTATTTCACGAAAGTATGCGAAAAACTACAAAGTCTGATTTAGTATCAAAACTTGAACCATATGGAACATGGTGCTCATTCAAGGACTTAATGAGAAAACGTTCTCTATTGAACTTGCCTTTATTTTTCTGATAAATATGATCAATCGGTAAATTTTCTGGAAAGGTGCAGAAGAGGTGTAATAATTGCTATATTTGGAAAGTATACTGTTAATTCTCAGAGAGGCTATGTGTAACTTATTGCATTGCAATTTAATTAGTAAGATGGAGTATTTCTACGAATATGATTATTATATCACAGTTAATAATGAGTAACAACTGTATTTTATGGCCCTCTCGTATAGGGCCAGTGTTTTGTCTTTGTAACCGGATATGATTACGCGCTATTCTATTGATACAATTTAACCACGCGTTGATATCAACGCATACAATACTAAATATAATCATAATTTATTATATATTTTCAAATGCACACATCATAAATCCTTGTTTTTATTGCTGGCTTGTTGGTTTCGGCCCTCCGTGAAATGCTTTATATCTCACTATTTTGTGGGAACGATGAAATAAATTATATTCATAATGAGCCCCTTTAATAAAATTTATTTGTTTAATTATAAGTTATGATATCGTGGACGAAGATAGTTTGTAAAGAGGAGGTATAAATTCAAGTCACAAATATAACGAATTTAATCCATTATACATCTAGATAATACAGAGTGTTGATATTAATTCCTGTCCGTCTCCATGTCAAGGACCCAATAGAACTTCAAATTAAACTACCGTCTATGGCTTTAATATAATACTTTGAAATAAAGTGTTGCGAGACGGCAGTTATAACAGAGGTGATTGCCCGATCCGTATGCTACGAAGTTTTTGGAAAAAGAAAAGTGGTGAAGTTTCGGAATTTTTTTGAAATTGTCAGCAAATAAACGATCCGTATTAAAATTTGTGAGCGGTTGTTTCTTGAACATTCAGCTGATCAATTATAAATATAAGTTACTCTGATCATCGCTGGTGATTTTGAAAATCCAGATTTGTGTTTTTCTGTCAACAAGGAGGGTGTAACCGAATTGAAATATTTGAAATCGAATGATGACGAGGTTGATACGCGAGTTATTTTCCATGTTTTATATGAATATCAGATACTTCGCCAGAAAAAGGTTTTGGTAAAGTCTATAGATACAGATGTTCTCATATTACTTATTTACTACTATTCTGAGTATATAAAAAGAAATTATTTGTATTGGCCCTATTTAGAAATAAGAATAAGGCCATTCAAACACTCAATGAATTGAGGTATGAGTTGCCCACAACTTCCAATAAGTCCGCTTCAGAACACCAACAGATGACGCATTTTATCAGCACGTAGTGATAGGTGTGCTAATGGAAAAAAAAACATTTATGTGATCACCAAAATTTTAGATGCATATATCAATTGCATATATGGTTGTGCAGTCATATACCTATTATACCTACGGTGACCATTCGTACTGTTTTGGCAGCACAGTACTGTTTTTAAGAGGCTGTACTGTTTTTTCTCTTTAAGCATAAATGTACTGGTTTTTATTTTTTTGTACTGTTTTGTACTGTTTTTTATTTTTTTGTACTGTTTTGTACTGTTTTTTTAATGTGTATATTGAGTTTGAGAATAAGTATAAAATACGGCCTATAGCGCTATCAATTTTCCCTACCCCCCACGAATTTTGAATAGTGTGATCGCACATATTTTACCACCAACTTGCTAAGCTGCCATTGGCTGACTGACCGAGTGACGTTATTCTGCTCGAATTTGTCTAGATTTTCGGAGTTTTACTTCGCTTTTGTTGTCTGATTTTGTATTATACTTATTTTAGCCATTTCAAAAAAGAAGAAAATGTGTATTTAATTCAGATCTACCAAAAGAGTTTAACATTTATAAAACGAGACTAAAAGCGATAATGAAATGCAATGAAACAAATGTATGGCAATATTTTCAATTGCAAATGGTGGAAGAAGTGACATTCAACGACATGCCAACACAGTAAAACACAAAAGGTCAGATATTGCTGCTTCTTGTAGAAAACATTTGACGGATTTCTGCACATGGGTTTACCATACTTATAAATCATTCATTTCGATCTAATGACTGAACATCGAAATTAATAAAAAAATGTTTTAATAAAAAATATACAAAATGCATGGTGGTGCATCTAGACGTGGTAAGAATAATGTTTTGGTAAAATTCAGGAATGCAATAAAAACAAATTAATTTGTGTAAATTGTGCCGCTTATATTCTAAATAATTGTATTCAAACAGCAGCACAATGTCTTCCCATTGATATAGAAAATGTAATCGTTAAAATGTATTCTTTTTACTTTCCGACTAGTACCCTAGAAGAAAAGTATTGTAATCGACGGAAAAAAATTGAGATTTCGGTGGAAATACGCGTTTTAGGGTCCCCTGAAACGATTGCAATGAGTTCTGGAAAATGTATGTATGTATGTGTGTACGTATGTCGGTGAACACGATAGCGCCCAGACGAAACAACGGATCGGGCTGAAATTTGGTATAAGTATTTAGAATTGCCGGGAGACGAACTGGATTGTTTTTGGTCACAATCTGACAACCGGAAGTGGCAATTGTCACATACGTTGTCTTAGGAATTCATCCGATTTGGACCAATCTGACACCATCTCATTCTGCAGTGATTTTAAATATGTATATAAGTTTACAGATCAATCGGATGAGCGGTTTAGGCGCTATAGGAATTTTTATGAGTTGGTATGTAACGTAATGGAGAACTGACGTTTGCATTTGTAAAAATTGAGATATATGATTGATAATGATATAGAAAATCCGTGTCTTTTTGTCCTGTTTTTTTTTTGTCAGAAAATAATGGTCACCGTAATTTATACCTCCAGTTGACCCTCTTAACTTTGGCTGGACCAAGAATAATGGCCTATTTTAATGACCGCTGATCCCATACCAACGACTATAACGCAACTGATGAAAATCTTTTGCAAAGATAAATTATGCCAAAATAATAGATGTTTATGCTTGAAAGAGGGCCTAAAATGCTGCAGAGATTGTTCCTGCAAAAATTGCCAGAACAATGTTACTGAATTGTACGAGGATGACGAAGAGGAAAATATTTAAAGTAAACTTTATACAAAAAGACTCTCAAAAAAACTCTACATTTACAAATTTTCTTACTTTATTTCTAGATGTAACGCAAATGATTTCCAAACTGGTATGGCTCTCGGGCATCAGCGCGCATTCCAAGGCTCTTCTATAAAAATTCATATTTCTGTAAGTAGTGCAGCTAGCGACTTATTTTTTTTTGTAAAACTTTCTCAATGTTCTGACTACATTTTACTCAATATATGTATATATACATTTTCAACAATTCACATAGCTCGCCGCAGAGAGAAGTACTAGATGAACGATTTTGATAATACAATATTCCTTATTTATTTTTTTGTAGTGGTATATTAAAAGGATACAATATCGTTAGAGTAGGATAGAGAATAGTTTAACGTAGTAAGCATTATGTGATATAAGGAGTGATTAATGTATGTAGATCAATTACTGATACGTCGACGTACGTTAAGTATGGTGCTCTGTGTCTAACTTGAATTTCCTAAGATCGTCCCGTACCACCGGACAATATATGGCGATCCTGCCAGGATTCAAGTTAACAAGAACACCCTGAGCAAAAAAAAAGAGGAAGAAAAAGAACGAAAAATGGGTAACTACCTGTCCAAGAAGGAGAAAGACATAATCATCGCACAGACGGGAAACGGACCAGCAGATAACAATTTCACCAGGTCCGATTATCTTACAGTTTTGCTTATTCTATTTGTGGTTCTAGCATATACGTGGTAAAAATCTGCAAGAAAAGAATGAAGAAGATGATCCGTCAAGAAATCACCCGAAATGATTTATCAAAATCCCAGGAGATCGCGTAAGGGACCACATTCTACCAAAAATCAAAATTTGGGCAACATCTCGGCCAACGCACCAAAACGTAAGCAGCAGTCATTTAATCGGACGTCGCGTCACCTCGAGTTCGATCATATTACCGACCAGGTAATCATGCAGCGTCAGCGACGAAATTGTATGTATTTGTGTTAGAATTAAGAAATTTATTGGCTTTATTACTTATTATTAATTAATGGAAGATTTAAAATTATCAGATATTTATAATAGGATGAAAGGAATTAAAACATACTTAGTGAAAATTGGTCCTGATAGGCGTGTAGGAGACATTATAATTAAAAAAAAAAAAACGAGAGGAAGTTCAATTCATATATAAGGAATTTGAGTTAGAGATAGCTAAAAGAAAAATTTCAGATATAAAAGATTCAGATAGGGAAGTATTAAATAAATTAATAGGAAACATACAACATACATATTTTGAAATTTTACCTTCAATTTTTCCTGAAGCACCACAAAACATATCCAACACCATAACGTCAGAGTTTGATTTGAAACCGGCTCTAAGTCTAATTCTAATCATGACCGATAGTGAGAAAAACATTCAAGAATTTACAGATGTGCTATAATTTTCTATTGCGCTATGCTTACTGATGCGAGTAAGAAACAACTGATAAATTTTGTACTAAAAACTAGATTATCTTCTCAAGCTAACCTTAGGTTGAATACAGAATACGATTCAATTAATCTCTTCGCTGTCGATATAAGAAAACACCTAATAACTGAAAAATCAGATACGGCACTACAACAACAGTTAGCCAGAGCACGTCAAGGTAATAAATCAGTAGCGCAATTTGGAAATATACTGGGGGATCTGTTTGTAAAGTTGACTCTTTCGTAAGCGGATAGCGATGATAGTACATTCAAAACTTTAAGAGCTATAAATGAACGTAATGCAATAAAGAGGTTTGCCGATGGGTTGAATAGCTCTAAATTAAGTACAATCATATCAGCAAGAAATTACAATGCGTTAAAAGATGCAATCCGTGCAGCGGAAGATGAAGAAATTAATAGTCAACAAGATAGAGTAATGTTTATGGCAAAATATAACAATAGAGGTAGAGGTACATATAATTATTATAGAGGTCACAATAATTGCTACCAAAATAATTTTACTCAAAATAAAATCTTTAATTCAAATCGCGGAAGGTCGACAACGAGATTTCAACGTCAGCAAATTAGAGAACAATACCGAGGTTCAAGTATTAATAACCGAGGCAACTATAGAGGTATCCCAAATCAGGGAGGCAGACAGTTCAGGTCACACAACTTGAATGTGGCTTAAATTAACAATTCAGCAGAAAATAGCCAAATTAATAATGTTGAACCTGAGTTAAATCATTTTTTTCGTAAATTCAGTAATTAATAAATTTCATAATAACCGTAATGTATCTTTGGATTGGGCATCTTTTTACAATGACGAGGATTTTGAAATGAATTTTTTAATTGATACTGGAGCAACATTGTGCGCAATTGACTATAAAAAATTGCCGACTAATTGTAGAATTATAACAGACAAAATTGAAATAAAAGGAATTGACGGGTCAATAACTTCAGATGGGTATACATATTTAAAATTAGAAGCTAATAATAGATTATTTGTACAGAAATTTTACATTTTTAAAAATTTGTCATGTAATTATGATGGAATCATCGGTTGTAATTTTCTTAAAACATATAAATGAATTTTCAAAAACTTTAAACATTTTCGAAATTTCCAACTGGCCATTGGAAGCGCTGATACTTTATTAAGTACATGTCTGCAAAAAATCAGAATCATAGCTTGTATACTAGAATTAATACAACTGTAAATGTTAAGAAAACGTGTTTTTTTTTTCGAATTCTTTTTTTAAGCGTCGTTTTCAAATTAAAAAAAGTTGTAGAGTCCCATTTCCTATGCCCTAAAACGTCCCCTACAAGATGGTATAGTTTTCATTTGGTTATAGCTCGGTGTCACTCAAAGCCATAATTTCACCGTGATTTTACTCCACTAATGTCCAGTGAGAGAGCCTGTATTAGCAGGTAGCTGGCCTCACCGTGCTTTCTATTTACCCAGTCTGCCACTCTGGGTATCAGGCCAGAATGGGTCAGAATCGTAAAAACGTGATCGAAATTCGATTTTTTCAACTTTCTCAGATCGGAACAAAATCGCAGTTATATACTCGTTAAACCTTAAATTAGAATTCGACGTTTTCATTGCTGTTTTCCCGCTTTGCTTTTAATTGTTTGGGAAATATTGATATTATTGCTTGAAGAGCGTACATTGAACTATTATTATACATATTCATGTTATATGCAGAATATAATAAGTTTACATAAATAATAACTATTTGTTAGCGTTTTTAATGCTTTTTTGCCTTTAGTGTTAAATTCGTTTCCGATGAACTCAGACTAAATCATGATTCCTTATCCATAAGTTAATACAGGGTCTGTGGAATGCATCGAGCCAAATTTTGGCTGCTAGCAGCTGCGAGCTTAGATGCTAAGCGACATTTCATCTTCTAGTGTCGTAATTGAGCATGGGGCGCTCAGTGTAAACATTCATTTAAAATAAGTTTTTTATGGATTATGAACTTCGTTAGTATACTTTTCATAAATATTTATATTGTTTACTACTTTAACATATATTAAACAACAATTTGTTGACATTTATTGTTTAAATAAAGTAATCACTAACGACTTACTAAATGATTATATTTCTTTTTACTTTCCGACTAGTCCCTAGTAGGAAAGTATTGTAATCTACGGAAAAAAAAAATCGGGATTTCAGTGGAAATACGCGTTTTGGGGTCCCCTGAATCGATTGCAATAGTTTCTGGAAAATGTCTGTATGTATGTATGTGAACACGATAGCGCCCAAACGGAACAACGGATCGCGCTGAAATTTTGCATACTTATTTAGCATTACCGGGGGACGAACTGGATTGTTTTTTGTAACAATTTGACAACTGGAAGTGGCAATTGTTACATGCATCTTCTTAGGGATTAATCCGATTTTGGCCAAACTGATACAAGCTCACCCTCCAGTGACTTTAAATATGTATACCAACTTAGAGATCAATGGGATGAACGGTTTAGGCACTATAAGCTTTTATAGAAGCGATTTGGCAGAATCCACGGCCTTCGTCGCTGTAGTTGCAAAATGTCAGACTTTGACAAACGTCAGTGCCACTGACATAACATGACATTAAATATCTGCATGACAAATGTCATTATTTTATAAAAACTGATGTTAGGTGGAGTGACTCTGACATCACAAAATTGAGTAATGGCAAAAGTGTTCAGACAGACTTCATTGTGACCATGATGTAGTCGGAAAGTTGGGTGAGGGCCACACCAGATATTTGATCTTGATTTTTAATGGTTGGGATCAAGTTATAATAACTCCTTAGTTGATGATTAGTTACTAATATGGCTTAAATGGATAAATAGTATAAAAATGACGGTAGTTGGACTAGTAAGCGATAGCGCTTAGCGGTTAGTGGGTGTGAAGTGGTACTAAACTATACTGTAGAAATGTATACTATCAAGGTATATAGAAAGGACCTTCATGCAATTGTGCTGAAATATTCCCATGAAAATGTTAATAAAAGAAAAACCCCTGTATTGGATCATTTGATAGATGTATTTTCTACGAAAGAAGATGTAACCCAACTGAAGTTGGTAAAATTTGAACGAGATAACTTTTTTTCACAATACTTAAGATATTGGAAGGAATGTGGACGAAATAATAGTGTGTTCAGCAGTAAGCATTCTTCATGGCTTGAAAAGGAGGTAAATTTTCAAGAAATGCTTTATCGTTCCTTGCCAGGAACTTCACTTGACAGAGGTTAGTTATTTGCGACGGTTATTGCGATGTTGTATATCTAATGTTTTTCTTTCTTTGTGAAAATGTGTAGCCGGCCGTCCTGAAAAGAATTTTGAGGATTGCTCTGATGTTGTAAAACGCCGAAAAATAAAATTTATTAGAAGCCGAACATCATCCGAAATCTCTTATGCTGCCACAATGAAAGTTCGCGAAGGAAGAAACACAACAGCAGCAAAATTAATTACAGAATTTACAACATCCCCAACGAGAGAGTGAAAAATAGTTCGCAAATGGAACGAATCGGATATTTATGCATCAAAGTTTAATGTTTCCAGAAGAAACGTTATCAATAATATTACCACTTAATCTCTCAAACCATCAATATTCAAGCCTAAGATTTACAGCTAAACAACACGGTCATCATTGTATCCACCGTATCACCAAACTGGATCTATGAAGAAAAGTTTTTATCTAAACAATATTTTTTTCAGTGAAGCTATTTGTGAAGTTCGGTTGCAAAGTTTATTAAACAAAAATACAAAAATAGCTTGAAAGAGCAAATGAACACAAACTGTTTGAAATTGTATTGCTAGTTTGGATTTGATAGTAGTTCGTCGCATTCTTCTTACAAACAGAAGTTTGATACTAAGAAAACTATAGTTGAAACTATTTGAAAGCTTCGCGAGTGAAGACTAATGAGGACCTTTTCAGACGTGAAATTGCAAGTTCGGATCCATACTTAAGCGCCTTTGGTAAAAAAGTTGGTGTCAAAAGGCAACAACTTACCCCTGAAATTCTAGCTCTGCTTGTAATATCAGAAAATGCATTGGAAGAAGATAACACCGACTTATAAGAACAATATGAATGTCCCCTGCTATCTCCATGTTTTCTTTAACTAGAGGCAGTGGAATTACCATATTTGCCTCGACTGAGCAATGGGTTGCGCTTACTCAACCGCGCAAAGAAAATTATTTGAGTGTCATGGGTATAGGTAAAATAGAATAATTTAGGGTAAATATGATTTAAAGAAATGAAACAATAATAGAGTCTGATAATGGACAAGAGAAAATAAATTATCAGGAAGAAAATGAAAGAGAATAAAGGTAGATGTTTATCTCTGGATCCTAACCAGGGCCGACCGGGCAGGAGGCACCAAAGGGTCAAAAAATGACGGCGAAAGTGGAAGTTTTGCGAAGATATAAATAAATAAACCCATCTGTCTGCGTCGACGGACAGACCGCACGTGCGTTAACCTCGCTCCACGAATTTTCGTGTGTTTCAGCGATTTAGCTCCCTGTGTGGATTATTTCCTCTACTTTGAGTGTACCTCAACTTTATAGAGTGCTTGTGAGTGTCTTTCGACACGTTTTAAGTGAGTACAGGTGAGTTTTACTCAAAACTGTTTCGTTTTCGAACGACCTAACCTCACTTTTTTTTATCCCACGCGTGCCTTTCCTTGAGTTCTTGGACCCGGGTCTCGCGTTAGCATGAGCGCCCCCGGCGCAAAACAGCCCAGGGAGGATGGGAATTCCGAAGGTTGCGACGGGTCGGGTGTTTTCACCCAGGTCCGGACCAAAAGGAATCGCCGCCGCCCTGGAACGGCAAGGAGACGACGGGAAGCAGAGAGGGCCTCCGCCTCCACTACCAACGCTGCTTCCCAGAAACCCTCCACCACTGGGACAGGCCATACCGGCCAACAGGCTCCGGGCAAGCCCCGTTCGAGCCAGGATCGCAGATCCGAACTTTCCGGCGGTGTGAGGGATGCAAAGCGACACGAACGTCGCCCCACGGGCCGGAGTTACCCGTCACCACCCAGTGGTCGGCGCTACCCAGAGTCGGCTAGCAGAGAAGGCAATAAAAGGCCACGCTCTATCGCCTCTGACCCTTCACCACGGGCTACCAAACTGGCGCGACACGGCAACGCCAGCAACCCCACCAGGGTGTCCTACCGTGAGGCGACTACGAGTCACCTCCGCGTAGCAATCATCGACGGTCACAACTCTTTGGGTAAGATCAAAGAGCGTGACTTTGTCGAATTACAGGCCTACCTCAACAACCAAATTATGGAGGAGCTTAGGCCGGGCCGCCAGTTCATCCCCTGCTTCACGGACATGTCCTTCAGGGGAGAAACGATGCGTGTCGCCTGTAGTAACCAGGAGACCCTAGATTGGCTTAAGGACAAGATTGCTAAGTGCACTGTCATCGACGGAGCCAATCTTAGCACCATTCGGGAGGACGAGCTACCGAAGTTATCTACGGCCACCATCTGGTTTCCGAGTAACTCCGCGGTAAACCTCTTCCCTACCCGACAAGCGCTGATCACGGGCATTGCCCTATAGAATAAACACCTGGACGTCGAGGGCTGGTGCTTGTTCCATTACGAGGAAAAGGCAGGCGGACGTCTGCTTATCTTCGGAGTGGGACAGAAGGACGCCAACTGGCTCAGAGAACATGAGGGTAACCTCTATTTTTTCCTGAAACCTGTCAAGGCCAGAATCTCCAGGTGGCAAGACCCCCTGAAGGAGGAGGAACAGACCACCACGGACACAAGAGTGGTCGTTACCACCAGTGCTGGCGTATCACCGGCCAGCGAACCGTCCACCGGGATGGACATTGCCGAGGCCACCGCCACGAGCTCGAGCGCCAAAACCGAGCCGGGATCGTCTACCCTGACGATCGGCTCCGGTGCAAGGCCTTCCTCCACGGGCCCCACCGACGAGACTGCACCCACGTCTCCTGCGGCACCGCTCTCCCTCGAGGACCTCCACCTTGACGACGCCCTTGAGGGTGCCGGACCTTCACCTGGTTCAGCGTCGCCTTAGGGAATAGTCCTAGAGGCCCGAGGAGCATCACCGGCTGACTGCAACGCCCAGTATGAATCACGTCATAAGGGTAGTACAGTGTAATGTCCATCATAGCCGAGCAGCAACGGCAACTATTTGCCGGCACCTCGATATGATGAATAACACCATAGCTCTGATCCAGGAACCTTGGACCGCAAGGTCCAAGATTCTTGGTTTCGGTGGTCTTAGCGGTTCTATTTTCAGTTGTGCCAATCATGACAGACCAAGGACCGCAATCTACATTCCAGAAAACCTGGATGCACACCTGCTCCCGCAGTATACCGATGGTGACATCACCACCGTTAGGCTGCGGCGTGCTGAGCATGGAAAAGCCCAGGATCTTATCCTCGCGTCTGTATACCTTCCCATAGAGGACCAACCTCCATCCAGGGGCCTGCTGAAACTCGTGGAGGCTGGCACCCGGGAGGGCCTGCAGCTCATCGTAGCCTGTGACTCCAATGCCCACTCAACCTCATGGGGGAGCTCATCAGACAATCTCAGAGGTATTAAACTACAGGAATTTATTTCTAGCTACAACCTGGAGATACTCAACCAAGGCACGGCTCCCACCTTCGTTAACGCACGAAGTCAGACCGTTATTGACATCACGTTGGCCTCATCCAGTATCTCACAGATCGTCCATAATTGGAAAGTTTCGGAGGAAGTCTCCATGTCCGACCATAGATGGATCACCTACGACCTTGGTTCAACTAAGGTCAAGCGCAGGTTGGTTCGCGATCCCAGAAAGACTGACATTAACGCTTTTCGCGTTCATCTGACTGGTGAATTGCACAACCTACCTATTATCTGCCCACGGAATGTCGAGGCATTGGAGGACTACTCGACCACCATCAGCAATGCCCTGACGTTCTCGTACAAAAAAGCGTGCCCATTGCGGAAGGTGACCGAGTCTGGACGTGCCACCCCTTGGTGGTGCCCAGAACTCGGACACCTCCGAGAACTCACGAAAAAAGCTTACAATAAGGCCAAACGCTCTAAATCCGGCGACGACTGGACCTCATACAAGGCTAGACTCGCTGTGTTCAAAAAGACAATTCGTCAACGACAGAGGACGTCCTGGCGCAACTTCTGCGAGGATGTGGAGAGCGTCTCTGAAGTCTCACGACTTAAGAAGCTCGTTTCCAGCGATCCTCGTCGTGATATTGGTATTCTTAAGAAGGCTGACGGCCAGTATACCAAATCACCTTCCGAGAGCCTACAGCTGCTAATGGATGTTCATTTTCCAGGTTCAGTTGGCGTCACCTCCCCTCCCAGTACGACGTTGGTGGAGGATCGCTGCACTCCAACTGATGACGACTGGATTACCGCCAGTAAGGTCAGCAGCAGGAGTAGAATCCGATGGGCCATAAGGAGTTTCGCCCCCTTCAAGTCCCCGGGCCCTGATGGCATCTCACCAGCCCTACTACAGTGGGGCCTAGACCTGATTGAACCTCACCTGGTGGGACTTTTCCGATCCAGCCTTGCGCTGAGATACATTCCTACTCGCTAGCGTGATGTAGCAGTCACTTTCATCCCAAAGCCAGCAAGACAGGATTATACCATCCCCAAATCGTTCAGGCCAATCAGTCTTTCCTCCTTCTTCATTAAGACATTGGAGAGGCTGTGCGACCGACATATTAGGGATACGTCACTGACTGATAGACCACTGCACCCTAGCCAGCATGCCTACACCCAGGGTAGATCCACTGACACAGCGCTTCACTGCGTTGTAGGCTACATAGAGAAATCCTTGGAGGCCAAGTTGTCTACCCTGGGAGTGTTCATCGACATCGAAGGCGCCTTCGACCGCACTACTTTCCGTAGCATCCAAGCAGCCCTCACTGAGCGGGGAGTGCCTGCGGTGCTTGGAGGATGGATCAACGCCATGCTCACGCAACGCACGGTGAACCTTAGAGCCGGCGACTCCACACTAAGATGCAGAGTCGCTGGAGGCTGCCCACAGGGAGGCGTACTCTCGCCACTTTTGTGGAACCTGACGT
This sequence comes from Aphodius granarius, assembly GCA_963971325.1. NCBI lineage: Eukaryota > Metazoa > Arthropoda > Insecta > Coleoptera > Scarabaeidae > Aphodius > Aphodius granarius. Next base: position 17,688,310 of record OZ020222.1, on the reverse strand, counting down.
TGGACAGTCTCCTTTGCCTGCTGAGCGCTCTACACTTCGATGTTTTCGGGTATGCTGACGACCTAGTAATCCTCGTTAGAGGCAAACACGCTAACATCCTGTCTGACAGGATGCGCTGCGCGCTTAAACTGATCGAAGATTGGTGCAAACACCATTCCCTTTTAGTCAATCCTGCTAAAACAGAGATGGTGCTTTTTACCAGAAAGCACAAAATCGAGAACTTTGACCCACCGAGGTTCTGTGGAACTTCTCTCCGTCTCTCAGAGGAGGTCAAGTACCTGGGAATCACCTTCGACAGGAAGTTGCTGTGGGATAAACACCTGACTAGCAGGGTCCAGAGAGCATGCACGACATTCGGTCAGTGTAAAAGGATCATCGGTCGCACCTGGGGCCTGTCACCAAAAATGACCCTTTGGATCTACACTGCAATAATCCGTCCAATGCTAACCTATGGTGCGGTGATATGGTTTCCTAGGGTCAAGCTAGCATCCTGCATCACCAAACTGACCCACATCCAAAGAATGGCTTGCCTAAGCGTCACCGGCGCTATGAACACCACACCCACCGCTGCTATGGAGAACATGCTCTACCTGCCGCCCCTTGACATCTTCATTGAAGAAGTGGCGCTGGCCACGATGCTGAGACTACGCACGGGGGGATACTCTGGGGCCGGGTCTTATGGTGGTCCGAGGAGCAGACTTTGGATGGAAGCAACCAAAAGTATGCCTATTTTAGATTGTCCTACGGATATCTTTCCTCCCCACTATGTTTTCAGGAGACCCTACCTCACACACTCCGCAGCCGTCCCTGCTGACGTGAGTAGGAGCCTGAAAATCTACACTGACGGCTCAAAAAGACAGGAGGGTACTGGAGCGGGAATTTTCTCCCACGACTTCCAGGTGAGGCGCTCAATTCCACTTGGCCCATACCCTTCTGTACCACAGGCGGAACTATACGCCATCAAAACTGCCGCTGAAGTCATCACTAACTCCAACAAGTCCGGCAAGAACATAGTGATCCTCACAGACAGCAGATAGTCCATCCTAGCTCTGGAGAGATGTCGTTTCTCCTCCGGGCTACTTCTGGAGTGCCACCAAGCGCTGGTCGAAGCGAATGGTCCAATTCCATCGCCCTGGCCTGGACTAAGGGACACGCCGGCAACAAGGGCAATCTGCATGCCGACAAACTCGCCCGCAGGGCAGCAAAGCGGATGCCTGAGGCACCGCTTTGCTGCCGACCCCTTCATCCTTCCATCCACCTCCACCCTCGTAGAGTTGGTAAGGAAAATCACCCACCAAAAATTCAAACGTAGGTGGGATACTATTCCGGGCTGTTTTCATGCAAAGGAACTTCTAAACTACCCATCTGTCAAGATGGCTAAGAAATTACACGAGCTCCCGAGAGGCAAACTGCGTCTCATCACCGGAGTACTCACGGGGCACTGTGGAATTAGGAAGCATATGTATAATATGCAACTGAGCGATACGTCCCTCTGTCGAGCATGTAAGCAAGAGGAGGAAACGGTAAGACACATATTATGTGATTGTCCCGCCCTAGAAGACCATAGGGTAAGTGCTTTCGAAGATGGCCGTCACTAGACAGAATGCGAAATGCTCCCCTGTCGAGTATGCTAGCGATGGCTACATCCATCAGTTGACTGCTCGCTACGGGTACATAATACTCGGTTGAGCATGGAGGTTGGCACAAAGGGCCCAGTGGGGCCTAAGTGCCGTCTATGCCTGGCATAGTGCCTCCCACTCCTACATACTCCTACATAGAGGCAGTGGAATTACCATATTTGCCTCGACTGAGCAATGGGTTGCGCTTACTCAACCGCGCAAAGAAAATTATTTGAGTGTCATGGGTATAGGTAAAATAGAATAATTTAGGGTAAATATGATTTAAAGAAATGAAACAATAATAGAGTCTGATAATGGACAAGAGAAAATAAATTATCAGGAAGAAAAGGAAAGAGAATAAAAGTATATGTTTATCTCTGGATCCTAACCAGGGCCGACCGGACAGGAGGCACCAAAGGGTCAAAAAATGACGGCGAAAGTGGAAGTTTTGCGAAGATATAAATAAATAAACAGATACAGGACAAAATGACAGGTAAAATGACTAGATAAATTCCATAATTAAGGTGACTAGATTGTATTGTAGAACATGTAAGGACGATACGGCAGCAAATGGACTGCGAAAATGACTAGATTGTTGGTGTATAAATAAAGACTCTAAATTAAATACATAATAATAAATAGATAGGAGAATATATTAGGACGGTACAGAATTTGACAAAGCCTAATAATGAATGTTACCAGCGTTAAGAGACTGGCGGAGGTAGAAGGACCGTCTTAGGTTGGTTCCTTCTTGCCCTCAACGTTGGTTCGTACCCCAACGCTTCAGTTAACATTGTGCTGAGATGGTTTTGAGCCACAGCCAACAGTTTTGTGGAAGATTTTTTGATGTTTTCCTCTTTTTTTTTCAATTCCGGTCTCTTGATGTACGATATTCATGTTTATTCTCCTAGGAGCATTAGTAGAAATTCGTACAAACTTATTCTGTTGTACCTGAAATATTCCTAGGTGAGTTTTGGCTGCAGTGCCCCAGACTAGGCTGCCATAAAACATAATGGGTCTGACAGTTTGCCGGTAAATGAGGCGTGTATTGGCTGTGGAGAGCCAACTGCCTCTGCAAATCATGGGGTAGAGCATCCCCATAGCTTGAGAGCCCTTCTTGGCAGCAGAAAAAGTTGAGACCGGTTCAGAACGCGACGATTTGAGAATATTATTGTTTGGCTCTTCTCCGGATGAGGAGAGAGCTTCCACTTTTTAAAGAAGCGATGGACAGCATCGAGAGCAGACTGTACCCGATGGTGTACGAGATCTTCCGATATACAGCTGGCCAAGATGGCAAAGTCATCCGCGAATATGAAGCTAAAGGCTTCTTCGGGTTTAGGAACACACAGAGTCGGAGACAGCACGGTTCCTTGGGGTACGCCCGCCAGGATAGCCCTGATGAGAGAGAGAATATCTCCAACCGAAACAACGAAGGTTCGATTTTGGAGAAAGTTCTCTATTAATTTAATTAATTTTGGATTTATTCCAAGTCTATACAGGGTGTCTCACGGAACTGGTTCATTAAAAGTTTCTGACGTTTCACTTATTCGATATCCTTTAAATTTGGTAATGGTATTACATTCCATCTGAACTTTCAATCTAAAATACTTTCAGTTCCACTGCCACTTCCGGTCACCGGAAGTCGACATCAACTTTGTTATTTTAAATGGAATACTATATTTTTTATATCAAATTTGAATTCTGCGTATCAAAATGCATTGATTTTTATCAGGGTTCCCTATACCTAAATGTCACCGTTTTTTAGTTATTTTCATTTCTCTATAATTTTCGGGGAGAAGGTTATTGTTGAATATCTCGGTTAATATTAAAGCTACCACTTTCATATTTGGTAGGGAGGCACTGTAAGGGTGTACCATTACAAAGGTGTCTATTTTTACGTTATATCGTTATATCGTTATTTTTACGTTATATTTTTACGTTATATCGTTATATCCCCAACGAGAGAGTGAAAAATAGTTCGCAAATGGAACGAATCGGATATTTATGCATCAAAGTTTAATGTTTCCAGAAGAAACGTTATCAATAATATTACCACTTAATCTCTCAAACCATCAATATTCAAGCCTAAGATTTACAGCTAAACAACACGGTCATCATTGTATCCACCGCATCACCAAACTGGATCTATGAAGAAAAGTTTTTATCTAAACAATATTTTTTTCAGTAAAGCTATTTGTGAAGTTCGGTTGCAAAGTTTATTAAACAAAAATACAAAAATAGCTTGAAAGAGCAAATGAACACAAACTGTTTGAAATTGTATTGCTAGTTTGGATTTGATAGTAGTTCGTCGCATTCTTCTTACAAACAGAAATTTGATACTAAGAAAACTATAGTTGAAACTATTTGAAAGCTTCGCGAGTGAAGACTAATGAGGACCTTTTCAGACGTGAAATTGCAAGTTCGGATCCATACTTAAGCGCCTTTGGTAAAAAAGTTGGTGTCAAAAGGCAACAACTTACCCCTGAAATTCTAGCTCTGCTTGTAATATCAGAAAATGCATTGGAAGAAGATAACACCGACTTATAAGAACAATATGAATGTCCCCTGCTATCTCAATGTTTTCTTTAACTAGAGGCAGTGGAATTACCATATTTGCCTCGACTGAGCAATGGGTTGCGCTTACTCAACCGCGCAAAGAAAATTATTTGAGTGTCATGGGTATAGGTAAAATAGAATAATTTAGGGTAAATATGATTTAAAGAAATGAAACAATAATAGAGTCTGATAATGGACAAGAGAAAATAAATTATCAGGAAGAAAAGGAAAGAGAATAAAAGTAGATGTTTATCTCTGGATCCTAACCAGGGCCGACCGGGCAGGAGGCACCAAAGGGTCAAAAAATGACGGCGAAAGTGGAAGTTTTGCGAAGATATAAATAAATAAACAGATACAGGACAAAATGACAGGTAAAATGACTAGATAAATTCCATAATTAAGGTGACTAGATTGTATTGTAGAACATGTAAGGACGATACGGCAGCAAATGGACTGCGAAAATGACTAGATTGTTGGTGTATAAATAAAGACTCTAAATTAAATACATAATAATAAATAGATAGGAGAATATATTAGGACGGTACAGAATTTGACAAAGCCTAATAATGAATGTTACCAGCGTTAAGAGACTGGCGGAGGTAGAAGGACCGTCTTAGGTTGGTTCCTTCTTGCCCTCAACGTTGGTTCGTACCCCAACGCTTCAGTTAACATTGTGCTGAGATGGTTTTGAGCCACAGCCAACAGTTTTGTGGAAGATTTTTTGATGTTTTCCTCTTTTTTTTCAATTCCGGTCTCTTGATGTACGATATTCATGTTTATTCTCCAAGGAGCATTAGTAGAAATTCGTACAAACTTATTCTGTTGTACCTGAAATATTCCTAGGTGAGTTTTGGCTGCAGTGCCCCAGACTAGGCTGCCATAAAACATAATGGGTCTGACAGTTTGCCGGTAAATGAGGCGTGTATTGGCTGTGGAGAGCCAACTGCCTCTGCAAATCATGGGGTAGAGCATCCCCATAGCTTGAGAGCCCTTCTTGGCAGCAGAAAAAGTTGAGACCGGTTCAGAACAGACGATTTGAGAATATTATTGTTTGGCTCTTCTCCGGATGAGGAGAGAGCTTCCACTTTTTAAAGAAGCGATAGACAGCATCGAGAGCAGACTGTACCCGATGGTGTACGAGATCTTCCGATATACAGCTGGCCAAGATGGCAAAGTCATCCGCGAATATGAAGCTAAAGGCTTCTTCGGGTTTAGGAACACACAGAGTCGGAGACAGCACGGTTCCTTGGGGTACGCCCGCCAGGATAGCGCTGATGAGAGAGAGAATATCTCCAACCGAAACAACGAAGGTTCGATTTTGGAGAAAGTTCTCTATTAATTTAATTAATTTTGGATTTATTCCAAGTCTATACAGGGTGTCTCACGGAACTGGTTCATTAAAAGTTTCTGACGTTTCACTTATTCGATATCCTTTAAATTTGGTAATGGTATTATATTCCATCTGAACTTTCAATCTAAAATACTTTCAGTTCCACTGCCACTTCCGGTCACCGGAAGTCGACATCAACTTTGTTATTTTAAATGGAATACTATATTTTTTATATCAAATTTGAATTCTGCGTATCAAAATGCATTGATTTTTATTAGGGTTCCCTATACCTAAATGTCACCGTTTTTTAGTTATTTTCATTTTTCTATAATTTTCGGGGAGAAGGTTATTGTTGAATATCTCGGTTAATATTAAAGCTACCACTTTCATATTTGGTAGGGAGGCACTGTAAGGGTGTACCATTACAAAGGTGTCTATTTTTACGTTATATCGTGTACAGGGTGTTCAGAATGTAAAAATCCATTTCGACATTTTGAAATGTCAAAAACTCATTTTTTTTTTCAAATGGAACACCCTGTATATGAACACACCATTGGAAAGAGAATTGTTTTGTCTATCAATCGATATTGAGATTCCCCATACTTATCTTCTGTAGTTCTTGAGATATGACAAACTTTTTCTGAAATCTATTAAAATTTATCTGACGTTGGCATCTGAAACTTTTCATTTATTGAAATGAAACAGAAATTGAAACACAAATTGTGGAAACCACATGACATACATCTAATGAGAGAAATCTAGGGGTACCGCCATCAAGAAGGCGCTATTTTGAAAAGTAGATGAAAGGTGTGACGCGATGAAATAAAAGGAAGATTAATTTCAATTAATAGTTATAATACTGTTTGTTATGTTACAAATATTCTATGTGTCCCCCATGCTGTTCTAAACACTTAAGTATTCTTTCTTCAACTTCGATTGTCGTAGCTCTTAGCACTTTGTCACGCTGAAGACCGTTAATTCAACAAGTTTTTTTGGTGTTATTTTATTAAATTAAGTTATGCAGACATTACTCTCACTATTGGAGTAATCTCCGCCATTATTCATTTTCACAATGTTAAGATTTTAGGAAAAGAAGCGGTTGCGTTATCAGCAAACGACAATAAGCCAATAAACAGATAAATGTCAAAATGAATTTCACAGCTTGCTATTAGAATTTCAGAATAAAATGAATAGTTGTATTTTGATCACGTAAAAGTAAAAATACACTTATTTACCTAAACACGTACTTTACGCCATAGAAAATACTTTTTCTCCTGCTTAAGCCTTGTACAAATTTATAAATAATAATAATACCCAAAATATTAATCTACCTGATAAAATAATCAACAGCTGCGAATGCATTTTTGCAAAGATAGCAATATCTCAAGAACTACAGAGGATAAGTATAGGGAACCTTAATATCGATTGATAGACAAAACAATTCTCTTTCCAACGGTGAGTTCATATACAGGGTGTTCCATTTGAAAAAAGTGAGTTTTTGACATTTCAAAATGTCGAAATGGATTTTTACATTCTGAACACCCTGTACACGACATAACGTAAAAATAGATACCTTTCTAATGGTACACCCTTAGAGTGCCTCCCTACCAAATATGAAAGTGGTAGCTTTAATATTAACCGAGATATTCAACAATAACCTTCACCCCGAAAATAACGAAAATTATAGAAAAATTAAAATAACTAAAAAAACGGTGACATTTAGGTATAGGGAACCCTGATAAAAATCAATGCATTCTGATACGCAGAATTCAAATTTGACATAAAAAATATAGTATTCCATTTAAAATAACAAAGTTGATGTCGACTTCCGATGACCGGAAGTGGCAGTGGAACTGAAAGTATTTTAGATTGAAAGTTCAGATGGAATATAATACTATTACCAAATTTAAAGAATATCGAATAAGTGAAACGTCAGAAATCTCTAATGAACCAGTTCCGTGAGACACCCTGTATAGCTTGGCAATGAGTCCATCATGCCAAGCTGTATCAAATGCCCGTTTTATATCCAGGAAGGCACCAATGGAGACCTCCCTGTGATCAATAGCTTCATATATTCGTCGGAGCAACTACAGTTCGGTGCCCTGCTGGGGCCGAAAACCAAACTGCTCTGGTGGAATTATGTCTACGCACTCCTCTAAGAGGCGATCCAAGATCACCCTTTCGGTGATCTTGGAGAGCGTTGGCAGGAGACTGATAGGCCTATAATTTGTAGGGTCGTGCTTAGGCTTTCCTGGTTTATGAATCAATACAACCTTTGCTTTTTTCCAGGCATCGGGAAATTGTGGAGTGCGGAGTATTTCGTTAATGATCTCAACCAGGGATTTTATAACTGGCTTCGGGAGTGTCTGGATAATGGCATTTGATATGCCGTTCAGTCCCGGAGCTTTGCGATGCTGGATGGCTCTAATTAATAATTGTACCTCGTTGAGAGTGGTATGACGAATGTCCTGAGAACAATCCCGTTCAAGGCGATCGAGGATAGATATATGATTTTTATCATTAGAAATATTATTATTAAAAACATTATTAGCGTGTCAACGAATAGCTCAGCTTTTTCGTTGTTGGTGTTGGCTGCCACTCCTTGCTAACGGAGGGTGCCAATAGAAGTTCGACCTTTACGAAGGGTCTTACTCAGCGACCAGAGTGTGCCATCCTCGGGTTGAAGACTCTGAAGTTTTTGCTGCCAGATCGCGTTTGAGAGGCTCCGTAACGCCACTCGAATATCCTAGAGTTCTTGTGCATTTTTTTTATTACTCTACGTTTTTCCTGGATTAAAATAAGAACATCTGACGGGACATCGTGTGCGTTTTTAGCGAGAAGTCGGGTGGTGGTTGCGTTACGAAATGCCTCCTGTATTTTGTTTTCGAGGGCAAGAACTTTGGCATTTAGACTGAGGGCGTGGCCCGGGAGAGAAAACTCTTGGAGGGAGTTGCGGTATGTTTTCCAAGCAGTTTTAGATGTCTATATCACAGGAGTTTTCATCGTGCCATCCAATGAAAAGAGGATTGGGAGGTGATCTGAGGAGAGCTCATGGACACCTCCACCTCTTGATTGAGTACAATATTTTTTTGGATAACTATATCCAAAATATCTGGTGTGCGGTCGGCTGAGGGGGATAACGAGTAGGGTCTTGTTGCACCTGAATGATTAGACCCAGGTCACCAGCAACGGTATTCAAAATTCGACCATTCCTGTTGGGATTGATAGAATTCCAGTAGGGGTCCTTGGCGTTTAGATCTCCGGCAATAATTATTTTATTGCTAAGTCCACAGATAGTGGAGATGTCGTCATGTAATATAGTAAAGTCTGGTCGATTGTATGCTGATATTATTAAAATTTTACCTTGTGTTGTGTATACGGTAATAGCCGTGGCCTCTGGGTGAGATAAGGTTGGAATATTTACTTCATTGTGTTCAATAGAATTTGACGAATATAGAAGTGCCCCCACGACGACCGACCAGTCTGTCTTTACGGTAGCAGAGATAATTTGCTACCGTAGATCGACGACTGGGTTTTAAGTGACTTTCGTTAACAAGTGCTACATCGATATTGTAACGGACGACAAAGTCCCTAAATTCGTTCATCTTTCCAAACAGACTGTTGGCATTCCACGCCATAACGCACAGGTATCGTGGTTTAGACTTAACAAGACAAGCCCTTATAGTTTGGAAAAAAAATTGAGCCATTTGATTAAACATGCTGGACAAAAGTTACGAGGGAGATGACTGCCTGTTGGAGTGGAGGCGCCGGTTTGGCAGAACTACGTTTAACCACCAGTGCCATAGTCGCAGTACATGCAGTGTAACAACAAAGCGACAGAGGTTGATGGAGTTTGCATTGCAGTGGCCTTTGAGAGTGTTGGAAAAACTTTATTATTGATGATTAGAGCAGTTTGAGCCGGCCTTTTGTTATTATATTAGTTTTTGAAGGATTTTTTTGTTTTAGGGTCCTTGGGACAGCCCCTAAACTTGCCTTATGGTCTCCGCCGCAGAGGAAACATGTGGGTTCAGCATCAGAGGAGATCGAGCAGGTACTTGAGTCATGAGCACCGGCGCAGTTCTTACAGCGGAACTCCGTGGTGCAATTGCTGGAGCTATGACCACAGAGGAGACATCAGCAACATTGGCAGACTACTGGTGATTGTTTCAAGGCCTCGACGATGATTGATAGACCACAAATGTCTGTAATGTTGTAGATACCCTTCTCTTCCCTTGAGAGGGCTACCAGGATAAGAGGCATCTCAGCCTTGGTCCTAGGATGCTTCATCCTGGTGATTTTGGATGGATGAAAGCCCTTTGTCAGCAGATCATCTTTGATTCAGACAGGTCCAGACCCAGGTAAGGACCACGTATCACCTCCAGGAGGTCCCTTTCCTCCTGGGGTAGGAATGTGTGGTGCTGAACGCTGGATTCGCTCAGCACCTTGAGAATCTTTTTGTATTCAAAGATATCGGGAGCGAGGACCTTAATTCCCGATTGAGTGGACACCGCGTCTGCAACGCTGCTGGTATTAATATCTGACTCAAATTTCATGAGGAAAATTCGTGTTTCCTCGAAAACGAAGGATAAATCTGACCGAGTTTTTAGAGATTTAATATACTCAACAACTTGCTGTGGTGTGACTCGATTTGGTGTTACGGAGCTATTCTCAGAAAATATGTTCTCTGAGAACATATAAGATAGTCCCATAAGGTCTACGTTGTCCTCGTTTGACATGATTTGTCCAGGACCTAGAGAGTTCAAAGGACCACCTGGTCGTTAGCCTGTTATGCTAGACTAGAATCGGGCCGAGGCCGCAAAAAGCGGTCCGAACCCGGTCCAGTATATTGAATGGAGAGTATACGGAACAAACAGAAATAAATAAAACTCAGCAAACTTCGCTTAAAGAGGAAAAAAATACTGGAAACTCTCTGTAAAATTAAACAAAAAAGACGACCTCTGTGGAAAAAAGGAACTAAACCAAAAAGAAATTCGAAAATACGAAAAAAAAAAACAGGAATGATGACAAAAAGGCAGTCACCGGGACTAGACTAGCTAATCACAGTATTGCCTCTTATATCGAACACAACCCTGCCGCCCACTCGTAGCCGGCACAACCAAAAACCCGCAGATATAACCTAGCCCAGCAACTTACCTTGACAGAAAAAGAAAAGATATACAGAAAAACTGTGCACGGCACCTCGTGGCACGAGGAAACTAGCTCGGACACTAGTTCTGCACAGAAACAATTACACGAAACCACTAGAAGCAGTGAAGAACAGCACGTCTGACCACTATCGTACACTGCATGCGAATGTGAGGATTCATTTTGGATTCAGATTCATCAAGGCTGGGTTGGGTTTTATTTTTTTGGGTTTATAATTTTTTGGGTAATTTGGGTTATATTTTATTTGCTTCAAATTTTCTCCAAATCTTTATTCATTTTAGAAAATCTTTATAAGGTTATATTCCAAATAAACTTTTTTTAATTATTATTATTTATGGTTATTATTATTATTAATGTTTTCTTCGTAGGTGGTTTCTTCACTTTTATTATTAAGTGTTCCTAACATTTTTAAGGTGTCTATTGTTGTTAAGATTTTATTTTGACTTGTCAGTTCCGGGGTTATACGTCCCGAAGCAGACCACATGGGTTTTAGAAACCAGTCTGGTGTACACTGCGAAGCCGCTTACACGTACCTACATAAGATATAAGTTGTACTTCTATACATTGTGAACAAATGAGAATAAACCAGTTACATCCAATTATACAGTCTATTATGTCGATTTTTAACATGGTCCGTCGAGCCGGATGTTAACTGAAATAAAATTATTCGAAAAGTCAATCAACGCCAAAGAAGTTTTGAGGCAAATTCCAGCTGAAAAAAGGGACAAGCAGTTTCAGTCGCAGTTCACCATATGGCCAGATGTCCAGCACAATTTAAAGGTACGCCGGTCTCCTATCATCCATTTTAACCTGTATTAAGGCCGAACCTAACCGCTGCGAACGCGAACAACGAACACGAACACGAACGCGAACGCGGTCAAGTGCGGACAATTGAGCCCACACCAGTGCAGTAGTGTCCGCGACGACAATAAACATGGCGTCTAACTATGTGTCATCTGATGACGATGAAGCTCTTTTATTATTTGCACTGGCAGAGGAAGAAGAAAATAAGTAAGTAATTATTTCATATTACATATTTAGAAATGGTGATTACCATTTCTAAGAATATGTTTACCCGTTAATTATTATTAACGTAAATAACTTAATAATACGAAGCAGTGGGGCAATTAGTTTGGAACCTAGTTGTAATAACGGACTTATTTTTCTATTCTGAGGTTGGCTTCTTTGGTTAATTATAATAAAAAGTGCCAATCGTCTCAGCAATAAATTATCAACGGTCCTGACATTATTATGGTGTGGACGTTCTAAAGGTTTGCTAACTACCCTGTGGCGGTTTGCGCCCTGTCTCCGGTCTTGAAACCGAACGCAAATCTTTTTCGGAAGCAGTCGGAGACCGAGCGCCCGTGTGGGTTAAAATCCTGAACACCCACCAAATATGAAATCTTGTAAAAAAAATAAATATTATATGGACGTAGGTATGTGTATTTATATTGTAAATATTACTAATAATAATATAACATATTTAGAATGGACACTTTCGCGGTCCGAATCTAGAACTTAATAATGTAACATGTATACAGGGTGTAACAGGTTTCACTGCACAACTATTGACGGATAATAGATTCTGAGCTACTGACCTTAAAATTCTTATAAAAGATTATTCATTTTTTTGTAATAACTGATATATCAAAGGAAAAAGTTACTGACTGGTCAACATTGCACCATCTAAATGAACTGAAGTTCCTTCAAACGTTAGACAAAAATACTGATATAGGTAAATAGCAGATGAAATATATTTAATAAGGATTTTATGGTTCTCTTTGGCTGTGATGATTTTCCCCGTATTCCCCGTTTTCTTTCTACCAGTTATCACTAACTGTTCCAAAAGCATTTAAAATTCATTTAACGGCTATAGCCATTAACCACATGCGGTACTCAAACAATATTTTTCTTAACTTTGACCTTCGGTATTTCAGTTAAGAAATATAGAATAATTTGATATAACAACTTTGTTATCAACGAGCCAGAACCTATCATTTCTCAAAATTGGTGCACTTAAACCTGTTACATCCTGTATATAAACCTTTGGAATTCCTAGCTATAGAACGAATCGAATATGGGTACATGAAACAAATAAGGATAGGGAGCTGTATGGAGAATTCCACACCTTAATGGCCGAACCGAGGAAGGACGCAGAAAGATTTTTAACATATTTTCATATGACACCCGAGTGTTTTGATGAAATTCTACATTACATTGCAGATGACATCCGCAAAGAGGATACAAATTTTCGTGAAGCTATACGTCCAGAAGAGCGTTTGGCAGTTGCTTTAAGGTAAGAATTTTATTCAGAATCAAAATCAGCATACATAATATAAACAGCAAAAAAACGAACTAATAAAACTACGTGCTTACAAGATTAAATTTATTTTACAAATTTCTAATATTAAAAATAAATACAATTAACATAATAATAAATCGATACTGGTATAATACCAGTATCGATAATAAAGTTAGTCATTTACATTATTATACATATTAGATGATACAATACTGTCACAGCTTATATTGTCAATTGTTAAATGGTCAATGACAGTAATTGGCCCTGATTCAATTTCATTGGAATGGGCTACCTCTGCTTCTGATAAAATTGCTGCACATTTTGCTTTGACTTCCAACTGTCTTCGGTAAGAAAATGAGTTTAATGTTTTTGCATAAGACATGAACAAAAGTTCATTCGCATTCATCGCAACCGCTAATCTTTTCTTGTCCAAATAGTTTAAAACCTTTTGTGTCGGTGTCTCTGTCGAGGTTGGTCTTTTTCTTTTCTGTGGTGGCGGTCTTTCGTCACAGATTTCAATATCGTCCTGCTCCATCCTCGCGTTCTCAATATCTGCTGGCTGTTCGTGCATAGTTGACTGTTCTTCTATATTAACTAGTATTATATCATGCAAATTGTCCTCCACCACCGGAGCCGGCGTTTCATTTACTGCCTCATTAATAGGCCCAACATTGGATTGCGTATTCGCAAATTTTAGGAATGGTCTAAATGCCTCCATTTGTTTCGACCATTGCCAATTTTTGTGTTCGTTTTGAGGACTGTCCGGTGGTAGTTTTCATCGATCTTAAATATTTGGCGTACGTATCACGCAAATTACGCCACTTTTTCTTTAATTCTTCGCCTAAAAATTAAATGTTTCTAAAGTTAAAATAATAATTATTTCAAATGTTTATTTACAGCACATTTCTTTGTTGACTTTTTTACAGATGGGTTGCTAGAACCTACAAAAGAATCTAGGAAAACTTTTCAGGCTTGCCGTGATTTGAGGTTGATTAATGTTATCGTCAAAAATTTACAAAAATTTACATTAATCATGTAAAAATTGCGAATGAATTTTTCAAATTAAATTTTGTACGGTTTATTTTAGAAAAAATAGTTCAAACAAATGTTGTTTATTTTATGGTGGTGACCAGTAATGATTACAGCATCATCTTCAGTTTTTATATTATTAGGCTATGAAAGGGTTTCTCTATTCCTCATCATTTTCGAAGGTTTGCTAAATTAATATATTTGCAAACTTTTCTTTATCTTTGTTACTCACTGTAGGTGTCTATTTTCTAAATTATCTTTTTTTGGGTTTATGGTGCATTCGAAATTTCAGATATACATATTTGAAGCGTGTTTTAGTAAATGTCAAAAAAGGACGTAATTCTTCAATGCTATACTACCATTGCTATTTTTACGGCATTCTGCAGGCTGTACGCTCTCGTTTTATATTTAAACACTTTTCACAAACTATATTGTACTCTAGTCGAATCGATTTGTATTAATTTTAAGCAAATTGTTGTATTTGGTTGTAGCAAACTATTTACATTTTCAGATTCCTTGCCACAGGAGATAGCTTTAAAACCATTGGGCACAGCTTTCGTATGGGATTTGAAACAGTTAGCTACATTGTAAAAGAAGTGGGCGATGCAATCTGTAGCAGAATGCAGCCAATATATTTGCCCGAGCCTACGGCAGAAATTTGGGCTGAATCCGCGAAAGGCTACGAGGAAATGTGGCAATTTCCGAACTGCATTGGAAGCATCGATGGAAAACACGTCACCATCCAATGTCCAAAAAATACTGGTTCACAGCATTTTTGTTATCTGCACAAATTTTCCATCGTGCTAATGGCTATTGTAGGCCCAGATTATAAATTTATATGCGTGGATATTGGAGGATATGGAAAGAATAGCGACGGCGGCATTTTTGAGTCCTCGAATATGGGTCAAAGATTCGAAGCAGGGCTGATGAACGTTTCAGAGGATAAACCTTTACCCGGTCAAAACGAACCGTGTCCTCATGTACTGATTGGGGACGAAGCATTTGCCCTCAAATCATATCTGATGAGGCCATTTCCATACCGACAAACCATAAACAATCCTCACAAGGAAAATTACAATACAAGACTATGCAGGGCTCGAAGGCTTGTGGAAAATGCCTTTGGCATACTAACGCAAAAATGGCGAATATATTTAAAGCCAATCGCAACAAAAGTGGAAACCACTGTAGTCATTGTAAAGACTACGTGCATTTTGCACAATTTCCTCCGAACAAAACAATCCAGTATTGATTTTCCTAATGCAGATGCACAGGAGCACACCATGAACAATGTATTTGGAAACCTACAAATCGATCGAAGACGAGCAACAAATTTTGCGTTTAGTGTTCGCGAAAAATACGTTAATTTTTTCAATAATTAATTAATAATAAAAATATAATTACTTAGGTACCGCTTTTCTTTCATTCTTTGTCAATAACCTCGCACACGCAGGCCATATTGATAACCACCATAAAATAAAAAATAAATTTTAATTGAACTATATTCGATTTGAACTACTCATGCGTAAATTTTCATCAACCTCAAAATCTTCTTAAATGATAAATTAATGAAAATCGGTCGGTACTGTGGCACATCAGATTTTGACACGATTGTACATAACATTTTACAGTCGCGTCATTAGCAAATGAATAATGTATTTACATGCTTTTATAGTAATATTTTCTGAATTGAATGAAACTTCGTCAATAACTGTTTTCTGATTTAATATAATTTTATGAAACCATATAGTCCTCTCAGAATATTTGATATGTAGTAATTTATACTGCCACGAAAAGTTTTATTTGCTTATTGGAATTGGTAAAACATTAGCTGGCTGATTCGAGGATTCTGCTGATGGGCATAATTTAAACGTTCAATATAAAAACCAGAGTTGCAACAGTTTGCACGTACGTAAACGTGATAGTTTAGTAGTAAGTAAAGAAATGTAACAGAAAGGTGATATGTCTTTTATGTAGTAATAAAATCATATTGCGATATTAGTTGCGATATGTTTTATTACCCCTCAAAATTTCAATTGGTAGTAGCCATTTTTTACTTACCTTTCTCTCCGAGTTGCATGCCGATCTCATCCCAAATTCGATCTTTATGTCGAACATTTCGGTAATCATGGTGAGAAAGATCGTACAATGCGGGATACTCCTTAACAATTTCAATTAGCGTTTCTGTCGAAAAAGCCATACCGGGTTTTCTTCTCCTACACAAATTTCAAATATGATCGGCCGAACACTGCGGCCAAAACATTGCAAGCTGCGTTCTGTCCGCACGTTCGCACAAATATCCGCCTTCGATTGTTTGTCAATTGTTTAGCCAGTTGAGGGAAATTTAAATAAAATACATATTGTTTATTAGCCAGTTGAGAAAAATTAAAATGAAACATTTAAAATTACTGAATAACGTTATAAATATCGAGTTTATTAATGGCCCGAGAATCCTGCATAGTGTTTCGTGAAATTTAAATTCGGATACGCTCTCTATGAGAAATCTGAGTGATCGTACCGGACCATAGGTACACTGATGCAGTAATAAAGTTTCGGTCGGTAATGTCGGTGTACACTGATTTTGACAATCCACGAGCATGTGTTAAGTAGGGTTAGGATCGTATGTAGTTGGATCGTGGTTGGATCATTGTTGTTAATTTGATACTCATAGCTAATATTGCATTTACTCATACGTGCATTATTTTGTGTGCAACAAGATTATATATAGAATGTATTACGCTCCAAAACGTTGTACAAAATGCACGTTGGTGAGTTAATTTTTCTAATTGTTGTTTGCAGATTGTTGTTTCATATATTTTTATAATATATTTTTAGTTGCACAACATCGAAGGTAGTACCGAACTTCTATTACGGTAACTATCTTAGTGTGGTAAGGAACACATACAGAGACTTGTGAAAAGAACGAAGGCACATTTGCCACAGTCGTCTTAATACAGCCCAGTGTTGCAGGGGCGGACTGGGACAATTTTTCTTACCGGGGAGAATGTAGACCGGCCCTATAGCTACACCTGCTGAAGTGTCGACGGTGGACGGGGGGTAAAATTTACTATGGTTATCGGAGTAGTCAAGCGGCCTCACATCGCCACACTGGCCCACAAACACGGCGGCCCACCCACGTGAGCCCCGGTAGCTCTTATGACCAGTCCGCCCCTGCAGTGTTGTCAAGTTTTTCAACATTGTCACCAAGTGATGACGATATTTTTCCTTTTCTTGTTATCATACATGATGACAGCCAAGGAAATACAGAGAAATCTAAAGGGTTATGTTGACAACCAGAAGTTTTTTCAAATCGAAAGACGTAATTCAGGAATTCTGACCTTTTAGACTG
Source organism: Aphodius granarius (assembly GCA_963971325.1). NCBI lineage: Eukaryota > Metazoa > Arthropoda > Insecta > Coleoptera > Scarabaeidae > Aphodius > Aphodius granarius. The sequence goes on along the minus strand of OZ020222.1, from coordinate 17,670,962 downwards.
TGCGTGGGCTGTTGCGCATTTTTTTTTTTTTAGATTGTCTACGAGTTGTTGACATATTTTTCTGTTGTTGTACGCAGTGGAGCATTTTTTGGTTAGTCAAGTGAATTGTATCGTAAACTATGTCCCTTCCACATGGCTAATAAATGTATGAATTTGTCAAATGATTCTTCTTTTTTAAATTACAAAAATAAACTTATATAGAGGTTTATATTTTCTTTTTATTGAATAAAAACTAATACTTTTGAGAAATGTTATGTAATAATTGAATAAAACAAATGTATATAATGTCCAACACAACAGTTGATTACAACTTATATTTAGTTGGTTTTGGTGAATTGTTAATTTTAATTTTCAATAAATCTACTCTACTAAATCTACTTTATTACAGATGTATGTGGCTTCATTTGCAAGAAACAGCAAATCAATATAAGTGCTCACTACTTAGTTTTTCTGTTTATAAGGGTTAATTTTACACAAAAATATCTACTTATACTATTGAAGGATGAAAGCAATAAGTAGCTAGGATGAAAATGTTTATTGAACAGTAATGTGTGAGTTATGTTCTTTGTGGGTAAAGCCACATTTTCACGAGGCAACTGAAGTCGATCGATTTGAGTCGTTCGATCAGATCGACAGAAAATTGCATATGTAAACGAAATTACCGATAATTTCAATTTTATGTAAATTCTGTTATTACTTCAGAATAGAAACGAATGTAATGTTACATATTTATGATACTAGGATGTTTTTTTTTCAACCTAGTTGAACATGGGTTTACACATGCAATTTTCTGTTGATCTGCTCGAACGACTCAAATAACGTGGCTTAAGGCAGAGAGCACGAGTAGGGATTGTATTAGTGATAACTTGTATTATCGGTCATTATAACTCAAAGATACTGGTAAATGTCGACAGAAATTACCGATAATATCGATTTTTTTTTAATTCTCTTATTACTTCAGAATAGAAATGAATGTAATATTACATAATTTATGTTAATTAATAGCTGTTTTATTATTGATATTATCCATATAATCTATGTAATTAAATAATATTTTTACTTTATCACAAGTATGTTGAAAGAAAAGCCTAAATGATTATTGTTTTATATTAACTTGTTTAGGACATGTCTTGCATGCAATAATTTTTATATAATCTTATATTAATAGATAATACATGTATTATCAAAACTCATTGTAACTAAACAAACCGATTTAGTGGTTGACAAGGTGTCATAAGTATATCACAGAATATATGACTTTTCTTTATCACAGTTGAAATCAGAAAATAAATAAAAAAATGCATTTGAATGTATTGTTGATTCTTTCATATAAGAATATTTTGAAAATGTATATTCATATTACAAGCAATTGTTATGACAATTTATAGAATATGTTTCTTTGTTGAATTACATAAAGTATATGGACTATTAACCAACTGTCATGCTGACAATGTAAGAATATGTCACCCCATAACAGCAAATGGTATTAAAATGCCTATATCTCCGAAATTAATACAAAAACATACTTAGTTTTTAGTTACTTGTAATTACAAATTTAGATAATTTTGCAATCCTTAAGTACGAGTGATCTGATGTAGAGTATTCTTTTTCTGAAAGTAATTGCCGTGGTTTTATACAACGCTGTACTACCTACATATGTATATGGTTACCAAGAAAGTCTAACCTAATAGTCACAAAGATATACACACCTGTCTTCTTATCTATAAGCAAATTCAAATTTAGATAAAAACTAACACAAAATGCATAATATCAAAATTACAAACTACAATAAACACTGTACGTTTATATATTTTCTGCCTTACCAGAGCACCGATTTGTTCTATGAAGTCAAATTATGAATAGGTACAATAATAAATAATCCGTAATCGGAACACAAAATGGTTGTGTTTTGCTGTAATGGTAATAAATTTCAGATGATAATAACACAAAATTATGATACCTAACCTCATCATTTGCTTGCCCTTATGCGGTACCTACCTGCTTTCCGATATGTTCGCTGCAATTCCGTGTTCGCAAAACTTGCGAACGCGGCAGTTAGGGTTCCGCCATATACCGCAATTGAATTAAGTGACCGTGTACGCGTTCGCGTTCGTGTCCGTGTTCGTGTTCGCAGCGGTTAGGTTTGGCCTTTACTCTTTCCTGTTCGGTTGTGTGTAGCTTCAATTTGTATCACTATTTCTACATTAATTAATGTAATTAGCACAATTATTCCAAATGGATTTGGGCAAATTAAATAGAGGACGCAAGGCTATTGATCATAAACTCACTGATTATGCCACAGTTGTTGACACAATTTCCAATGAAATTAAAGATAAAATTAATGTAGATGAGAAGTTAGATAGGATTAAGGTCAGTCAACGACTTTAGGGCCATTTGGGCTGAATATGAGGACATTCAAAATGAGATTGAATGTTTGGTTCAGGAAGATAAGCTGGACGATGAATATAAAAAAAGGGATGCATTTTATCAGAAATATATTGAGTATATTGCAGTTACTGAGAAGCTTCTTTCTCCAAGTACAGCGATGAATGGCTCATTTGGTAGGGAAGAAAAGGTCAGTTTAGACAATTGTTCTAGTTCATTTAGATTACCCGTAATTGATTGACCAAAATTTGATGGAGAGTACAGCACTTGGTTGGAATTCCGAGATACATTTGACTCGTTAATTAATAACAATGCATCGATTAGTGACATACAGAAGTTTCATTATTTGAAGGCTTCGTTAAAGGGCGATGCGTTTAGAATAATTCAGTCTTTGGATTTTGCAGCTTCAAATTATACAATTGCGTGGGATTTATTGATAGAAAGCTACTCAAACACAAGATTACTCATTCAGAACCACATTAAAGCAATTTTTGAGAGTAATTACGTACAAAGGGAATCTGCACGTTCAATCAGAAATTTAGTAGATAACATTTCAAAAAATATCCGAGCTTTACAAGCTCTAAAGGAGCCTACCGTCAATTGGTATTCTATTCTTATTTATATATCACTTCCAAACTGGATAAAAAGATAATTAAAGATTGGGAAATTGGAATAATTGCCGACATTCAAGGGGTTGAAAAAATTTCTTACAGACTGAGCTGACTTTCTAGAAGCCTTCGAATTAAATCATATGCCAAATAAGAATAATGAAAAACGCAAAACAACATTGCTGGGGCAAGAAAAAAGAAGGGTTTGCAATTTTTGTAAGGACAATCATTTGATAAGCGATTGTAAGGATTTTTTAAAATTAAGTGTCAAGGAACGCTACAATAAATGTAAGGAATTAAGATTGTGTATTAATTGTTTGTGTTATGGACATTCTAAATGCAAATCTAAACCATGTCACATATGTAAGAAATATTATCACATTTTACTACACGATCATGAGACATCACAAGAAGGTAATGTTTTATTAATGAGCCGTAATACAATTTCAACGACTTTATTGTCGACAATAGTCATTTTAGTCAAGGATGGAAGTAATGTTTGGCAACGCTGTAGAGCCATTTTGGACAATGGCTCAATGTCAAACTTAATAACTAGTAATTGTATGCACAGATTAAAACTTAAAGGGACGCCCGTTCATATTAGTCTCGTAGGAGTAAGCAGTGCCGATAGGTTGCCAATGGAAAATATTTCTATTTCATCGTGGGAATTGCCCAGTGACTTACCTTTGGCTGATCCAAATTTTAATGTGTCATCAGAAATAGATATGCTAATTGGATCAGAATTATTTTGGAGTTTATTGAAAAAGGAACAAATAAAATTAGGCAGAGGGTTACCAATTTTACAGAATGCCGTATTTGGATGGGTGGTATCAGGTGGAATTTATCAGAAATCTATAAAATCTTATACCAACTGTGTCCAATTAAATTACCATAAATCGGATGATTTAGATAGATTTTGGGAACTTGAAGAAATTAAAGGCACTTTATCGGATGGGGAAATTTGTAACAATTATTTTAAACATACTACGACCAAAGATAAGGCGGGAAGATTTATTGTGAAAATACCTTTAAAATTGTCGAGGGATTTGTTGGGTGAATCAAAAGAAATTGCCATAAAAAGGTTTCTAAAATTGGAAATGCGATTTTCTAGAGATTTGGAGTTCAAACGGACTTATACCCAATTCATTCACGAATATTTAAGGTTAGGTCATATGGAACGGTCAAGATTTACATATAGTGTTGCGGCATAATAAAGAAATCCAGTTGCATTGGACACACTTTTCAATGGTTGTTATGTATAATTTAGTAATATAATATATTTGTCATATATAAAAAACTTATCACCTCGTAGCAAGTTGTATAAAAATAAAAATACTTTGATCTCATTAATTTGGACAAAGCTTCCTCTTTGATTGTCCAAACATTTTGGCGCCCGAGCAGGGACACAGCCAAGCATAACATTAGCAGTGCTGTATTCACCCTTCAAGAGAGAGCCTTAACCACCTGTCAGAGCTGATATTGAATTGGAAGGATTTTGGACATATTTCCTTGCCAGCCGTCACCAAACTAGTGTTCTTGCCTAACTTTCGTAGCTGCAGGAGTACCCACGTATCGGGTTCATAAGTAAGTGCAGATGCTATTTGTGTAGCAGTTCCAGTACCAGTGCGACGACCGGTTCCATCCTTCATTGTCTATCTCTCTTAAGGTAAGGCATTCTATTTCATTTAATTAGTATTTGCAATTTTGATTTGCTCTGTGATTTCCAACTGACTACAGCTAACCTGTTTTTAGTGACTAGTTATAATGTCAAAACAGAAGCAAAATACAGACATACTAAAAGCTCTTTTAGTGAAACGCAATTTTCTCAAATCAAGATTAGATTCTTTTTGTAATTACATTACTAATTTGGGTGATACTTTTGATGCATTAGAGTTAAAATTACGCGTGACCAACTTCGAGAAAGTTTATGAAGAAAACATCAATGTTCATATTGAATTGAATAGCACTGACACTAATCCAGATGAACGGTTAGAAGAGTTACAAGAATTTGAGAACACTTACTATTCCATTCTCTCTAAAGCTAAGTCAATTCTTAGTAATATTCAAGAACCTTCATCTGCCCCTTCAGCTTCAGCTTCATCTTTACCATCAATTAGCAATACTTCAATGAACGTCAAACTGCCTGAATTGCAATTAACCAAGTTCAATGGTGACTACAATTATTGGTTAGAGTTTCGAGACAGCTTTACAGCCATTATTGATAAAAATATTGATCTTCCTAACATACAAAAGTTTCACTACTTAAAGTCTTCATTAACAGACGAAGCTTTAAGAATCATTGGAAACATAACACTGTCTGATGATAATTATACGTTAGCGTGGGATCTCATTATGAAAAGATTCAATAATGAAAATTTACTGATTGATAATCATGTTAGATCTCTTTTAGACTTGCCATATTGTAAAATAGAGTCATCAGAAGCTCTAAGAAAACTAGTGGACACTGTGAATAAACATATTCGTTCATTGGAAATTCTTAAAGTTCCCGTTGAACACTGGGATTTAATGGTAATTTGCATCCTTTCTGAAAGACTTGATACTCATACGTTTAAGGAATGGGAACGTCATAAGTCAAGCAATAATGTCACGTTGAAGTCCATGTTGACTTTCCTTGAGAAAAAAGCCGACCTACTTTTGAAGGTCAATAAAGCTCAGAAGTTAGTTGACAGTAAAGTGAAAACTTTACATAAAACATCAGCAAACTACTCCAAAATACAACCTTTAACTTGTCCAATTTGTAATAACACTCATTCGATCTTGATTTGTCCGCAATTTATAAAGCTAACACCTAATCAGAGATTTCAACTGGTTAAAGGTAAGAGGCTTTGTGTAAAGTGTATTAGTTCATCTCATTCTTGTCGGACTTGCCACGCAGAACCATGCAAGAAGTGTAACAAGCCTCATCATACATTATTACATTTTGAGCCCACATTGTCTAATTGCGTATCTGAGAGTAAATATAAACATCATAACGAACCTTCAGATGCTGAAGTTAGTATGACGGTAAGTAGTTATGATAATTCGCATATTTTATTATCAACAGTATTAATTCAAGTCATGAATTCAATCGGTGATATTATACCATGTAGAGCCTTATTAGACTCAGGCTCGCAATCGTGTTTTATAACCGAAGATATGGTGCATAAGCTTTCATTACCAAAACTCTCAACTAAAATCTCGGTTATCGGAATTAATCATTCAGTAAACGACATCAAGCATAAATGCGAAATCATTATTAAATCGCGTCATAGCTCGTTTATAACTACTGCAACATGTTTAATAACAAATAAAATTACTGGCCATATTCCAGATAAATCTATTAATCATGCCCTGATAACTATTCTGGACTATATTCAACTGGCGGATCCTACTTATTTTAAACCTCAACAAATTGATATGCTAATTGGAGCATCATTATTTTGGCACCTTTTGCGTGTGGGTCAAATATCCTTGGGTACTAATAAACCTATTCTTCAAAATACGGTGCTAGGTTGGGTAATTTCTGGTCCCATTCCAGTAGTAGAATCAGTTTCTGATGATAATAGTACAGCATGTAATGTCGTTCAGACGTCAGAAAATTCTAGTTTGCAACAACAAATTGCAAAATTTTGGGAATTGGAAACTATACCTGCAGTTTGCTCGTTATTGCAAGAAGAAATCTTGTGTGAATCACATTTCAACGCGAACGTTAAACGCGACAAAACAGGTAGATTTTCTGTCAAAATTCCGTTTAAAGAAAGCCCTCAAATACTAGGGAATTCGCGAGAATATGCTTTAAAAATGTTGTATGCTCTTGAGAGACGTTTCAAGTCAAATCGTAAGTTGCAAGAACGTTACATACAATTCATGCAAGAATACACTAAATTATCTCATATGACTTTGATTCATTCTACACCTCCAAGCTGTCACTATTACTTACCTCATCATGGCGTACTTAGAGAGTCTAGCCTCACAACTAAACTGCGCGTAGTATTTAACGCATCAGCAGTAACGACATCTGGCAAATCGCTTAATTCCATACAAATGGTCGGTCCGACGATTCAATCCGACGTATTATCTATTTTGATTCGATTTCGTCAGAATATATTTGTCGTCAGTGCTGATGTTGAGAAGATGTACAGGCAGATATTAGTTGATGACTCTGATTGCCATTTTCAATTAGTATTGTGGAGGGAGAAACCAACTGATGACATCCAGACATACATGCTCCGTACAGTAACCTACGGTACAGCTAGCGCACCGTATTTGGCAATTAGGTGTTTGTATCAGTTAGGGTTAGATTCAAAAGACGCTTTTCCTAACGCGTCTGTAGCAATAATAAACGACTTCTACGTAGATGATCTGTTAACGGGTAGTGATTCTGTAGAAGAATTAATTCAATTGTCAAAGCATATTTGTCAAATTTTGGATGCTGCAAAAATGCCATTGCGAAAATGGGTTTCTAATAACTCGAAAACAACTCGCGAAATTTGCAACTCCATAGGTAATAACATTGACCACTTAACAATTTCGGAACATTCTGATATATCCAAGCCACTCGGTTTAATATGGTTCCATTTTGACGATTTATTAGCAATTAGAATTAACTTGCCACCTTTAACTGATAAAGAAACGAAACGAAAAGTGCTTTCTTCTATTTCATCAATGTTTGACCCAATTGGATTAATTACACCTGTAACTTTCAAAGCAAAAGCATTTATGCAGCAATTGTGGCAATACAATTTAACGTGGGATGAAATACTTCCGGATGAACTTCTCGGTCAGTGGACAAAGTTCCATGAAGAATTACAACTTCTTAATTCTCTTAAAATCCCGAGATGTACGCGTTTACCAAACACAGTTATCACTGAATTACATGGTTTTTGCGATGCAAGTTTGTTAGGTTACGGTGGAGTATGCTATATTAGGTCTACAGATCAGTTAGGAAATGTGTCTGTTCAGCTATTAACAGGCAAGTCAAGAGTAGCGCCCATCAAAGCCCAAACGATACCAAAACTTGAACTTTGTGGAGCTTTGGTATTATCGGAACTTGTAACTAAAGTAGCAACTGCAAGTCGCATTTCTTTCAGCAGGTGCATCTTGTGGAGTGATTCAACAGTTGTCTTAAGTTGGGTCAAAACACCAGTAAACCGATTAAAACCTTTTGTGCGAAATAGAGTATCACAAATTTTAGATTTTACAAACTCTTATTCTTGGAAACACGTCCCAACATGTAGCAACCCAGCTGATTTATTATCTCGTGGCATGCGTCCAGAAGAAATTCTATCTAATCAACTTTGGTGGCACGGTCCTGACTGGCTTTGCAAATCACCCGAATACTGGCCAAAATGCCAAAATATGACATTAGAACCGTTACCTGAACTCAGAATTCCAAAGCATGTTGTTTTCGTAGCTTCGGACGTACCAAATGAAATAAGTAATTTATGTACAAAATGTTCAAATTTCAACACGCTTGTTTCTGTAACTGGTTGGATTCTAAGAGTCCTTTCGAATTGGCGAAAAAATGGAAAAATAACCAAAAAGTACCTTTCAGCCAAAGAACATACAAATTCCATTAAAACTTTGGCAAAAGTCGTTCAAATTGAATCTTTTCATAACGAATATCACACGTTACTAAAAGCGAACGAATGTCCGAAGAATAGTAAACTGTATACATTAACCCCATTTCTTGATTCGGACGGTCTTTTAAAAATTAAAGGCTGACTTAACAAAGGTTCATTTCAGTATGAAAAGAAACATCCAATTATTTTACCTAAGTCTCACCCCTTTACTCTGCTGATGTTCAGACATGAGCATCTAAAGAATTTACATTGCGGTCCTAATTTATTGGTTGCCATAATTAGAGAGAGGTTTTGGCCACTTTCTGCTCGTGTCACTGCAAGATCAATCACCAAAAATTGCGTTATTTGTTGCAGGCAGAATACTAATACCTATAATCCAATCATGGGAGATCAACCGAAATTGAGGGTAACTCCTGCACCACCATTTACTAATTGTACAGTTGATTACTGCGGTCCAGTTAAGCTCAAGAATAGACAAGGTCGCGGATGCAAAATTACCAAAGCGTATATATGCGTTTTTGTATGTTTCTCAACGAAGGCTGTTCATTTAGAATTAGTATCTGACCTAAGCAGCAAGGCTTTTTTAGCAGCCTTTCGCAGATTTTGCTCAAGACGAGGTATACCCAACAACATTTACAGCGATAATGGCACTAATTTTATAGGTGCAAATAACGAATTGCAATCGCTATTTGAATTTATTGATAGAAATAGCGCAGATATAAGTAAGTCTTTATCTATTGTAGGAACAAATTGGCACTTTTCTCCTGCATCATCTCCACATTTCAATGGACTTGCAGAAGCAGGAGTAAAGTCAATTAAACGTCACTTAAAGAGAGTTTTAGCTGAAGCCAGTCTTACATATGAAGAGCACTTAACTGTTCTCACAGAAATAGAATGTCTTCTTAACTGTCGTCCCCTATATCCGCTTTCATCTTCTCCTCTTGATCTTGACGTACTCACACCCTCTCATTTTATTGCCGGTCGTCGCCTCACCGCTTTACCCGATGAAGATATTTCCGAAATGCCAATGAATCGACTCTCAAGATGGCAATACTTGTCAAAACTTCAACAACACTTCTGGCGAAGATGGTCAGTTGAATATCTCGCAGAACTTCAGGGAAGAGCCAAGTGGAATACCCCAGAAGCAAATATTAAACGAAACGCAATTGTTCTATTAAAGGAGAACAATGTTCCACCATCCAAATGGAAAATTGGACGAATTGAAGATCTGCACCCAGGATTGGATGGCGTTGTGCGTGTTGTTACTGTCCGCACTGCACATGGTTTATCCAAACGAGCAATACGTTATTTATGTCCCCTACCAGTACCATTAGATGGAGATGTTGATGGTTGAACGTGCCGTTCAACGCGCCCGGCTATGTTGCGACATAATAAAGAAATCCAGTTGCATTGGACACACTTTTCAATGGTTGTTATGTATAATTTAGTAATATAATATATTTGTCATATATAAAAAACTTGTCACCTCGTAGCAAGTTGTATAAAAATAAAAATACTTTGATCTCATTAATTTGGACAAAGCTTCCTCTTTGATTGTCCAAACATTTTGGCGCCCGAGCAGGGACACAGCCAAGCATAACATTAGCAGTGCTGTATTCACCCTTCAAGAGAGAGCCTTAACCACCTGTCAGAGCTGATATTGAATTGGAAGGATTTTGGACATATTTCCTTGCCAGCCGTTGGACAAAGCTTCCTCTTTGATTGTCCAAACATATAGTGACAAATGTTATTATTTTCCACATCATGGTATTCTCAAGCCTGACAGTGCTACCACAGGACTGCGAGTTGTTTTTAATGGGTCAGCTAAGACCACAACAGGGTTGTCTTTAAACGATATTCAATATAAGGGCTCAATAATACCAAATGACATTGTGGATATTTTACTTAGATTTAGACAACACCAATATGTAGTATTTGCTGATATAGAGAAAATGTATCGGCAAGTTTGGGTGCATGAATCTGATCAATCACTTCAACAAATTGTTTGGCGCGATCATCCTTCAAATGATCTTGAATTTTTTACACTAAAAACTATTACATACGGCACCGCATCCACTCCTTATCTGGCTATCAAGTGCATTACACAAGTAGCTGAAGAATGTCGAAATAAGTTTCCGATGTGTAGCGAGATTATCCATAGAGATTTCCATGTAGATGATCTGTTTACTGGGTTTGATGATATTGTAGAAGCCAAAACTACATGTGCTCAAATTGAGAAAATTTTAAGAAATTATGGACTTCAGCTAAGAAAACGGTCAACAAATAATGGGCAAATTTTGAGTGATACTTTGGATATTGACAGTAATACAGAACTAAAATTTATTACTAATGAGGTTCAAAAGATGTTAGGATTGATGTGGTGTAGAATTGAAGATTCACTTTCATTCTCCACAGTTAGTTTTGGTGATAAGATGACCAAAAGAGCAGTTATATCAGACATTTAAAAATTATATGATCCCCTAGGACTCGTTAGTCCGTGCATTGTATCTGTTAAACTTTTAATCAAAAAAATGTGGGCTTCACAATTAGAATGGGATAACGAATTACCTCTATCGTTAGCAAAAGAATGGAAGAAATTCAAACTAGAGTTGGATATTTTATCAAAGGTGAAGATTTCGCGAAGAATAATCTGTGATAATGCAGTATTAATGGAACTTCATGGGTTTAGTGATGCGAGTCAAAATGCGTATGGCGCAGTTATATATTTGAAAAGCAAAAATATATTAGGACAAGTAAGTGTTCATTTAATTGCTTCAAAAACTAATGTGGCGCCATTGCGACAAAAATTGACAATACCAAAATTAGAATTGCAAGAGGCATTATTACTAGCTAATTTAAAAAATAAAGTAACTAATGCTATAACGAATATAGATTTAAGATGTTTTTTGTATCCAGACTCTCAAATAGTACTAGCTTGGTTAAGGGGAAAGTTGAAAAACTACCTCGTTTTGAGGCAAACAGAGTAATTCAAATAAAAAAATTGATCGAGAATTATTCATGGGCTTACATCAGGACGAAGGATAACCCTGCTGATATGGCTTCTAGAGGTTTAAGACCTAGTGAAATAATAATGTTTTGTGGTGGCAGGGTCCAGGTTTTTTATTGCAATGTGAAAATATATACATTAATTGTTTTTCATTAACTCTTAAATCACCAAATAATTTTGATTTATTTAAAAAATATTCAAGTTTGATCAAAATTAAAAAGAGTATTTGCATATGTGTTGCGATTTATATATAATACAAAAAGAAATAATGTTAAAAAAATGATGGGACATTTGACAGTAAATGAATTGAATAGTAACTTGCTGAAATTAATAAATGTAGCACAAGAAGAAACTTTTCAGTGTGAATAAATTAAAAAATAATAAGCTAGAAGAAAGTGATAAATTAATTAACTTGAATCCTTTCTTAGACGAGAATGAAATTATGAGAGTGGGTGGAAGATTAAGGTATTCAGATTTGAATTTTGATGCTAAGCATCCAATAATTTTAAGTGGATATCAGTGGATTTTAAGCAGAAACCTGTTCCAATGAGCCATCTCATGGCAAACTTACCTGCCGATAGAGTCAAAATTAGCGGTCCATTCAGTCACACGGGAATCGATTATGCTGGTCCATTCTTAATAAAAGACAGGCCAGGACGGGGAAGTAAATTGTTTAAGATATATGTATGCGTTTTCATATGTTTTACAACTAAGGCAATGCACCTTGAATTAATTACCGACCTGTCAACTGAGTCATTCATTGCTTGTCTGAGACGATTTACATCTAGACGTGGTAAACCTAAGTATATTCATTCTGATAATGCAACAACCTTCAGTGGTGCATAAAATGAGTTAAATGCATTGTACAATTTCGTAAAAAACAATTCTGGCATAATTAGTGAAATATGTGCTAATGATCACAGAATGGAAATTTATTCCACCTCGGGCACCTCATTTTGGAGGGCTATGGGAATCAGCAGTAAAATCGTTTAAATATCATTTAAGAAGAGTCATTGGTGGTAATCATTTATTGTATCACGAATTTCAGACAATATTGGTGCAGATTGAGGCTATACTCAACTCGAGACCTATGTATTCCCTTTCTTCCGACCCAAATGATTTCCTTCCTCTCACACCGGCGCACTTCTTGATTGGTAAACCCATTGTTGCTGTCCCGGATCCAGATGTGACTGAAGTAAAATGAACAGGTTATCGAGATTGCAATTATTGCAAAACATGCAGCAGGGATTTTGGAAAATATGGTTCCGTGAATATTTCACATCATTACAATGTCGCAACAAATGGAGGACGGAGAAAAATCAATTGGACGTGGGCTCTTTAGTTCTAATAAAAGAAGACCCCCTGTACATGGCACACTGGTCGTGTGTTACAAGTGCACCCTGGAAAAGATGGTGTTGTGCGGGTGGTGACGGTGAAGACTCCATATGGTGAATTTAAACGAGCGGTCACAAAACTGTGTTTGCTGCCGGTAGCTATAACATAATCCATTAGACTTTGTAAAACAAAAAATATATACATACCTACCTTTATCTTTGTATTTATAGTTAGCCATTTAAAACATTACATATTTTATGATTGTTTGTCTAGCTTGTTATGATTTTGATCTGTGTCTGTTTTGATTTTTTTTATATAATTGTATCTCATTCATTTACTAATGTACTCACCTGCATAATTTTGTATTTATAGTTAGCCATTTAAAACATTACATATTTTATGATTGTTTGTCTAGTTTGTTATGATTTTGATCTGTGTCTGCTTTGATTTTTTTATATAATGCATATTATATACTTATTTAAATAAAATACATTTGCTTATGTTTGAATTTTTGGGATTGTGTAACGTTTGGGACAATGGATAGGATTACTAGTTGTCAAGGATTTAATTTGTTTCTTTATTATAGTATCTGTCTTATATTTAGGTATTCAATTATGACTTGTTACTTGTTTTGAACCCTGTTCAACGCGGGGAGAATGTTAAGATTTTATTTTGACTTGTCAATTCCGGGGTTATACGTCCCGAAGTAGACCACATGGGTTTTAGAAACCAGTCTGGTGTACACTGCGAAACCGTTTACACGTACCTACATAAGATATAAATTGTACTTCTATACATTGTGAACAAATGAGAATAAACCAGTTACATCCAATTATACAGTCGATTATGTCGATTTTTAACAATTGTTAAATTTACTTATATTTTTCTACATATTTAACTCCAGCAGTAATCAGCCATCATATTTGCATTCCAGTAACTCTGGTATCTCTCTTCCATAGTGCGAATGTCCTAATGGAATCTTTCTACTTGCTCTTCGCTGAAATCATCCAGATTTTCAGGAAAATGATCTAAATGGCTGAAGAGGAAATGTAATTTAATGCTCATATTGCATCCAAGTCGCTGGAATTGCAACATCAGTTGCTCAATGTGTTGAGGGTAGTCTGAGCACTTTTTATGTCCCAAGAATTTTTTCACTACCCAGACGAACTCATTCCACGCAGATTTTTTAACAACTTTCATGACAGTGGTGAAATTAGAATTATTTATTAATTTTCTGATCTGAGGACCATAAAAAATGCCAGCTCTTTTCAGCACTGAATTTTAGAAACATTTTTGTAATGTACATGAAACAATTCCCATCTTTTTAAGAGCTTTTACATACTGTACTATTATACGGTCTGTCGACATTAGTGGAGCATTTATCACATTCAGCATCCCCGGAACAAGAGCCTCCGTCAAAAGCCAATCTTTCTTAGTCCACTGCTCAGCTTTAACTCTGCTATCCGCAGGGATAGCATAAACAGGGATGTTTTGTATAACCACCTTGCTGACCCAAGAGAAAATTTACCATTTTCAGATCTACGCAAATAACCCAGTTATGTTCTATGTACTTCATTTTCTCTAAAACTAAGGATATCGTAGGGTATTCTTCTTTAACTTTGGTTGAATGTGCAATAGGCAAAGAACCTAGTTTATTGCCATTATGCAATAGTACACATTTAAGACTGCATTTCGATGAGTCTATGAATAAACGCCAATCATTTGTATCACAGTTTTGTGAACCCATTGCAGCCATTAGACCCGAAATATTGTTGCAAAACACAAAATCATCTTCTTCAGAAAAGAAGGGAAGTAAATTCTTTTCCATTGTGCGGTAAATCGAGATATTTGTGTTTGGTGTTACCAGATTTCTTTCTTTCAACCGAGAAACTAGAAGTTCTGATGCTTTTTTAGACAGTCCAAGATCTGTGATCAAGTCATTTAGCTCCTTTTGATTGAGAGGTCTATGTTCGAAAGGGTAATACAACTTACTATCCTTACCATCATCGCAGTCTTCGAAACGTCTTGAGATGTTACACTGGATGTACTGCGTTGGGACTGTGGAACTGACTCGTCACTAGAAGAACAGGTCTAATAGCTGATTGCAAGGTTTATACCGGAAATATTCACAACACAAAAATAACAGTCATTGTAATGATTTGATGGTTCACTAGATCATTGGACTTTTGTACTTAAAAGTAGGTCTTTTCTTATTTGCCCATAAACGCAAAGACTCAACACAGCGTTTACACACCAAACTTGGGACCCAGAGCTTGATATTTATTTCTAATGGCTTCTCAAAGTAGTCCATGTAGGCTTGTTTTACAAAGTCAGACACATTCAAGCGACATTCTTTAAACATGTACTCGCCACAAATGAAACAGAAAATATTTGGATTGTTTACACAACTTCCTTATGGCGACATCGCGATACATATAGAAAATCTGGTTAATTACTTCACCGTCGGAACAATTTATCGACTAAGAAATCAGTGATGTCAAATTAGTAAGAAACAATTAAAAAACCTTATGCATTGGTCCGTCGAGCCTAATTCAGCTTATTTTATTTTACGTATTCGTTGATATTAACGAATTTAGTGGATTCGTCTTATTGAGCATTTCGATTTATTTTGCATATTCGTTCATATTAACGAATTTAGTAGATTCGTCGTATGAGGCATTGTGTTAATTTCTTTTGCGTATTTGTCCACATTAACGAATTTATACTTTTCTTTAGTTCTTATTTTTAAGCTTAAATATTTCGGATTTTTTTAGTTTCCGGATATGTCTTCGGTTTTGAATTTCTTATTTTATTTAAAATTTCTTAAGCTTGAAAAAAGTTTCTTTCGAATTGGTTTTAAAAGAAAAAAAAATAAAATTAGGCCGTATCTCTGTCTTCTGTCTTCTTTCTTGTGGTTGAGTTTGTTAATGACTATATTAGAAAAGAAGTTAGCTCGGTTAGAGAGTACAAAACGGGTTTATTTTATGCGAATTCAACACATGCACGATGAAAGTGCTTGTTTTGACATCGGTGAGAATGTTCTTCAGAAGAAGATGGCGAAGAATTTTGTACTCGACTTGAGGGTTTGCCGCAGACACGTCTGAATTATTTACAAGTGGTTGAAGATATCAATGATGTTAAATGTGAATTGGATGATGAGTTTGTCCCTAATTAGCAATGTTTTGATGTATTTGAGGTCATTTACTGCAAAATACTTATTGCCGCAAAGGATTCACGCGTTTTGACGTTAACAAATCCTATACTAATGCTGAGCGAAGCAGCATTAGCATGCAACCAGATCATCCTAGAGATTGGGGAACAAACTATATTGGTGCAAGGAATTAAGCAAGCTTAACGATCTGTATAAGTTAGTATCATCAAAGACCTTTAAAGATAGGCTCATAAATAGGTTAGCAGATTATCGAATAAGTTTGTTTAATCCGCCTCACTTTGGGGGCATACGGGAAGCACAGGTAAAATCGGTTAAGAATCATCTTTATAAAGCTGTGGGATAGCAAATTCTTGATGTTGTCTAAATGTTCTTAGCGATGGTCTTATATTATTATTGTTGTTTATTTGACCAAATTCCATCTCTTACGTTTCTAATTACACGACGTTTCGACTGTTAATCTATAGTCGTCTTCAGGTGTTTATTGTGGTGACTTGTCCTGATAAGGACAGTTTCTCCAGTTTTTTATGTACACATGAAACAATGCACTTTTTCCGGATAACAACCCGACCCCACTGATCTAAAGATGCTTCTAATTTCGTTTCTAAATTTGACAAGCTTCTTATCCATTGAGCCACCCAGCTGGGTAGCTAGCTAACAGGCTGAGAACTAGAAATACTGTATGAGGTTCTATATAAGTTACAACTATATGCTCAGTACTTCCTAATTTTCGTGCGCGTATGCGCAGATGCGCTTGACAAGAAGTGCAAGTCTGAAAACACTCGCCGGCGAGTCGCGTCGTGCTCTATACTGATACCGATTGGTGTTGCTACTTATTTGTTTGGATATGTCTGTATTATCGACAATTTTTATTTGACAAAGTGAATGTCAATATCTTTTTATCGAATATAGAATGGTCGGGATAATTAACAAAAAGAGGGAAAAATAAATTCAACAACGTTTGGAACCATTGTTCTTCATTGTACTCTCTTGAACTTGAAATGCAAAAAAATATTTATTAGAAAAGCAAATATTAGCTATATCACGCTATAAGTTGAGGAGAATATTTTAAACGTACCGTACTTTTTATAGCAATAAATAAAATTTTATTTCATTTACAATCATAATTTTGAGATTGGATAGAAAAGGATGTAGGCATTATTACAGGTTGGAATGTGTGTTTAGTATGAGTTTATTACGATAGTAAGATATAATAAACATGCTAATTTAGTACCTATTTGCTCATCTATTGTGTATCATTATTATAATAAATACAATATATTTAAGTCCGTTTGTTAAGAACGACTTAAATTTAAACAGCCTAAAATTAATTTGTGTGGGGTATCATATGAACCGTATACATGTCAGCCCATCCTAACTTAAGCATTACCTAGATGTTTTTGAGGTTGAGATGACTCTAAACACCTAGTACTATTGTGAGAAAGCTGTGTGAAGTTAGCAACAAAAGCCAGCAACAAAATTTTTTTTCACCCGATTGCAATGAACTATACACCGTTGGAAAGCCCATGACGAGCTGAGTCTACCATAGTTATTGCAACGTGATCAATTAATAACTACTACCTAAAAAGTTAAAAAGAAAGTCAAAATTTCAATGAATTTCCATATATTTAGAACCGCATATCTTCGCCAATACTTCATTATACTTATTAAGTGTAACACCAATCGAAAGCGCAAGCTTCGGTTATACTACCATAGTTATTGCAACCCAAAATTTTGCTAATTAGTGCCTCAAATAAATTAATCAAATATGAGTATTTTTAGCATCCGGGGACCATATGTAGTCCTACCTAAATTAAGTTAAACAAACGTATTCGCTTTGTGTGATCATATCGATAAATACATCAAAAGATAGCTGAGACCTGCCTCTACCCATCATAGTTAGTGCAGAACAAAATTATAACAATTAGCGGGTGAAATAAATTAGTGAATTCCAGACACTTTGTCCGTCGGCTATTGGTCGACGGCGAACAGCCCTATGTGCATCCTTTTGTGCAAACTTTTTGCAAGATTAAATCTTATCGATATATACATCAAAAGATAGCTGAGACTTAATTTCATAATTTCATAAATATTTTATGAACAAAATAAAAACCATTATTTATAATAGGCTATAGACTATTCAGTACATTAGCAGTAAATTAACAATACAAACTCCTAAAATAATTTTATAGATTGATAAAGTGACACATTACCTTACCTGCTTTCGATTTGACCGTTGGGGTACTCCAAGGGCCCCCAGTGTGTTTCAAGACCGTTCGATTTGCCTGGGCGAAAAGTTCGCGACGGATAACGCCCCACTCTTAGTGCACCTAGTTTATTTTTGATACGTTTACTCCAAGATTACTGTAGATAAGGTCGCGCAGACAGAGCTACTTTTTGATATGCAGGCGCTGACGTCACTGGCGGAATAGCAGCAGTGTTGTGGAGAGTGCGTAGCAAAATTATGTTCAAATATATGCAAACAATTATGCTTTGTAATTTCTACGTTTTTATAGTATCAAAATATAAAATATATACAAATAATATAAAAATACCTGGTAGTTCTGATGATTATATTTAAGAAATAAAAAATATATGTATGTGGGATCGGGTTGCACACAACCGTGTCACTCATACAATCTACGTAATCGTAGATGAGAGCACTATAGCAGTAATATAGGTTGCTATAGAAATGATTATTATAATTGAATCGTATTTTGGTTGTTTTTGAAGTTTGTTGGAATATAAGGACATTTTCTATCTGGTTCGTTATTTCTACACCAAATATTCCACAAAATTGGGGGCTCGTCCGGGATAAGAAGAAATAATGGACAGAAGAACATGTGAAAAAGTGGTTTGGGCCGGGCGCATCAGTGGTGAGGCTGGTGAGCATCAGTTTGAGAAGGACGTGACGTTGTCTGGAGTACCGAGCGCTGTGTGTCAATTTGGTAACTGTCGGAGCGTCGGCGTCGGTGTGGTGAGTGATAGAATTCAGCAAACAATGGAAGAAGAAAATGAGTATGTACAGCATGGGACAAGTACTAGTACACCTGTGGCAGTGAAGGCGTATGCAAACGCTGTGGGTTGCGAAATGTTGGAGAAGGATGGTGGAAATGGTAAGGAAAGTATTGCAGATGAAAAGCGACTGATCCAGTGGGAACGCGAACTGCTAAAAAGCGAAAGAGAGATGTTGGAACGTGAAAGAGGAATATTGTATAAGACGATGGACTCTTCATCGATTCGCCAAACGTTGACAGTGCATGACAGTATCAAACAAATTACGACAACGATACCCGAGTTTAACCCGTCAAGGTTGACAAGCTTGACAGCTAAGCAGTGGATAGCTAAAATTGAGCAAATTGGCGCAGCTTACGGCGTGGAAGATAATTTATTAATTCTGCAAGCAGTAGCTAAACTTCGTGGCGCGGCGCGAGTATGGCATGGTGGCGTTCCAGAATGCGTAACATCATGGCAGATATTTAAAGCTGAGTTTCTTCGTGCCTTTCCTTCGCATTGTGATGAATCAGCAGTTCATGCAGAGCTGATGAGAAGAAGGAAGCGAAGAATTGAGACATGCGAAGGGTATTTCTATGACATGGTGGCAACTAATATAAGTGATCAAACATTAATTCGTTATATTATTGGAGGATTGGGGCAGCAGGATTTAATAAAATCACTGGCTTTGTAAATTTACGAAGACCCTATAGATCTGTTAGTCAGACTAAAAAACTACAAGGAGATGGGTCCACCTAGCCGACCGGAACGCAGTTTTACACAACCACCTGCAGCTTGGAACCCAGAACATTTTTCAGATAGGCGATGTCATCTCTGTAGAGAATTTGGACATCTCGCATCGGCTTGCCCAAAACAAACGAAACAAAGAATTTGCTACGCGTGTCACCAGCCAGGGCATATTGCACTCAACTGCCCCAACAGTGGTGACAAGCAGACTACAAGACGTCCAAATGGGGTCCGTATTGATGATGTCGACATTAATGCACTGATTGATACTGGTAGTGACGTAAACCTGATCAAATTCTCGCAGTACTATAAAATTGGTAAACCCGAAGTGATTGGTAAGCCTATTGAGTTATCTGGGTTTGGTGCGATGAAGACGTTAACCTTAGGAAGCTTCAACGCCAAAGTAACCATCGATGGACATTTGGACATAGACTACGAAGTCGAAGAAGAAGCATTGGATCTAACCCACCTCTCAGATCTAGAGACAGTCAACGATCTGAGAAAGATAAAAGAACGATATGATCCGGTTAGTAACAAATGTAGAAGCACGGGGATAAAGACAAAAATTATCCTGAAAGAAGAAACTCGATTAGCACAAAAAGAAAAAGACGAGTCGGAGAGACAATTAGAAGAGTGGTTACGTGAAGGAGTTACTCGACCTAGTACATCTGAATTTGCCAGCACAGTTGTGCTAATAAAGAAGAAGAATGGAAAACTAGAGTCTGCATTGACTACCGGCAGATTAACGCTCAAATTGTCAAGGATAGATATCCTTTACCACTGATCGAGGACCAGTTAGACCGACTTAAAGACGCAAGATTATTCAGTACGTTGGACCTGAAGAATGGTTTCTTCCTTGTTCCAGTTGAAACAGAAAGCTGCAAGTATACTGCTTTTGTGACACCCAATGCACACTATGAATTTTTGAAAACTCCATTTGGTATGTGCAACTCTCCAGCCGTATTCCAACGTTTTATAAATGACGTCTTCAAGGAACATATTCGAGCCAACGAAGTCTTAACATACCTGGACGATGTGGTAATTGTGGCAAATAACACGACAGAAGCTTTAGATAGATTGATACGAGTATTAAAGACAGCCGAGAGTTATGGACTAGAAATCCAATGGAAAAAATGTCAGCTCCTACGAACGAATATAGAGTACTTGGGTCATCGAATTGAATACAATGCTATCAAGCCTTCGCCAGGAAAAACATCCGCAGTGTTGAAGTTTCCTCAGCCGACAACGGTGAAACAGGTACAGAGTTTTTTGGGTCTCACTGGATATTTTCGGAAATTCATTCCAAATTATTCGATGATAGCAAAGCTCTTGCTAGGTGGGCAATGATGTTAGAAGAGTTTGATTATGATATTGAACATCGAATTAAAGATAGAATGAAACATTGCGATGCCCTGTCAAGGAATGCTATGGTTGTGGTGGTAACATCAGAGCTTATAGAACGTCTTAAGAAAGCGCAAAAGAAAGATGAACATTTAAAGCTTATATTCAGCTTGTGAGCCAGTAACCAGTCATTCGAAGACTATTTTGAGATGCATGGATTGTTATATAAAAAAGTCAACAGATATGATTTACTGGTGGTACCTGTCGGAATGCAGAAAGAAATCATAAGAAGTGCTCACGAGGACAATGGACACTTCTCAACTAGAAAAACAGAAGACCTTGTACTCCGAGATTTTTGGATACCGAGACTAAAATACAAGATACAAGAGTGTATTAGAAATTGCATACCATGCATTTTAGCAGAGCGGAAGCAAGGCAAACAAGAAGGGTTTCTCAATCCCATAGATAAGGAAGATTTACCGTTGCAAACCTTCCATGTAGACCATTTGGGTCCACTAGAACCTACTAAGAAAGGTTACAAATACCTTTTTGTCGTAGTTGATGGATTTTGATAGGTTTTTGGTAACCCAAGACGCATCGTCACTGATAGAGGAACAGCGTTTACCTCAAATCAATTCCAAGACTACTGTAAAACCGAAGGTATACAATTGATTCATATTACGACCGGTGTAGCCAGGAGCAATGGACAGGTTGAGAGAATACACCGTATTATTATTCCATCCTTATTGAAATTAAGCATGAGTCAAGAAGATACCTGGTACAAAAATGTGGAAAAGGTTCAGTAGTGTATAAATAAGACATATCGAAGAAGTATAGACACTAGTCCAGGGAATCTTTTGTTTGGAGTGCCGCTAAAGCAAGCAGAAGATGTTGAACTAAAAAAGATCATGGACTACGAGTATTTGAAGAGCTTTGAAGAAGCAAGAAAAGAACTACGAGAAAATGCTAGGTGTAACATACGAAAATTACAAGAAGAAAACAAGAAAAGTTTTAATAAAAACAGAAAACCATTTATAAAGAAGGAGATTTAGTAGCAATAATAAGAACACAATTTGTCACCCAGGGAAAGTTAAAAACTAAATTTTTGGGACCAATGGTTTTTGTCAGAGTTATCGTTTTTGTTCTCGGTGTTGCGTACAATTTGGTCATCAGGAACCACAATTAGTGGTCTATCTGTGATAGACACGGCATAAAATCCCACAGGTTTTAAAACCTTTGAGAATGTTGGAAGCAGTTGCTGCCGATGGAAAAGCCTGTGCAATTATTGCTGGTATTTCGATATGGTCATTTTTTGTCCTTGATAAATTTACCATCCATTGATCCATTGCGTTGTTAATGTATTTCTTTAATAGTCCATAAACCGACCTGTCCAACGGTTGCAGGCGGTGGGTACAGTGTGGTGAGAACGATAGCATTATTATGCCATTTTCTTTTGCGACATTTAGTCCTTTTATGGAGAGGTGGGAGCTGTGATTATCTAATAGTAAGAGACATGGTTTTTTCTTACTTGACTTCACATGGTTATAAAAATGTTTCAGGAAAGTGACAAATAACTCCCCTGTCATCCACCCCAAAGGGTTACTTCCTCCTTTGCATCCGATTGGCCCATCTCTAAACTGGCCTTTGAAATGCACTCGCGGAAAAATGAAGAATGGTGGTACTGAATTACCATATCCTGAAACAGCAGCAACTAGGATGACTAGCATGCCTCTCTCTGCTGAAGTAATAACACCAACTTGCTTTTTCTTGCTAAAACTTTATTCGGTTTTTGAACCGTTGTAACTGCAGTTTCATCCATGTTCCATATATCGTGCATAATGGCCGGATCTAAGGTTTTCGAAAACACTTCTGACATTATGTGCGTTAAAACTGGTGGCTTGTGCCAAACTGGTGGCGTCAGGTGTTCTAATGGACAGAGAAGAATGTCTTTTCATAAATAATTTTCAAATTATTGGAAACAGCAATATCGAACTATATTTCCTAACATCCTTGGGAGACAACCCGAAATAAATACTAGACGCCAGAAGTATATAATTTTCCAGTTCTTTTTCCTGATCATTGCGTTTTCACATTCTTTTTTGCAAGCTAACCTGCAGACCATTATCTTCGACTGGCGATATATGGGATGACTTGATGACGTCTCGCTATTGGTTAAAATCCCAGTTTCGTGTAGTACTTTGCCAACAATGTACTCCGTTTCGCAATCCTCTTCTATATTTGAATTATAACATGTTGTATTTGCTGTTCCTAGTATAATCATTCTTAATCTATGGAGTGCATTTAATGGTGTGAGATAATCATTAAGGCCTCCTCTCGTTCGTATTTGCGAAAATAAATTCTCAAGCGCATCTTGATTTAAGCTGCTCGTCAAAATGTATTTGACATCAGAGTTTTTGTTTAAATCTTGAAAAAGCATATTAGCTAGAAATACCTCCATATTTGCCAGATTAGAATTAAATTAAATCCAATTTGGATGTCTAGTGATTTTTATTTTAGGGGATCTTTTCGAGTTTCTTCGAGTTTTACCTCGTCTTCAGTTCGAAACGTCATATACTGCTTAAATATCTCGATACGAAGTGGCTTTAAAGTTACATATAAACATCACGAACATATTAAAGTAGAGTTAAAATAATAAATAGTCAATAAATAGTCAAATATATAGACTCGAAACTTAAGTCTTCCAAGATCCCCTAGAATAAAAATCGCTAGACATCCTAATTGGACTTTATTTAATTCTTGAAAAAGCAGTTTTATTGAATTTATATTCATTAGTATCCCTTTTTGAAAAATTTGTAATGTTCTTTTGTTGCCATATGTTAAATTTTTAGTATGGTACATTGTTTTCCAAAATATTATTTTGTATATCCAAATTTAGACAATGTGCTGTTTTACTAACAATGCTGTTGTATGCAACCCGTGAATACATCACATCAAACCATGCGTTTGTGGTTTCTATAAATTCATCTGTATTTTCAACAACTGAATCCCTTTTAAAATAATGTCTGAGAGCTGTAGCGGTGTTATGAGATAATAATTGTGTAGCAAAGGAAACCTTTTGTCGTCTAAAACCTTCACAGGTTAGATGGCCTTGTGTTAGCTTATGGCAGCTATTTATTTCCAAATTCTTTGTTAAGTTGAGTAGCTATTTTAGTGGCTCCTTATTTATTATTTTCCGTTAATGTTAAATGTTGAGTCCAATAACCAATTTCTAATTAATTTTAAAAGATTTTACACATGCTACAAGAAAAAAAAACCAACCAAGTAACATTTTGATCAAAATCAACAAATAATGGTTGTTCCCACTTGCCAGTTAAACGTCTCGCATTTACAACTTGTGTATGGGCGTGAGGTCCTAGTACCTGATCATGGTTTTGATCATATTCATAAATTTTCTTTACTTTCATTTCGTCGAATTGGAGCACCGTTAATTTATCTCTTTCTGTCATACTTTGTCCACATATTTTCATTTGGTTTCTTAAAAACATATAGCGTCTTTTGCTTTTTTAGATAAGCACTGAAGGCTATATTTATTGAAACTAATCTAACAGATTAACTATTAATTTGGATATGACTTCTTAAAACTAGGTTACTTGTACATAATAGGTTATCCAGCGATGTCCTACTAATTTATTTGTCCTAAACTAACGGCACTGTCACTACACACACTGTGCTCTGCTTTATACACTACACTAGTTCGAAGGGTTTAGTTCTCTTCAGTCTTCTTACTAGGTTCTTGTTGTCCAGTAGCTGCAAGGCCTCTACGTTGACGTGATCATGTAGGCGAGATTCGGGTTTAGCAGCAAATCCTTTTATCTCGTCCATGACGTTTGGGACACCGAGATCGCGGTGCAGGTCTCTGTTCCTTATGTACCAAGGGGCGTTAACAATGTTCCTTTGCACTTTATTTTGGAAAGATTGGATGCCTTGAATATTTCTCTTTTTGGCACAACCCCAGAGTTGGATGCCGTACAGCCAAATAGATTTTAGCATTTGTGTGTAAATTTGTACTTTATTCCTTATTGACAACTGAGAATTTCTTCCCAGGAGCCAATAAAGTTCGCTATATTTGAGGCCAAGCTCGACTCTTTTCTTCTTTACATGTTCTTTCCATCTTAGTTTTGTGTCTAGGGTCATACTCAAATACTTCGCAGTATTTGCATACGGAACTGTGGTGTTGTTTATTATGATGGGAGGTATATCCTCTATCCTATTGTTGGTGAAGTTGATATGGACTGATTTTGATTCATTGGGCACTCCCTGGGGCACTCCCGCTTTTACTTCCTTTAAGGCTGAGTATTCGTTCATCTGTTTTACCCTGAATAGTCTGTCTGTTATGTATGACGCTATTAGCTCAGCATACTCAGTAGGTAGCATACGCTTTAATTTCCATATTAACCCCTCGTGCCAAACCTTATCAAAAGCTTGTGTCACGTCCAAGAAGGCTGTTGAACACACACGCTTTTCTTTCCACCACATTCGTTATTCTATGAACTTGATCTATCGTAGAGTGCTTTTGTCTAAAACCAAACTGGTGATTTGGGATCAGTTTTCTTCTCTCTATTATAGGTCTCATCCTTTTTAAAAGTAACTTTTCAAAGAGCTTTGATATGATTGGTAGCAGTGATATTGGCCGATAAGATGTGGCTTCGTTCGGTGGCTTGCCTGGTTTTGGTATCATGATAACTTCAGCAACTTTCCTAATGTCAGGGACATATTTTAATCTGAATGCTGCATTTATTAGGTATGTAACCATTACCATACCTTTCCTTGGTAGCTTGTTTAAGTACTTCACCTGTGATGAGATCGTATCCAGGTGCCTTTTTGGGATTTAAGTTTGTTTTGATTTCATTCGCAACTTCCGTTGGTGTAACAAGCGGGATGGTTTGTTTTTCGTGGTTTGTCGGTCCATCTTCTTGTAGCACTATATCTGCATCAATGTTGTTTGGCTGAAACATTTCAGCTAGATGTTCTGCAAACCTTTCAGCTTTTTGCTTATTGTCTCTTGCCCATTTGTCATCTTTCTGTCTAATAGGTGGAACATGAGTGACTGGTCTCTTGTACTTTTTTACTGCTTTCCACAGCGAGTAGTCTGTTTCTTTATCAGGAGTAAGTTTAGCCAAATAGAATTCTAATGATGCCTCTTTTAGTTTCTGAATTTTGCGTTTCAGTTGTTGGGATTGATTGTTAAGTATCTTCTTAGTAGCTAGGCCGCGTGATTGATTGATTCTTCTAGATCGTCTCTTTTGTTGACAATTTTCTCGGCTGCTGCGTCCAACTGGTCTGTAGTTTTAAGCTAGATATTTAGCTGAATGCTTATATATTCCTTTTTAATTATCCTTTCGCTTAAAGTCATTATTATAGCGGAATGGTCAGAGTCTAGGTCAAAATTTTCTTCAATGTCAATGAAGTTTGGAGATATTTTTCTTTTAATGAGGAAGTCCAGGAGATCTGGGATTGCTTTCTTGGATTGCTTTCCTGAGCTCTCTTCCTTTCGTCGTGGTCAGTCTTGATCCCCAGTCTACGTGTTTGGCGTTGTAATTACCGCCCACTATAAACCGTTCACCAAGATGTTCTAAAAATCTAGTGTAATCTGCTTTTTTGAGATTGTACCTTGGGGGGCAATATATCGCACCGACAGTAAAGTTTTGTTTGCGGGATTTTATACAAACGACTACTAGTTGCACTTCTGCGCTGCTGTAGTGGCATTTCTCATTGTGGTTGATACTATTTTTTATTATTATAGCACACCCTCCTCTCGCTGGGTTGTCCGGATGATATGTTTCATACACCTGATATCCATCTAGTTTTAGATACGTCTGTTTTGTTGAGTGTGTTTCGGAAACCAGACATACATATATCAATTTTCTGTGTATTGAGAAATGTTTCAATTTCTGTTGTCCTATTTCGGATACCGTTGGCATTCCAAGTTGCGATTCGTAAGTAGCTATACATTTTATGTTTGTGACTTTATTTACTATTCTAGTTTTGATATCCTTTCTTCTATTTTATCCATTTTGCTAGGATCTTTTGCAGCATTTGAATTGCCGGATCCTGTGTGGTTGGTTGCTTATCGTTTTTCGCGTTTTTTGTTGCTTGGGCATATGATATATTTGTGTTCTGTTTTGTATACCTTGATGTATTTGGTTTTGTATTTGGAATACTACTTACATCTTGTTGTTGATTTACTTTTGGTTTGTTTGTTGAGTTGGTTTGCCCCTTCTTGTCCCTGATTTTTTGCATTTCTTTAGCCACCAGACACCCTCTGTAGTTTGCAGGATGCGCACTTCCGCAATTATAGCATTTGCAGGATGAATCCTTTGATTTATTGCATTCTACTGAAAGATGTTTTCCCGCACATTTGACACATCGAGGTTCTTTGTTGCAGAAGTGCTGCGTATGTCCAAACGCCTGGCATTTTTTGCATTGTGGAATCAGTTTAGACTTTCTTACGGCCTCTATTTCCACCTTCATTCCCAGGATTGATTTAATACTGAAGATTTTCTTAATATCTTCCTGATTGCTGAACGTAAGCATAAACATCGGTAGTGGATTGTTTTTGTCGCTTCGTTTCAGTATATTGGTGGCGTCAATTATGGAAAAGCCACTTTCTTTTAAATCGTTCACAATATCGTCCTTTTTGCAAGTCGGATGTAGGCGTTTCGCCATGACTTTGATTGCTCTTTTTTGTTTGTTTTCATATGTGTACCAATTTGTTTTTTCTTCACTTAGGAACTCCGTTAGTTTCCTGTATTCATCTACTTTGTCGACGTTGAGTTTAATATCGCCAGAATTCAATATCGTCGCTTTGTATTTGAATTCTTTGTGAGCTTTATCTTTTTTTTTTTCATTATTTTGATTTGCCCTTGTACGCTGGATTTCGGGCGATACTACGAGTGAGTCATGCATTTTACGTTTTTGTTTTTCCTGTTCTTTGGCAGCATCCATTCCGTTTCTTTGGCCAGATCTTCATCTGTGTGGTAGTCTTGATGTTGTTCCGATTTGCTTTTTAGCTCTAGCAGTTTTTGTTGGAGAACTTTGAATTGTTCTTCTAAGTTCTTAAATTTATCTTCTATTTGTTGCCTGGCGGCTTTTTCCCATTGCAATTCCTTATATAGAATATGTTTGTTTTCAGTTTTAATTATTATTTGTTGTGTTGACATTGTTGTGGTGTCCTACTTTCGTAGCACTGTCACACTTACATAATCGGCACATAAAACTAGTTCGCGGTCTGCACTATTGTAGTTTATTTGATTATTGGTTGGGCAACACGCGATCGTATACGCGACGTCTCAAAATACGTGTTTACCGTTCGACTATGTGTGCAAGACTGGGATACTCCAATTTGATGTTTTTTTGTAATGACATTGAAACTATAAAAAACGGCAATTTTTGAAAAAAAAATCGACTGGGAAAGTGAAAATACAGTAATAAATTGACTATTTTCATAATTTCATCATTTTCATCACAAACATGAAGTCCGCCAGAAATAATGGAAGCTACCAACGCAAATGAAATCAACATCACCTAAAAATCGACAACACACCACACACTTTTCTATCAATAATATCAGTTTCCCGAACGTTTCCTCCCTGTTTTAACATTTTCACAACCCCTATCGTCAATTAAAACACACTACACCAAAAAATTTTAATATCCCAGGGTTTTAACTTTACCCATTCCTTCGAACTGACAGCACAATTCAAATTGTGCTTGTCAAAAAACCGATCCGTCCTCGGTCAAACGCATCGCGTTGCTAGTGGTCGGCTGTACGGCTGGTTTCACTACTTCGATGACGTCACTGCTCGCTAATACAGGGTGCAGCATCATAACTTCCTTGCGCCATTCAGTCGGTTGATGTCGTAACGGAGCGCTAGTAGTCTCGTTGGAGAGGCGGGACCTTAAAGTTTTGTGCTGTTCATTTCAAAGAACAATGGACTATAGATTCTAGCTCAGGCCTACTTTTCGAGCGTGTGAGGTTCTTCTCGTAGTCGTTCCTGAAGACGCTATTGTTTTTTTTTTTTTTTTTTTTAGTTTTTAAGCCCATTTTCATTTGTGTGGATTCGTCCAAAAGAAAACATGCGCTACTAGGCTGACACCAATCCTCGAGAACTGCATCAAAGGCACCTAAAGTCACAGTGTGGTGTCAGCTGAAATTATAGGTCCCTGTTTTTTTTTTTTTAACTTAAGCAGTACCTAAATGTTTTCGAGGTTGAGATGACTCTAAAAACCTAGTACTATTGTGAGAATACTTTGTTTTCTAAAATAAACGACTTTAAGTTATGCTGCCGCACCCTGTAGATTACAGGTATAGGCCTTTGCGCAACCTTATCTATAGTAATCTTGCGTTTAGCCCTCGTGTTTTCAACTACTGACAAGTGCAAAGGTTTGTGGTTATGTCGTAAATGTTGTAATGTTGACGGAAATTTGCCTTTTTCCATATTTATTTAGTAACTACATTACCATTTTGCTTGTATACTCCCTAACATAAACAATATAACAAATATATCGAACATTTCTTTTATTATGAAGTAGTATGTATGTATGTAGGGTTGGGAGGCACTATGCCAGGCATCGACGGCACTTAGGCCCCACTTGGCTCTTGCGCCAACCTCCATGCCCACCCGGTGTCATATACCCGTAGCGAGCAGCAAACTAATGGATGTAGCCAACGTTAGCATACTCGACAGGGGAGCATTTCGCATTCTGTCTAGTGACGGCCATGGATCATCGAATGCACTTACCCTATGGTTTTCTAGGGCGGGACAATCACATAATATGTGTCTTACCGTTTCCTCCTCTTGCTTACATACTCGACAGAGGGGCGTATCGCTCAGTTGCATATTATACATATGCTTCCGTGTTCCACAGTGTCCCGTGAGTACACCAGTGATGAGAGGCAGTTTGCCTCTCGGGAGCTCGTGTAATTTCTTAGCCATCTTGACAGATGGGTAGTTTAGAAGTGCTTTTGCATGAGAACAGCCCGGAATAGTATCCCACCTACGTTTGAATTTTTGGTGGGTGATTTTCCTTACCATCTCTGAGAGGATGGAGGTAGATGGAAGCATGAAGGGGTCAAGGTGCCTCAGTCACCCGCTTTGCTGCCCTGCGGGCGAGTGTGTCGGCCTACTGATTGCACTTGCTGCCGGTGTGTCCCTTAATCCAGGCCAGGGTGATGGAATTGGACCTGGACGCTTCGACCAGCGCTTGGTGACAGTCCAGAAGCAGCCCGGAGGAGAAACGACATCTCTCCAGAGCTAGGATGGACTGTCTGCTATCTGTGCAGATCACTATGTTCTTGCCGGACTTGTCGGAGTCGGTGATGACTTCAGCGGCAGTTTTGATGACGTATAGTTCCGCCTGCGGTACAGAAGCGCCTCACCTGGAAGTCGTGGGAGAAGACCCCCGCTCCAGAACCCTTCTGTCTTTTTGAGCCGTCAGTGTAGATTTTCAGGCTCCTGCTCACGTCAGCTGAGGTGGCTGCGGAGTGGGTGAGGTAGGGTCTCCTGAAAACATAGTGAGGAGGAAAGATATCCGTAGGACAATCTAAGATAGGCATACCTTATGCACACTCTGTACTGTACTCCATAAAATTAAAATCTGGAACTTTAAATGGGTTTGAATAATCCGGTTTTAATTGTACAAAAATTGAGGATTATTCAATTGATGTCATAAAAATTGTTTCTCATACTTACTTACTTTTCACATAGTTAATTATATTGATTACATTAAAATTCGTCATCACACCCAACGCATCAACTGCGATGATAGGTGGAAAATACTGGCAAAACTGTCAGATCTACAGTTCTGTTGTTACTTATCAACTTAGGGCTATTTTTTAGGACGTTTTTCAGTACTGGCTTAAACCATGACCGAAGTTCAGTACTATTTTTTACTGTCTAATAAGCAATCAATCTTCACTAATCTGGCAGTTACTACGATTACCGAGGAGTTCAGTCGAACTTAGAAATAAACCAGTAATGAGAAACTAGCAAAAACTAGCCTTCCTTACAAAATACTTTAAACACTTGGTTACTACAAACGTATATAGAATACATATTTTCCATCAAGTTGTTTTATTTAAGAATTAAGTACCATTTAATAACCGTCAGATTGAAAATTGTTACATATCCATTCAGTTGTAAAATATTCTAAACAATCAGTTGCATTTAATTACTAAAAGGCACATAACAGAATTCCAAACATCCGAAAAGTTCTTATTTAGGAACACTCACCGTCAGGGAGACCAACCTCGGCGCGATGTTGCTTCTTGTCCTCAAATCCGAGGATGTCGTGACTGAAGCTCCAATTGATGACGTTGGTCTCCCTGATTAAGGTCCCTTTTGTTGAGTTCTCCATTGAGTTTCCATCCTTCCTCTTGGGCTATACCGTACTGACGAGGACTAATAAGTCCGAAACACGTGTCTACGGTTGCATTTTAGATAGCGGTTATGCCCGATAAAATACCTTTTACTGTGCCCTTCTCTGATAGTAATGTATTAGCCGTAAAAAGTAATTATGTATGTACACAATTTAATTAAAATGGTCGAGGTCAAATTAAATGTATTCGTCACCAAACATATACGCAACTCAGTATAGAGAATTCTATAAACAAAAATATAAAATACGGTTGCATGAATTGCATGAATATAGCCCGACGGCAGAAAGCCTCGCATATCAAAATGAGCCAACACTCATACTTATGCGGGCAGTGCTATATTCGAATTTTGCGGTTTGTTTAGGCCTGTGTATGAGTGTATAAATGTAAAGGAGCGTTGTATAGCACCGCTGCAATCAGAAATGCTGATTTGACTAACGAATATAAAAAAACACAATCAGCACGTAAATACACTGTGGGCTAAAAAAAAAACGGTAGAAATTTCTACTTAGTTAATTTTTAGTAAATTCAAATATTGTACATTGTACAGTGTATATTAGATATGCATACAATAAATGCAACGATTTTACGGAACCGAAACTACATTACAGCAGAGAGGTGTTATCGCTTGTCCTCAGGCCACCTCAGTCTATCTCTGCCATGCAATATCTCCTGCTCAACCCTTCTCACTTGAAGCCTTACAGTACTAGCAATAACTGACAGATAAAAGGGCGAAGTGGGCTCACTTTAATCTCACGGTTCAGCCAATTACCCAACGGAAGAGAACAGAGAGGGTGCTGGCTGCCACGCCGAAATGAGACCTTTATCTTAACAAGGCCTTGTCGACGGCATTTGAAAATCCGTCAATTTCTGACACAACGTCTTATTTTATCTTCACTGTCAGTGACGACTCGTGTAAAATTTATGTTTACCAAATCCATAATGATTATATGCGATAGGTATTTTTAATTGCTTATTTATGATCTTACGTGAGAAAATCGACGATTAAAAGCCAACTTTTGTCCATGTGATGCTATGACATTTTTGGAAACCTGACGGATTCTTTCCATAAATTTCACTTTGTTACCTTGTTATACTTTTCTACGCTAAAGGCTTTGTTCAAGTTATCTACGTAGGTGTATATGGTTATTAATAAATAAAATATTTATTCTTGATTTCCGTGAGGTAACCTCGTTGTTGACATTATAATTGTCGACGTTACGAAGAGGAAACACGGTGTCCTCCCGGAAATCGAGAATTAATTGATTCGTACTGCGGAGGTCTCCAGTTTTGTTATACTTATTTATTAGTTAATTAGATTTTTTAATATAAAGTGTAGTAAAGACTATTAGCACATATCCAAAAGCGTGTAAACTACTCATAATGTGATAGAATGTTGAAAATTATTACTTTATGATAAAGCTTCCTTGGAGTGTAAGGACTACTTAACTTATTACTTACCGAACATAACTGACCACGACACGCCACTGGCTTTGTTGCTTCTGTGGTCCCCGCATTTTCCTTTTCCTTTTGTTGTGCATCGTTGAACAGCGTCGATGGAAAAATCGTCGGAGATCCATCTATTTGGGTCTGTATGTCTCCTTATATTTGCAGATAAACAATGTCATCGGGGACAGAGAAAAGCACTCTTTTTTCCTTAACCGTTCCCTCGTCTATGTCTTGGCCGAATTTGGTGTGACGGGTGTCCGTTATTTTGTTTCTTGACGTTATTTTTGATGCCTAATAGAATTTACTTGATAATATCACAATGAAGATTTTGTTTATTCCAATAGTGCAAAACTTAGTGGGCGATCAGATGATTTTGCTAATCGGTTGAAATAAATCCCGTATCAGTTCAGATTCCGATATCTTTAGAGTGCCATTACGGGACAAATGAGTGGAACACAACTTTGAGCTTGATTAAAGCCTACAAAATAAAAATTACGCATGAGTCAGTTCAGTTCAACTTGAATTTTGACGGTTTATTGTACAGAATAAGTAATAATTATTATTTAATTATAATTATATATAATTATAATGAAGATATTTCCACACTAACACTTGTCTCTTCACAGCTCATTTTTGGGCCTATTTCAGCTAAAGGTTCATGCTTAGAAGGTTAGAAATATATTTTCTGCAACTACTGGGCACACATTGTCCAACTTAGTAATCAAGTCAATAATATATGGCATTTTGTTTTATGCGCTTTTCCAATGTAAGATGTGTTAACATATTACTTGCAAAATCAGGATTAAAATAACGTGTTCCAGTACGCGCGGATAGTGAAACACTGAAAAGCTGTCATTGTCAATTGTCAACTGTCAATTGTCAACATGCATTTACACACATAAATACAATCTTACAAATAAACCCAATGGTGTGAAGTTCTTATTATATAAAATGATACGTTAGGTTTTATAACATTCTTCTACTATTTCTTGATTTTTCGACAAGTTCTGACAAAATACATGGCAAATGTTACGTGACTTTAAATATGTATACAAATTTGCAGATCAGTGGGATGAACGGTTTAAATAGCGTTCACAACGACGCGACGGAGCGGTTATGAGGCTGGTTTGATTTCTGTATGATCCGATGCGAGGTAAGTTTCATTCCTCCTGTGTATAGAAATACGCATCTACATCTAATCACTATTATTCAGGTTGTGACGACTACACTACTGTTGCAAGAAGATATCATAAAATAAAGTGAAACAATAAGCCTGGAGGATCCATTTTCGGTCACAGGAAACCGTACTATAGTTCTCTATCGCATGGACACGTATCCTACATCTCAAGAAAGTGCAGCCTTCGTATACGCATGTGATTATGCTTGAAGTATCACAAATTTGATATGATCACATAATTTGATGAAACACCTTGAGGTCTACGTTCATATGATCAATTATTATTATAAAATGTTAAGCATTGATATTTTATTTTTCATATAGTTCATTTAACTGAAGTACGTTTATTTGTAGAGATACTTTACTTGAAATGATGAATAACACTCTGTAATGGATGCACAGGAATTGAGAGTCTTGCAATTGAGAAAACTGAGAACCGCCTGCGTGCTCTAGTATGGGTATATACAACATCCAAAGAAGAAGAATTAAGAATTACCAAAAAACATTAATGCTTATATATAAATTATATGTATATATAAGTACTTAAGTAGATGTTTATATCGGTTGAGAACTGCAAGGTGCGAACATAGAAATAAGTTAAAGAAATCATAGTGATAATGCTTTCCACATGGGGCGTTAATGAGCGTCTATGTTTACATAATAAAGCCTACCAGGTTCATACGTTGCAGTTCTCATTATACATAATACAGTTATAACTAGTTTATGTACTTATGTCAGTTAATCGATTTACAGTTCTGTGATTATTTGTGATTGAGTTTCCAGACAGAATAACAGCTTTGTTTGAGCAGCTATCAAGAACTAGTTCGAAATTAGTTTTTTAGAAGACACAAATAATCTGTTATTAGTATTTATGATACAGTTAACATTGAAACATATTGTTACGAAGCAAGCAGAAGTCGACGAACCTAGCCGAAAATCGAGGGCACCAGACTGCTGCGTCTACTGTATGCTGAGTTGAGACATTCCAGTTGGTACACCTACAATACCACCTAATGTACAGGAACGGTACCGCTGTACCCGTATGCTGAGTCGGGACATTCCAACCAGTACATCTACAGTACTACCTATGTACACATCGCCCGGACGCTGACTCGACGCCTGCTTACTAGGATGCCGACATAGGTCTCGGTGCAATGACTCGTGGTGACAACAGCGAAAACCTGACCCAAGATCTAAACATAAAAAGCCACAGACGGGAGTAGTAAGGGATCATTCGACGGCATTCGGTAATTGAGTCAGTAAACGGTTACTATAGAATAGACAGTTGTATTGTTGAGTGACATTCGACACGGGAGGCCTTGGCTTCCCGTGTCCAACATGAAAATATACCACATCTCCAGTACCAGTGTGCATTTTATTCTTCTCCAGCCCGATCTGGATTCGAGGCCTACTGAGCTACGTGACAATATCTGATTTATTCTCTCAAATTACCTTCTAACTAGCTATTTCACTGCTCGAACAAAACTAAATGTTCAAGCAAATTGTTTTAAACGTATTGATTTTAATTTTGTTTGAAGTCTAGCACCACAAACTAGCAAGCTTTACCATAAAGAAAAATCTCTCGCACTTGTGTCATGAATGGTTATTATGTGTAGCATTATTGTCTTTCTTGTATAAAGATTTTATTTAAATAAAAGCACAACATTCAAGTTGATATTTACCAATTTTATTACTCATGGGCGCATATTTGTAATTACAAATGATTTCAACTAAGAACGTCACGTCACGTGACTTCCCGCCAAGTTGCGCAGTAGACCACTTTCCATTCAGCGTGTAGATATATGGAGCTATTTATCAACGTCGTTATTTTCCCGCCGCGCAGGTGTACTGGTGGGGGAGTGACGTTCTTAGTTGAAATCATCTCTACCACTCTAGAAAAACACGAGGTGGTGGAGTAGCAATATTCACAAGAAACGACATAAAATACGAAGTTTTACAGAAATGCACGATCAACGGCGTAGAAATTCTAAAACTATTACTAACAGAGAACGAAACTGCCCTAACACTCATGTACAAACCACTCCATATCACTCACCACACATTCATAACTACATTGGAGAACAATATGATTACTAGACGAAAAAAACATATTATTGTCGGAGATTTTAATATCAATATA
Source organism: Aphodius granarius (assembly GCA_963971325.1). Classification (NCBI taxonomy): domain Eukaryota; kingdom Metazoa; phylum Arthropoda; class Insecta; order Coleoptera; family Scarabaeidae; genus Aphodius; species Aphodius granarius. The sequence continues at coordinate 17,634,632 of OZ020222.1, read as the reverse complement.
CTCGAAAAGAACAACCCAACACAAGAGTACATAAAAACACTTACAGAAAATAACTACAAAATCATGAATAAAGTAACACATAAGCACTACACAAGAATTGATAAGACTGGATCTGGGTCAATATTGGATCACATAATAACAAACAATAAATATCTGGGGTGGCCCTCACCCAACTTTCCGACTACACCGTTGGCACAATGAACTGTCTGAACACTTTTGCAATTATTCAATTTTATGAAGCCAGAGCCACTCTGTATCCTACCTAACGTCAGTCTCTCTGACATAATAACACACTGACATTTAATATCATGTCATGGCAGTGGCACTGACGTTTGTCAAAATCTGACAATTTACAACACAGATATGAAGGCTGTGGATTCTGTCAAGCCGCTTCTATAAAAGCTAATAGCGCCTAAACCGTTCATCCCATTGATCTGTAAATTAGTATACAATATTAAAACCACTGGAGGAGCAACTGATATTAGTTTGGCCAAAATTGTATAAATCCCGAGGAAGTAGCATGTATCATATTGTGACCAAAAACAATCCAGTTCGTTCCCCGGTAATTCTAAATGCGTATACAAAATTTCAGCGCGATCCGTTGTTCCGTTTGGTCGCTATCGTGTTCATAGACATACATACACACATACATACATACATACAATACATACATACATACATACAGACATTTTCCAGAAATCATCGCAATCGATTCAGGGGACCTCAAAACGCGTATTTCCGCTGAAATCCCGAAATTTTTTTTCCGTCGATTACAATACTTTCCTTCTAGGGACTAGTGATCAAGGGTGACATCTCAGACCATTATGCAATAATCGCAGCTGTCGACCAACCAAAAAAACAGAAATCACCATATAAAATTTTGGAGCACAAACGAGTTGACAATAAAACTTTGAGAACTTTGAGAATTTTTTGAAGATTTTTTGTGAAGGTGGAGGCTTCACAAAAAATCTTCAAAAAATTATCATCGTTTGCCCCCTTTTTGCCTATTATTGCCTTTGAATGGTTTCGATTGCCTCCTCATAGTTTTCGAGAAAATCAAATTTTTTGTCTGGGGGGGCTAACTTCACACTGAACGCAATCTAGAAATCGCTAATTTTTCTAAATTCTAAGTATGTCAATCGATGGCATTTTGTTTGCCTATTTTTGTCCTATCAGTAGTTTTTTGATATTTACTATAATAACTAAATTATAGAAAATATTCGAAAATTTGCATGTGAAGTTGGCCCCCCCACCTACGCAAAAATTCTTCAAAAAAATATGATCGTTTGTCCACTTTTTGCCTGTTATTGCCTTTTAATAGTTTCGTTGGCTTCCTCATAGTTTTCGAGAAAATCAATATTTTTGTCTGTGTGGGCTAACTTCATAATGAGTGCCACCTAGAAAACGCTAACGTTTCTAACTGTGTCAATCGATGGGAATTTGTTTGGCTATTTTTGCTCTATCAGTAGTTTTTTTTGCTATTTACTATAATTTACTAAAACATACGAACATTTGCATGTGTGGTTGCAATTATTAATTATAAAATTATATAAAATATAATATAATTAAATTAATTCATTAATTAATTTATTAAGGACCTTAGTAAAAATGTTCAAAAACATGTTGTTTTGATTGCCTCCTTATAGTTTTCGAGAAAATCTTTGTGTCCGGGGTGGCGAACTGCACACTAAGCGCCACACAACATTTTAAGACTGCCAATCGGTGGTATTTTGTTCGTCTATGTTTGCATTATCATGAGTTTTTTATATTTGATGTAGTGTACAATTTTTGAAATTTTCTGGAGGATGAAGCCAGCTCAAAGTATTTATTAGCCCAATACAACAAACAACAAATGTGCTCCATTATGCATCCACTAACTGTTGTTACAATTGCATTATGAATTAATTAATCGCACATGATTGGGTGATTTGAGTCTAGGAAAATCTGGTGTAATGATTTGAACTCTTCTGATTGTGTAAATAAAATCTTGTGATGGCAGATAAATATGTGCATCTTCCCGTACATATTGTACTAGAAAATATTTATTTTGGTTGCTTTTTTGCGAATGTATTAGAAATTAAAAGTTGGTTAAATATAAGATTGTGTTCTTTAGCTCTTTCTTGACAAAGACGATTCTATCTGTACGGGCTGTACGATATCAGTGACACCACCACGTCTGTGTTTACATTAAAGCTATTTCTTCAAGTGGTTACGGCAGGCTAATCTGGTCGCAAGTTAGCCCTTAGTTTTAGAACACATTAATAACGTGTTATTCATATGGAATACATTTGTCTCCAATAACCTTATTATAGACATCTAGTTCGACGAGTTTGTGCTGTTTATTGCCCCAACGTCTTACACACCAGACATAAAAGAAAACCTAGTTATTGTGAGTATTATCATTATTTTCTCTATTTATAAATTCATATTTTATTCAATGAACATACACTAATATACATACCTTTAGCAAAATTAGTATTACACCAGTTAAGTTATGTTGTAAAAGCGAAAAAAGGTACATGTTTCATAGTTTTCTATAACTCTAAATAGTTTATAAGAATGTGACACACAATGTAAGATAAGTAATAAAATAGCAGCTCTCTAAAATTAATTATTTTTGAAAAATTGTGATATTTGTTTAAAACCAGAACTACGATAACGAATTAGTAGTGTACTGTTTCTTAACAAAAATGGCATTAACTCACCAACAATTGGTTTTAGGGTGATAGTATCTTAATACTTATTACCTTCCATTTTAATAAGAAATTAAAAAATATAGAGCTTTTTATTAAAAATACATAAGTTTGGTAATCCATGTCCGTACGGAACACCCAGTATAAGTAATTTTGGGTTATAGAAAGCGATTTGTATAACCGTATAATCGTATTTATATAAACTTTGACATAAAACATTTTTTCGCTTTTTTCTGAACATATTGTAAAATTGATCACGACGACGCGTCTTACCTCACCTTGTATACAGAGTGTCCACGAAAGTCTGTACTATATCAAAAAAAATATTATCTGTTATCTATCAAGAATACCAGCAAAAGATCTTCAAAATATCGCACCATATACCAGATGTTTAAAAAAATGCGAAACGAGGATAAAAGTAAAGTGCCTGGAATATTAGTATTATCGGAAAATTTTATTTGGGAATTTTAATTAGAATTGATATCAGATTTATTAGATTTGGAATCATAGCCACCTATGCCACGATTTTTTTGGTTTCTTTTTAAAAATTTCACTATTTGAGAACAGTTTTGTAGCGGCTAGTGTTTTGAAATGATTCTCCTTAATAAGTTTCTTATATAGTTGTTTAAATTTCCTGTAATACTCGACATTTTGATAGCGTTTCAGCTTATTAATTAGCAACATCTATTAATGAATTATTATTCATTTTCAACTTCTTTTATAATTATGGTAGAAAAGTCAGCTTTTTTATGAAATTGACTATGTTATCTAATAAACCCACATTTACTTAAATAAATTCCATTTCTTTACATTTTTATAAGATATGCTAAATGTTCATAAATATTTAAAATACTAATAAATGTGTTAATATAATTATGTATTACTATTGAAAATTTGAAACCACCTGCAATGAATATTCTATTATTTAAACAATGGAAATTATCCCAAAATATAAATGATCACTTAAAAATAGCAGTTGGCCAGACCTATTTAAAAAAAATAATGGAATTTGTTAAAAACAAATGTGGGTTTATTAGTTAATATGTATAGGCAAGATATCTCGAACATTATATTTATAAGTCAATTTCACAAAAAAACTGATTTTTCTACCATAATTAGAAAAAAAGTTGAAAATGAATAATGTCAGTCAAAGATAATAAACTGCCATTTCAAACTCAGAAAACAGAACTCAGACGTATTTTCAAGAAGAAGAATTATTTAAACAAATGGAAATTAATTACAAATGATTATAAACATTCCATGACACACGAATTATTTCAAATCACTGGCCGCTACCAAACTCTGTAATCAAAAGTAAAAATTTAAAGAAGCAAAAAAAATGTCACAGTTTGCTGTGATTTCAAATCTGAACGAAATTATTAATTCTAAGCAACATTCCCAAATAAAATTTGTCCATAATATTAATATTCCAGGTACCTACTTTACTCTTAATCGCGTCTCACACTTTATGAAACTTCCGGAATATGATGCGACCTTTTTAAGATCTATTCGTGGTATTCTTCAGACCTACCGCCAACTTTCATAAAGAATAACATTTTTTGAGAAATAAATAATAACATTTTTTACCATATGATGCGGGCTTTCGTGGACACACTGTATAACACTAGTTGAACGTCTATACATAATAGCTTTGTTCGAGCAGCTGTCCGGAACTAGTTCGTTATTAGTTTTTTTAATGACACACATAATCTGTCATTGCTATTTACAATGCAGTTACCATTGAAATATATCTGGGCCTACTCTGAAATGTTAATTTCAAACGTTTTTCACTGCTCGAACAAACCTCTGTACAATATTCATGATAAGAATTATACTCGTAATTAATTATACATAATTATAATTTTTAACAGAAAACAATTCAACTGACGTCATCATGCCAGCGAATCCCGCATTAGCAGATGAACAAATTATGAATAAAATTGGCAACTTGGATATATTTGAAGGAGAATCGGAACTATTAAAAAATAGAAGCCACCCGATTTGGCTTGAGGCTTGCAATCTTTTAGAAAATAAAATAAAGCCTTTAAATTTATATCTTCGATTGCAACAAGACCGTCGTGGTGTGCTACGTAAAATAAAAGAAGCTCGTGGAATACATAAAAAATTTGACAATATTTCAACATCAGAATCTGGGGAACAATTGGAAGAAGCTTCAGATTCAAGTAGCACATCACACGTCAACATAACAACGCACCCTTTTGTCCAAAACTAAAGTTTGTTATAGAAATTACAGCTGCTGTTTGGAGTAAAATTGCACCGGAATCTGTAGTATACAAGGAAAAAGGGCGTTCTGGAAAAAGCTACACAATATTGAAGTCGGGATGGACGGACATCATCTACCGTCATTGTTGGAAAAAATTGAAATTACCCTGCCCGTACACTTTCAAACGTGTTAAATGTTACCAATTTGGTAATGGCCCAATTGATACGTTCGTATCGTTGGCAAATGCAAGGAATGCGGTTCTTCAATAAAAGGACATTCTGTGAGCAAACCAAAGACAGGGACTAATACAAAATTGTATTTTACAACGGCAGATACCAGAAGTATTCCACACAGCAAAAAAGGCAATTAATAAGTTCTTTACGGGAGGATGTTCAGAAGCAGTTACTCTACAAAACAGCAAGTATGTGGCGTTGCGGTGAAACAACAGATATGGAGTACGGTGATAAGATACCACCCCACCTATATACCAGTGCCGTGTTAAGGAAGGCAAGACAAGAAGGGAAAGATAAGGCGTTGAATCTACTAAATATTCGAAACCCATTATCATCTTTACATGAACTGAAGTATAATATAGAATTTGTAGGAATAATAGTAAGGTCACCGATGCAGATAGACTTATATAAAGAATTTGGTCAGAAAGGAGCGCCCCTGACCATAGATGCTACTGGGTCACTGATAAACCGCTTGCAACGTCCAAATGGCCACTCTGGTGCTATATTCCTATATCAGGCGGTTATCCAAAGCCCGCTAGGTATTTTGCCCATAATACAAATGCTTTCAGAAAAACACGATGCGAACATCATATGTTATTGGCTAAGGAATGGCTACGGTGTGGAATTAAGGTGCCAAGAAAAACCGTCACAGACTATTCATTAGCACTTTTGAACGCCATATCGCTCGCCTTTAAAGAATGCACACTTCTAAAGTATATTTCCAACTGTTTGCGTAGTATTTCCTATTGCGACAAAGATCTTGCTCCGCGATGTATAATACGTATTGACATTGCCCATCTAATCAAGATGGTAGCAAAGTGGAAGTGTTTTCGCGGGCATGCTTCTAAGGTCAAGGATTTCTCAATTAGAGTAGTGGTATTGACATCTACATCATCTAGTGTCGAGGAATTTCAAAAAATGGTTTTAGCAGCACTGACAATGGCCTTATGTGAGAAACAAGATAGAATGGGACAATGTGAATGTAGCCACTCTGAGGAATTCTTGCCCGCATCTATTAAAACATTTTCCATTCCAGAAGTTGTTGAAAGTGAATTTTATGAGGATGAAGAAGAAATAACTGACAAGGAAATAACCAATGTGATGGAATTGTTAGCACAGGCTGAAAGTACTGCAAGAAAATGTGTTACTTTTGATCGCTTGAACCCTTATCATCTATCAGCGGTAGTAAAACCTTTACTCCGTCTGTGTCAGCACTATCCATTGTGGACTAACATCATGATACTTGGTACAGCTTCGTCTGCACGCTCAGAAGCATATTTCAATTACCTGAAAAATAATGTATTGTTCAATGAAGGAAAGCCACAAAGGGTAGATAAATTTATTGTAAGGCACATTAGGTCATTAGAAGGTACTTGCAAAATTGAACGAGCTGAACGAAATACAAAAAAGAATCAAGACGCCAAAAGTACATCATTTGATAGAAGTCAGGATACCCCTTCCCAGAAATGTCAAATACTTACTGATGTTACCACTTGTCTCAACGAGGAAGAGAATTGGAAAGGAAAAAACACGAATGTGACAGATGCACATAAAAGAGGGAAATATTTACAACCTGTCCCGGACATCGCCCTAATACACAACAGGCCGCTTAGTAAAAAGCTGGAATTTACAATCCAAAACGGAGGCGAAGTTACTATCAATTTTTCAAAAGACACTTGTTTTATACTTGTTGCTTTGATTCACTAACAGAATTAGTAGCCACAGCTTGCGCCGACTTCCAGCAGTATATGACCACCGTACAGAACGATGTTGATTTCAAATATTCTAAGTTTTATCAACTTGTTCTAAATTATCTCAACAATGGACCTACAAAAGAATGGTATGTAAACACAAATGTTGTTCATGTTCAAGTTAGTGTCCGACCGGACGTTTATTTTTTGCCCGATGACGAATGATTCCCATAACCTCAATTAATAGAAATAAAAGGAAAAAAAAAACGATGTAAAAAGACTGATGAAATAAAACTAGATGGTTTTAAATTAAAATTAAAATCTCATTTCACATTGTCTGTAGTCGAAGAAAATAAATTCAATAGTCAACATTGTTTTTAGTTATGAGTGTTGTGTTTTGGCGAATAGGCTGGCAAAATTTTTATCATACGTTCGGTCGTATACTACTAAAGGTATATGTAATTTATTTGTTGTTTGTTTTAGGTATGTGCAACGAGCTCTCTTCTTAATACGTTAGCCAGCGTTAAAAGTATACAACAAATAAACTGCGCCAGAAATATCTCCAACATGGTTACCAATATAATGACTAACATTCCAAGTATAGTTGAGGAAGGAAGTTGCACTACTTGTGAAGAGAGGTTATTGAGGCATGTGCCCATCATCGAAATTAATTCTAAGTTTGTCCTAGAAGACGGCTTAAAAAATGGTCTTCAAAAGGCCATAGATGATTATTTTAAAAAGGTACAAGTGTCATGTCACCAATGTCAGTCATTGCTTAACATAATTCGTACAGTTAAGCAACATGTGTTCATTGATGCAGTACACGCTTATATTGGTGAATTGTCCAAAATATTTGGATACCCAAATTCGCCACAAACTATTTCTTTGTCCACAATACCCACAATATTAAATTTACAAAGGAAACAATATCACCTAGTTGGTATTATTCACTTTTATCCACCAGTGGTAGAAAATGGCATTGGACATTATATCGCATTCTGTCGTAGAATTACCGGAGAATGGGAGAAACGCGACAGTCTGAATACTAAAGCATATAACATTTCAAACAATAATTTAGATAGTATATTAGTTAAACCTGTTGTTTTAATGTATATATTGCCATAGCCATAACTTACGTTAGAACTTAGTTTGTTTCTTGTATTAGAAAATTGTACATTTGTTGTTAAATACAATTTGTTTATCAATAAATATTGTTGTTTTGACATAAAAACCTTCACATTTCGCAAAAAATTAACATAGAAACTGAGTTTTTAGAAATTGTTGTCGATATGGTTGTCATCGTTATCTGTTATTTTTTAATAATTACTGTACACAATCTTATTCATCAGCCGCAGGTGCAACGTGTAGCAGGTTTTGAAAGCGAGTTTCTATTTTATGATTTGTTTAATTTATTGAAACACTGTATTTTGTTCATTCCTTTTTACCCTATTATCATGACCTTTCAATATGACCCTTAACGTCATATAACATAATTGCAACTAGATCAATGATTTACTATTTTAATGTCATTAAAATTTATAAGGTACTAATCTATGAAGTTTATTGTAACATTTTCATAGACGTCAGTCAAGTACTGGAAGTATTGTATAAATATACCAACACTCTTTTAATTTATTCAAATATCAAAAAACTGCTGATAAGGAAACAATAAAGAAACAAAATTTGTTTTTGCAGAATTTTTGCGAAGACGGGCGGGAAACTTTACATGCAAATTTTCGAAAATTGTTTATAATTTTTTATTATAGTAAATACTAAAAAAACTACTGATAGAGCAAAAATAAGCAAACAAATTCCCATCGATTGACATAGAAACGTTAGCGTTTTCTAGGTGGCACTCGTTATGAAGTTAGCCCACACAGACAAAAATATTGATTTTCTCGAAAACTATGAGGAGGCCAACGAAACTATTAAAAGGCAATAACAGGCAAAAAATGGACAAACGATCATATTTTTTTGAAGAATTTTTGCGTAGGTGGGGGGGCCAACTTCACATGCACATTTTCGAATATTTTACTATAATTTAGTTATTATAGTAAAAATCAAAAAACTACTGATAGAGCAAAAATAGGCAAACAAAATGCCATCGATTGACATACTTAGAATTTAGAAAAATTAGCGATTTCTAGATGGCGTTCAGTGTGAAGTTAGCCCCCCAGACAAAAAATTTGATTTTCTCGAAAACTATGAGGAGGCAATCGAAACCATTCAAAGGCAATAATAGGCAAAAAGGGGGCAAACGATGATAATTTTTTGAAGATTTTTTGCGAAGGTGGGGGGGCCAACTTCACATGCAAATTTTCGAATATTTTCTATAATTTAGTTATTATAGTAAATATCCAAAAACTACTGATAGGGCAAAAATAGGCAAACAAAATGCCATCGATTGACAGTCTTACAATTTCGAAAAGTTGAAATTCTAGGTGGCGCTCAGTGTGAAGTTAGCCCCCCCAGATAACAATTTCGATTTTCTCGAAAACTATGAGGGGGCAATCGAAACTATTAAAAGGCAATAATAGGCAAAAAAGGGGCAAACGATGGTATTTTTTTGAAGAATCTTGGGGAAGGTGGGGGGGCTAACTTCACACGGCTCTTATAAAGACATATCTCGCTGACCGAACACAAATCGTAAAACTAGACGAAACAAGTAGTAAGCCGTTGCCTTCAGAACAATATGGAATACCACAAGGAGGAATCATACCACCTAACCTTTATGTAATATACACCAATGACATGATGGATCTGGATCTGAAAGGAACTTTGTACATGTACGCAGACGATACATGTTTAATTTATACCGAGAGGAAGAAGCATCGACACTGCAGTATAACATAAACAACGATATGAAAAAGATAGAAGAGTGGTACAGAAATAACTTACTTACAATTAATGAAAAAAAGTCGGAGTATATGACTTACACTAAGAAAGAGGTTAACATTGACGTTACAATAAACAAAATAAAAATAAAACAAGTACACAAAGTTAAATACTTGGGGCTCCACATACAGGATGAAAAATGAAATGAAATGGGATACACACGTGAACAACTTAGCTCAAGAAAATGCAGGAACAATCGCAAAAGTATGGAAGATAAGACACATAATACCACCAATCCTAAGAAAACCCATTTACCATTCACTTTTCACGTCAAGAAACACTTACTTAATACATGTTTGGGGGAATACAACTGACAAAAACATGAAACAAATACAAACCCAACAAAATAAATTTCTCAAAATCATGTACTTCCTAGACAGACTGACACCGACAAAAGAAGTTTACACAATCACAAAAGAACTAAAGATGAAAGAGTTAATTACTCTCAACAACCTAACATTAATACATAAAATCAACACTAAGCAAATTAAAACCAACATTAAATTGAAAGTAAACTGCGAATATCACAATTACACAACCAGGGCATGCTCTCACATTCGAGCCCATAAATTCAAGAAAAAGAAATTTACGTAAACATCATTGACGGACACAATTAGAACATACAACAGACTACCTGAACATACACGAAGACTGGCGCCCCAACCTTTCAAGAGAAAGATCAAGCAAATGCTGGGGACGGGCACAGTATAGAGAAGCAACTTATATAGAGCAAGCAGGCACCCTCAACACCGCTAACCCGAGGAAGGAAATCCAGCATGATGTCGGAAATACAACCCCGAGGTGAAGAAAGAGGGACAACATAACGTTTTGTTTATCTCATTTGAGTAAATGTGAAACAGAATGTAATTGGTTTACAAATAAAGTTACTAATTGATCGGAAAAAAAACAACCAGTCTCATAATTACTCTCTGTACACGTGGTATGTTGTACGTTAGAAGTGATCGGGGACAGACGCTGTCACCGGCCACACCGGCGCGCTAAACTCCTTCACATGCGCACGAGAAACGTATCAAGTAAACTTTGTTGACACTGAACCGTTTAGTTGCTATGACAACCTTGCGAGCCGCGTGGGATCCGTCATTGTGAACGCTATGGGCTCCGCTGTCATCGCGCGCGAAACGACGTCGCATGCGCGAGAGAATCGTATCAAAAGTTTGTTGATACCGAACCGTTTAGTTGCTATGACACCCTTGCAAGTCGCGTGGGATCCGTCATTGTGAACGTATGGGCTCCGCCGTCGCCGCGCGCGAAACGACGTCGCATGCGCGCGGGAATCGTATGAAAATTTTGTTGACACTGAACCGTTTAGTTGCTATGACAACCTTGAGAGCCGCGTGGGATTCGTCATTGTGAAGGCTATGGTTTCCCTGTCCCCGCGCGCGAAACAACATCGCATGCGCAGCTTAATGTTTATTGACAATGAACCCACTAGTTGCTATGACAACCTTGCGAGCCGCGTGTGAGCTGTATCCGCTCCGTCGTTCTGGACGCTCCATTGTAGGAGCTATAAGGGTTTCTAGAAGCAGTTTGACAAAATCCACAGCCTTCGTGATTGTATTGCAAATTGTCAGATTTTGACATACGTCAATGCCACTGACATTACATGACATTAAACGTCAGTATGACAAATGTAATTCTGTCACTGAAAGTGACCGAAGTTCGTTATAGGCAAATGAAATTAAATGTTAAAGTTTTTAAAAATTTTAAAATTTTAAAGAAAATTGGTTCGTTACAACCGGGGGTTAGCTATAACCCGGGGCGTTATAACTGAAGTTGGCTTTAATTGCAAAAGTGTACTTTATTGTGCCAACGATTTAGTCGGAAAGTAGGGTGAGGGCCACCCCAGATATATATATTTTTTACTTTATCATACATGACACAGTATTGTAATCGTGTCGAAAAAAAAATTGAGATTTTAGCGGAAATAGGTCTTTTTGGGCCCCCTGAACATTTTTGACCAAGGTACAAAAAAATGTCTGTGTATGTGTGTGTGTGTACCCGTTTTTTGTGGCGACGATTCCGGAGAAACTACTGAAGGTATCGAGACGAAACTTCATATTTAGAAGTTTCGTGACTAAACTTAGAACTGCAAGAAGTTTTGTCCAAAAGGGCCCAAAAGAACTCGAGGTTTACTCTTATCATTTTTCAACGATTTTGCAAACTAGCCGCCATTTCTGTAATTTTGTCAAAATAGTTAAATGATAAACTATAGTAGAGAAAATTTTGTATAATTTATGTCCATTCCATTTTTTGGAAAAAAAAATTAAATCATAGTAAGCGGATGCTCCTTGAACTTCCAAATTGCCTCCCTGAACACGGCTGTATCGTATGATAAAGTCATGTGCCTGGCCACATCAGATTTTTTTATTAAAAAGCGAAATGAATAATGTTCATGGTAAACGAACATGATGGTAAATTTGAGCATCACACTAGAAAAATATTTCTCTATAATACAACAACAATTTTTACATTTTACAAAGGAGCACATTTTAGTTTGCTCAAATATTTAATATTTAATTTGAAAAAAAAAAAAGTTGCACAGTGGTTTTTTAACTTCTTATTCTTGCAAGAAAATCACGTTTCCTAAAACAGTGAATGCGGAATATTAGAAATAAGTTTAGGTTTGGGTCGGCTTAGACTCATGTAAGATTCATGTAGTTGGCGAATGCGCTAGCTGCTAGTAAACTCGCCCAGTGTAATCATGTCATCATGTTCACAATGTTACTAGCAGCTTGTAAAGTATCTGCGAATAAGTTGAAAGCCGTGCTTTCGTATGGGATTGTTGGCTAGTAAACTAGCCATGTGTCATCATAGTTGCTAGTGAACTAGCAGCGCGTAACTTTGTGGTTGCTGGTTTCAATGTCTACAAAATGTCGACGAAATTAGTTCGTGCGAATATCGTTATGTAGCTCTTGCTATCAAGAAGGAATTAAGAAAAGCAGAAATTGAGGGAAAGAAAAGTGTGGGTATAGCTGGATAAATTCCACATTATTATTTACATTCAACACGAAATAAAAATGTTACACAACACGTGATTTACTGGCTAGCTGGTTGGCTACTGAGCGTGTGGACAGTTTTGTGTTTCATCACTACTATCCCACTAACCGACACCCGCTTCTAAAATTGCCAACTAGCAGCTTGTAAACTCGCTCAATGTCATCGAGGCTTAACTAAGGATAATAAATAAAGAGTAGAGCAGAAAGAAAGAGTAAGAGCAGGATAGCTCTGCTACACGAAAATACTGGAGCCTGATGAAGAGTAAATAGGAGGAAAAAAGAAGTAAAAATTGACTACATTCAGTCAAAAGAATAGAAGGAAGATATCATTGCCCAAGTTGGAAATAGTGTAGATATTATTGGAGAAGCGCAACAAAGCGCAACAAAATCACAATCGGCGAGGTACCTGCAGGCCTTTTGATAATACTGGCAGTGGCGGCATATATGTATAATAAATTTAGAGAAAATTATACACTCAGATGCAGAAAAAACGGGTCATTGGGTTATTTTTGTTAAAAAAAACAGTTAATTTTTTTGTTTTAGTACTGTCAATAAGAATTTTAGTGTTTGACAACCAAAGAGACAACCATCAGTTTATGTAATGAACAAAGCGAAAACAATGTACGTATACACGAAAAAAATTGACCCGTTTTTTTGCATCTGAGTGTATTAATGAAAATAAGGTAAATATTATAATCTCTTATTTGGACTAATTTTTGTGGATTTTATTTAAAATGCGAGATTTTGGTCAAAATCAATTAATTTTAAATGGCTAAAAATATTCACCAACGATTTTAATCGTAAAATACCTTTTCATTTCCTTTAGTCCCACTATCATTTGTTCCCATCTTCCGTTTCTTTCTGCTTCGCGTTGCACATTTAATTCTTACTGGTTTATACCTTATCTCCCCAAGACGTTCGGTGTCCCTTCTAGCCTTCGTCAAGTTCCGTGCCTGTCTGCCCTACATCTTTCCATCTTTTCGTCTCTGCTGAGAAGCACAAAAACGCTATTAACAAAAGAGGGTCGTGATGTGAACGCCTGAGTTTCTGCGTAGGACTATCACAGTTGAGTGTGTACATTACTTTTACGTTTACGATAAAGTTTGGGGGTGTAGTCGTTTATTTGGTCTACTTTTTTTTGTAGGAAAATATTATAGGGTTACAATTTGGAGGCTTCTTCTTGGAGAATTCAGCAGTGTCCAGAAAGTTTATTAGTGTTAATTTGATATTTAGCACCTTTTACTAGCATAACTAAAAGCAAACTAGAACATTGCAGCTGCCAGATGTTTTTATTTCCAATAATTTGAATTTTACGATTAAAATATAAATATTTCTTTTTGAGTTGTGGAAATGGAATCATTGGGAGGCAAACGTTCAGCAGCTTTCAATTATTTAATCAAATTGTTCTCTTGTTTGCTTTTTTATGTTACTTTGATAGTTAATTGACGTCATGTTTCGTATAATTTCACCGCATCGTCTGACTCGTCACTCAAAAATATCCTATATGCAAGTTGACGTAAAACTGGTTGGCATTAGTAACTTCTGGACAGTAGACGTAGATGAATAAGTAACTAGAATTAATAGTTTCAGAACATGGAAATCTCCTGTGTGGCATGTTAAAAAAATTAAATTTATTTGTCTCTTCGATCATACGACAATAGGAGTGCAGCAAGGCGCTTGTCACTTTATTTACGGGATCGTTAGTTCCCGACGGCCAATTGTGAGAGCGGCCCTTTTGTGCCATTTCAATTATGATGTAATTGCGGCGGCCACAACATTTGAATATGCAAATTTTACTGCCAGCCTGTCGTAGTCGGTTCGACGAGCCGTGGTCCTTTTTGCGAGCCCTGAGCAGCGAGTACAACACTTATCGCGACCTCACAACGTTAACGTTTACCCTACAAGCACATTCTCTAGAAGGTACAGTATAAACATAATTTTCGACGACCGGTTGCACCGCAGTTGTTTAGAACCACTTAAATTTAAGAATTACTTAAAATTAATCCGCGTTTAACTTATGCCGTTATTACACGTTAAGTCTCAGATACACACTCGGCGAGGCATGCCGAGACCGAGAGTGTGGAGAAACTCGTCCACACTCTCGGTCTCGACCACTCGTCGCCTCGTGTGCAGGGATATCTGGGCTTTGGACGGTCTCGCCGAGATCTGCCGGCGAGGGCTCTCGCCGAATGTGTAGCTCGGCTTTAAGCCTCAGATACACACTCGGCGAGACTTGCCGAGACCGAGAGTGTGGAGAACCTACCCGTCGCCTCATGTGCATCCTCCTGCGGCTTCGGACAGCCGAGAGATCTCGGCGAGCGCTCTCGCCGAGTGTGTAGCTCGGCTTTACACACAACGAGTACAGTAGGCCGATTACCCAACCACTCTCTCGCTCTAGTGACTTTTTGCTGTCTCTCAAATTTATTGTGCAGTTTTTCACGCTGGTTCGAATGGTGCTAAGGGATTTTCTCTATCTTACACGGTTCGAAAGTGATGACGTTCCAAAGTTTGAAAATTGCGTCAAAATTACTGCTTTACGACATTTCTTTTCGTACGACTTAACACTACGATTTGGAGTCCAGCGGTACCAAATGGGAAATTATCCCAGGAATCCATCTTTGAAAACCTTTTTGCTGTAAGTAATACCGCTGTATTCATTTACACCGCATGCATTTAGAGCAATCCTAACTTAAGTCACACCCGATTTGGCAAGAGTGTTGAATTCAAGAGTATTGTGTTGGTGGGTTTGGTACTTTGCTGACACCTGGCGTTAAGCGTGGGGTTTACCGTTCAGATCAGTCCCAACTATCAAAATAACAATGACGAATTAGGTATGGTTATCGTATTTTTAAATGAAGTCCTAACAAGCAGTAAGATTACGTAAATATTTGTTTATGTAGACATAATGAAAGGCTGATATGACAATTGCTTCTGATAAAGAAAAACGGTCTTGGAAATAGAAATTTTAAAACTATAAAACAATTTAAAAATATCTGGGGTGGCCCTCACCCAACTTTCCGACTACACCGTTGGCACAATGAACTGTCTGAACACTTTTGCAATTATTCAATTTTGTGAAGCCAGAGCCACTCTGTACCTTACCTAACGTCAGTCTCTCTGACATAATAACATTTGTCACACTGACATTTAATATCATGTCATGTCAGTGGCACTGACGTTTGTCAAAATCTGACAATTTACAACACAGATATGAAGGCTGTGGATTCTGTCAAGCCGCTTCTATAAAAGCTAATAGCCCCTAAACCGTTCATCCCATTGATCTGTAAATTAGTGTACAATATTCAAACCACTGGAGGAGGAACTGATACATACGTACATACGTACATACATACATACGTACATACGTACATACGTACATACGTATTTACATTTTCCAGAAATCATCGCAATCGATTCAGGGGACCTCAAAACGCGTATTTCCGCTGAAATCCCGAAATTTTTTTCCGTCGATTACAATACTTTCCTTCTAGGGACTAGTCAGAAAGTAAAAATCAGTAGTTTTTATTATATTTTGTTATTTTCAATTGGTTAAAAGAAATGCTTTTTTTATTTATTTAGCACAGTTTATTTTTTTATAAGTCCATATGTAAGAAACTAAACGATAATATAATAATATATTGTTGACCGACTGATTTTTGTTTTATTCTAAATGTGCAAAATAGTCATTGATAATCTGATTTTTAACATTGCTGGCCTGTCTTTGGGGAACTGGATTAACATGTACTTGTGCTAGTTGAATTATCCGTTCTAAATTATTTTGATCTATTCATTCAATAGGAGATGGTTCTGGTTCATTATTATTTTTTGGAAAATTATATAATGCGTTTGTTGCCACCGTTAGTGCCAATTTCAGTGCTAACTCATATGACAAGACTGGGTATTTTCTTGTCCAGATCTGAAACCAGATCTGAAGTGTTTCATTAGTACTTTGGGTGCGAATGTGAGATTCATTATATAATTGCTCAGGCTTGGATTGCGGGTTTAATAAAGGGGCCGTTAAATAGGCACGTTCTGAATATCCACTATCTCCTAAAAGATGGAAACTTATCAATAACAGGAAAATTGCCAGCATCAAGTCTTGTGTTTACTCTACTGCTAACGTAGTTTGCAGCTAAGGTAGTTTGTTTTGTTAACATAGAAAATATTGTTATATGATTTATACAGTTTCTTATAGTGTGAAATAGCGAAATCTTTTATAGAATCCCAAATCTTCCATAGTCTCAAAGTTTTCTGACCGCTTGCATTTTGTCGAGGAAATGCATAGCCTATAATTTCTAGAATATGTTGATCATCTTCAAATATATCGTCGTTGAATACTTCTCTAAAGTTAAAGCAATTATATTAAGCAAACTTACCAATATAACCTATAAACTCTCATGCTCTCAACTTACAACTATAATCAACTATCGATCAATACATAGTTACGCGCATGCCCCAAACGGTGTTCATACTAACGCCGGATAGGTAACGGATTTTTTTGCGGCACAAAGGAAATGTATGTCATAAGTACGACCTCGTACTTAAGCCATGCTTATGAAATACTGTGCAATTGGGCATATAATACGTAATTTTTGTGCATTAAAAAGTTGCATCGCATTCGATTTAAGCTCACCGAAAATCATTAAGAAATATCTGTGGTGTCTCCTGTCCAACTTTCGGAAAATCTCGTTAATTTTGTGACCTGTGATTGTAACCTTCCGCAATACCACTCTGAATCTCAACCTAAAGTCAGTCACATTAAATGCATGTCATGACATGACTACTGATGTTTACCAAAATTTACCTGTTCACAACCATAGCAACTCAGGCGGTGCATTCTGTCAGACTGCCTCTATAAACGCAATAGGGTATAAAATGTTGATCCCTTTGACATGTAAATTTGCATACATATTTAAGTCATTGGAGGATGAGTTGGTATCAATTTAGTCAAAATTTGTTGAGTCCCAATAAAACTTCATGTAACATTTGCCACGTTTGGTTGTCAGATTGTCATAAAAAAAACAAACCAGTTCGTCCCCTGGTAATTCTAAATAATTTCTATTGTACCCTCTGGTCGCAATAGTGCTCACAGATATACACAGACAAGTACACATGCACACAGGCATTTCGAGAAATCTTGGCAATCGATTCAGGTGACCTCACAACGCGGATTTTCCGGTAATATTCCGGAAACGTTTTTTCTTCTACGGTACTAGGCGGAAAGTAGAAAACCTTCTTGAGTTAAAAGATAAGCTAAATTTGTAAACCTGGCAATAAAATGGCAGTATTTTTCATTTGACATAAGTCAACGTGCCCATGTCCGAATATCAAAATTTTCTATCAAAGTTATCGCACTCTGATTTATCAATCAAATTAGAATACTCGAACACTGCAAAAGAATTCAATATTTCCGAACCAGCGAGTTGTGTTCATGCAGATAAGGCCCTAGAATGGAGACGGAGGGACCTGACAGGACGGACGATAATTTGTTTTGCTTCCCATTCGCCACACAAACCACCTCGATTTCATCCCTACCCTTCTCGCAAAACAAACGCATCCACGTATCGGATGAAAAATGACAGAACAATTCTATAAAACACCACGGACACGCTGAGGCAAAAACAAATTTATCCCGATAGACGTCTACATTTATATCCTGGTAAAATTCTAACCCTCGACTATGTTTTTTCGAGGGTGGGTCGTGGTGTGTGTTGATACGCTACTCGATCGCTTGGGCATTGCGGCGAAAAAATATCAATTTTATCCAGCTAAAACATGAAGATGGAATACTGTATATGAAAAACGAACTGTAAGGAATCAGTATTGTTTATTCTGGTGATCACGTCATGGTCCATAGATGTTCAGCAGAAAAGTATATGTGTGTCTGGATATAAAATCACACCACAAAGCGAAAATGAATTATGAGCATTTTCTGAAAGAATATATGACACGGATACATGTCATGATTGAGACGTGAATTAAACTTATCTAAATAGACAGTTATATTTTTAAAACGTTTTAGGTTCATATTTAACAGACCGTGTTATGGATTGATGATAGCTGTACACTGTTCTTAATTACTCAAAGAATGGAAAAATACGAACTTTACATGTATATTATCAACCCAAAATACACAAAGTCAGAATGATATGATGAATAATAATAACAAATTGCATGTCACTTGATATTTATAAACTAATGAAATCATTGCATTAACACGCTGCCTCCCGTTAAAACAATGTTTCAAGCTGGTTCTATTGGTAGTAGCACCAACTTAGAAGTTGGGCGTTTAAAAACTCTACCATTGGTTTTTACATTGACGACTCTCACATTGCCGTCAGCTACGGGAAACACTTCTTGTATTCTGTCCAGCAGCGTCCAGCGTTGTGGTAGTCTATTGTCTTCCTTGAGAATGACAATGTCGTTGATTCTAAGATTCGGTAACTTTGTCTGCCACTTTGCTGTAGATGGTTACCACGAGCATAGTTCCATCATTTCCAAATATGTTGGAACAATTGCTAAACCATTTACCACCGTGTGAGTCTGTTTAATTTCTCATTCAAAATGCATGGTTCTGTAATTTGAGTTAGTGGAGCACAAATGAGCAGGAGTAAACGTTCTAGGTCTGAGGAATCATCATGAATGGGTGTTAGTGGACGCGAATTAATTATACCTTCAACTTGTATTAGTAATATGTTTAATTCGTCAAACGTTAATTTTGTTTCTCCTATAACTTGTTTGTCATGAAACTTGACTTGTTTGATGCCTGCTTCCTACAAGGCATCGAGCTGAGGAGTATTTGGTTATATAAAATGCCACTGCACAGAATTTATGAAACTTTGCTCTGATATATCTCCTTGATTTGTTTTTGTTGCTAAGAAATCGTACAGTCGCCGCATTTCTGCAAAAGTGCCCTGAAAGTTCGTGCCATTGCGGCTGTATATATTTACTACGTATACATGACGTTTGAAAACGTTTCGAGTTTTCAAAACGATGCTGTATACATGCCAGTTTCAAAACAGTTTTGGAATCACCGGAACAGTTGTTGAAAACGCTGCTGTGGTGGCGCTGGACGTTATTAAACAAATGTCATCATAGGTACATAACTTAACGTTTACCTTGATCTATTAATTATTATTATAATTGGAGTGTGTTAAGATTTCATTTGATAATATTGGTTATAAGTAGTTGTTTTGATTTCCGGCTTCGGTCGACCTATTTCGCAGAAAATCGGTATGACACCAGTCTTGTGGTTAACACCGTCCGAAAAACACGCAAATTTTACAGTCTACTCTATCGAATTAAACATTGGTCCGTCGAGCCGGATCCTAAGTTGGATCAATTCCAGGCAGCAGTTGAGCAGTGGTGAAGAAAACTTGACCAGAAGCCGGCCAAAAAAAAACAGAGTGGTTGGCGCAGTTCTGCACGTGGACGAACGAGCAACAAATTCAAATTTCATTTTATTCGAAATATATAGATAACATTGCTATCACAGATAGGCTTCTTTCTCAAACTGCAGCGATGAATGACTCCGTTGTTAATGTTACGTTTTGGGTTCGAAGAAAACGTCCAGTGTGTGTAGAGTTTATTTATTTTAAACGCTACTAAAAATGACAACTCTATTTATAACTATAATAACTCTATTTATGTAAATACAGCACTTATTTATTTGCACACGGTCGCTATGTGGATCTCTTGGTATTCACTCGTAGCGCTTCCAGGCAAGAACTGACTATCGCGGCGTCCGTTACGCGCTTATATAGTCCGCGCCTCGACCTTCGTGATAACTCCCGGCCTTTCTAGACTCTTCGCGAATGGATAGGCCGGCGCCTGTCGTTCCACGCCGCACGCCTTCCCGAGTCTTCCGGAATATTCTATATCGGGGAGTCGCACTCGCGTTTACTCTGGTTTCTTCTTGAATATTCCCGCGCCGCGGCGACGTTAGTCCGCGCTTATGCAAGGCACTATCGTTACATTGCCCTCCTCTTACACTGTTTCGCCCCGAAACAGCATCCCCATGGAGGTATTGGCAGTCAGGTCCTTTTGTGCAGGTGCCCGTACTGTAAAAATAGCACTGGACACTTTTACCAGTTGGCGAACGGGGTCGCAGATTAAAGCAACAGACGACGATCTGGATAGAGGTGTCCCTGAAGATGGTCTCCAGCATGTTCCTTACTACCCTCCAGTCCAGCCCGTCCAGTCCGCATCCCAGCTTTGGTATGGCTAATTTATTTTCACCATTTAACAACATACGGCGTTTCAGTTCCAGAAGTGATGCCCACATCGAGTTGTAAGTTGACTTGGCAAACGAGGAATTCTTGGTCACCAAATAATAAATGTGCCTCTTGTTTGTTTCCAACTCAAGGGCTTTTCCGATCTCCGGCTGTTGCTCCTTCAGTTTTTGAATCTGCCCAAATTTCCTTCGAAAAACCGTGGCTATTCCTTTTCGCATAAGCAGATCGATTCCTACGCAATGGGCCAACGAATAATCTTCCGGCATCGCAAAGAGGTCACGACGTATTTCCTTCGTGACACCATACCGCACCTTGCGGCCAGTCGAGAACTCAGCAAGGAACTTCTCCAGTTCGTCTTCTCTACCTATCTGGTTCACGCGTTCTTCGTCAATGTTGGTGCCCTCATACGGTGCCAGACGATTGAAGTGGACAACCATTGGTTTTCCTGAGGGAAGCTTCTTAATCCGGTACACCACGTCGTTTATCCGCTTAACGATTTCAAAAGGACCTTCCCAGTTTCGTTGGAGTTTGGGCGAAAATCCTTTTCTGCTCCGAGGATTGTACAGCCACACCAAGTCTCCTTGTTGATAACCTCCCTGCTTGCCCCTTACGTCGTATCGGTCTTTCATCCGTTCGCTCGCGTCCTGAAGGTTCTGCCTCACGTGCTGGTGGATGATATCGTCCATCTTCCTCTTGAGGTCGGTCACATAGTCCTCACCCGCAACATCATCTCCAGGTTTCGATCCAAACTTCAGGTCACAGGGCAGCCTAAGTTCTCTGCCAAATAAAATGCTGGCTGGACTTCGACCAGTGCTTTCCTGTACAGCTGACCTGTTAGCTAGCAAAAACAGGTGGATGTGGTTGTCCCAGTCTCTCTGATGATCGGCAACCACCTTTGAAAGGTATTTTCCCATGGTTCTGTTCATCCTTTCCACCATGCCATCCGACTGGGGGTGTAACGGGGTAGTCCTGGTCTTCTGTATTCCCAAGGACTCGCACACCTTAGTAAAAAGTTCACTCTCGAAATTCCTGCCCTGGTCTGAGTGGATCTGCAGCGGGACACCAAAGCGGCAAATCAGCTCTTTCACGAGGACGTCTGCGATTGAAGCTGCTGTTTGGTCAGGAAGGGCATACGCTTCGGTCCATTTACTGAAGTAGTCCATCACTACAACGATGTATTTATTGCCGTTGTCAGGGAAGGGGCCTGCGACAGCGATGGCTATTCGTTCAAAAGGACTACCAACGTTGTATGGCCTCATCGGTGCTCGTGGCTTCTTCTGAGGTCCTTTACTTTCGGCGCAAACTTTACATTTCCGGCACCACTCCTTGACATTGTCCTGGTAACCCGACCAGTAAAACCGCTCTTTTATCTTCTCAACGGTTTTTCGGATACCAAAATGTCCTCCGGATGTACCATCGTGGATATGCGACAGCACCTGTGGGATCCTATTCTTTGGTACCAATAGTTGTAACGTGTAAGTTGTACCATCATCATTTTCTATTTTTCTCTTTAATAGTCCGTCCTCCATTGTAATCGAGTCCCACTGGGCCCAATAAGATTTTAGCGCCGAAGAACCGGGAGCCACTTCCTGCCAGTTCGGTCGCTGTCCATTTTCCTTCCAATCAAATAGAAGTCTTAAATCGGGGTCGTTTTTCTGGTCAGCAATCAATCGTTCTGTTGACCAATCTTCATCCACGGCAGTGGTTCTATCTACAACGGCGCACTTCCTCTCTACTCGGCAACAGTGTTCGCAATCCACTGGACAAGGTCTTCGAGAAAGTGCGTCGGCATTCCAGTGAATCCTTCCTGCCCTGTGCTCAATGTCAAAGTCATATTGTTGCAGCCTTTCTATCCACCTGGCTACTTGCCCCTCTGGATTTCTAAACTGAAGCAGCCATCTAAGCGCAGCGTGGTCCGTTCTTAGTAAGAACTTCCTGCCGTAAAGGTATTTGTAAAAGTGTTCCACAGATTTAACGACTGCCAGTAATTCTTTTCTTGTGACACAGTAATTCTTTTCGGGCTTAGAAAGAACTTTACTAAAGTACCCGATGACCTTCTCTTCGCCGTCCTGAAGCTGTGATAGGACGCCTCCCAATCCAACATTACTGGCATCGGTATCCAAGATAAACTTGCCTTCGGGCAACGGGTAACACAATATTGGTGCACTGATAAGACGTTGCTTCAAATGGTCGAATGATAGCTGACATTCTTCATCCCAGCAGAATTGTCGGGCATCTTCTGTAAGTTTAGTCAGGGGTTTGGCTATATCGGCAAATCCTGGTACGTATCGTCTGTAGTAGGTGCAAAGTCCAAGAAAACTCCTTATCTCATGTTTCTCTCTAGGCACAGGCCAGTCTCTAATCGCCTTAATTTTAACAGGGTCAACAGCAACTCCATCTTTTGAGACAACATGGCCAAGGTAGTTTACTTTTTCTTGGAGTATGTGACATTTTTTCGGACTCAACTTTAAGTTGGCAGCTCTAAGTCTTCGGAAAACGTTCTCCAAGTTTTTCAAATGGTCTTCGAATGTCTTACCGACAACTATTATGTCGTCCAAATAGACTAGGCAGGTTTCCCAGGACATGCCACGTAAGACATTCTCCATAAGTCGCTCAAACGTGGCAGGGGCGTTGCAAAGACCAAAGGGCATCACGGTAAACTCCCAAAGACCCGACCCTACGGTGAATGCGGTCTTTTCCCTATCCTCGTCTTGCAGTTCGACCTGCCAATATCCACTCTTGAGATCTAGTGTGGAGAACAATTCCGATCCTGCCAGAGTATCCAAAGTGTCGTCTATTCTAGGCAGTGGGTAGCTGTCCTTTTTGGTGACGTTGTTCAGTTATCTGTAATCTACACAGAATCTAGTGGAGCCGTCTTTTTTCTTAACAAGCACCACCGGCGACGCCCATGGACTGTTGGAAGGTTTAATCACTCCTTCGTTCTTCATGTCCTGAATTATTTGTTCGGCTTCCTCGCGTTTAGCCAGCGGTAATCTTCGTGCTGCTTGTCTGATGGGTCTGGAATCACCAGTGTCAATTCTGTGCTTTACTATCGCAGTACGTCCGTTTGGGTCTCCATTAATTTGAAAAATGTCCCGGTATTGTTGAAGCAGATTGTAAACTTTCTGTCGTTGGTGACTTGACAGGGACTTGCTGATTGGCGGTAGCAAGTCTGGCATACTTTTGGGTGCTTGGGAAGAGGCAACCTCACACGCCTCGGTGTTACGGACGACGGCGGAGATAGCTGAACAGTATCCTACTACAACTCCTCTCTTCAGGGATACTGCGTAGTCGTTCAGGTTCATAAGGCGTACTGATACATTACCATCTGTCGCTACCAAAGCCTTGCCTACTACGATGCCCTTTTCCAGCCTCCCGTACCGGTACGCTGGCTCCATGAGTACTACCTTGGTTTGTGTAATATTCTTATCCCAAGTGGCCGTTGCAACAGCTTCACTTCTTGCCGCAAGAACTATGTCATCCTTGAGAAGCACTCTGGCTCGGATGTCTCCCCTTTGATACAGGACATGTTCTTCCAAACCAATCCTCAAAAGGCCCTGTTTCAGGTCCAGCTGGAAGCCGTAGGAATTCATCACATCCATACCGAGAATCACTTCATCTTCGATGTCAGCAACCAGCACATCGTGCTCCAATGAAGAATTTCCTATCCCGATAGTGGCTCGGGTTTCTCCTAGGACTGTCGCTCTTTCTCCTGTTGCCGTCCTCAACTTCCACTTGGAGGACTTTATCCGCTTGGGATTTATGACATCCGGTCTTACAATGGTTTTGGTAGCGCCAGTATCCAGCAGTAATGAGCCCGGTCGTCCGTTGATCTTTCCATCGACGAATAGGCTTGTCAACAAATGCTGCAATGTCGCCACCTTAACTCTCAGTGGGGAGTGTTTGGCACGAGTCGATGGTTGCCCCTTCGCATCGACCCTTTTTAGTTTTCCTGCTTCATTTTGGCCATGCTCTCCAGAAACTTCTTGCACTTGTTCCTGGTATGGCCTAATTCACCACAGTGCCAGCAGCGCAGGGACCTTCTTCCATTTTCCTCCAGCTCGACACCCCGAAGTCGTGCATGTCCCCTGGACGTTTCTTTGGCTACCTCCACTTCTAAGGCATGGGTCAATGCATCGACGATCGTCCTGGGTCGTGCCATTCTGAGTGCCTGCTGTACTTGCACATCTCTTATGCCATCCACAAAGGCATGGATCCCAAGAGTTTCCAAAAGGGTTTCCGGGGCATTCGGGTAGGCATACCTGACCAGGCGGGCAATGTCTGATTGAAATTCCTGTAGGGTTTCCGACGATTTTTGGATTCTATTCTTCAGCAGTTAATTAGTGGAAATACAGTATCAACCGTCTTATTGTCAACGGTAGTAATTTTAGTAAGAGACAACAATGATAAATGGCAAAGATGTAGAGCCATACTGGATAATGGTGTCATGTCCATGTCATACTTAATTACTGATAAATTTATGCAAAGGTTGAAACTGAAAAAGGAACCCATTAATATAAGTTTTGGGCTTTATAATTACATTGAGATCAAATGTCAACAAATTACAACATACAATGTCTTGCTTGGTAGTAAATAATAAAATTACTGATAGGTTACCAATAAAAAACATTTCAATTTCATCTTGGAAACTACCCAATGACTTATCGGTGGCAGATCCAAAGTTCAATGTGCCATCAGAGGTTGACATGCTGATAGGATCTGAATTATTTTGGAATTTATTAAAAAACGAACATATAAAGTTGGGAAAGGGTTTACCGATCTTGTAAAATACTTTGTTTGGTTGGGTGGTATCAGGTGGAATCAACCGTCAGGCTTTAAGATTTTACATTCATTTTGTACAGTTAAATTCCCACACATCAGTTGAGTTAGATAGATTTTTGGAACTGGAAGAGGTTGATCAGAAGAATTGCTCAGATTTGGACATTTGTAGTAACTATTTTAAAAATACAACTACTAAGGATGACGAGGGTAGATTTATTGTTAGAATTCCTCTAAAAATGTCACGAGGTTTATTAGGTGATTCAAAGGAAGTGGCAGTAAAAAGATTTTTGAATTTAGAAAAAAGATTTACCAAAGATTTGGAGTTTAAGCGAGTTTATTCTGAGTTTATCCATGAGTATTTAAATTTGGGTCACATGGAACGATCAAAGTTTGCCATTGATGATAAATGTTATTATTTGCCACACCATGGAATTGTGAGACCTGATAGTACTACTACAAAGTTGCTGGTAGTCTTTGATGGGTCAGCTAAGTCCACATCGGGTTTGTCATTAAATGATATTCAGTATAAGGGTTCAATTATACCAAATCATATAGTTGATATTTTGATTCGTTTTAGACAGCATGAGTATGTGGTGTATGCAGATATAGCAAAAATGTACCGACAAGTTTGTATACATAATTCGGATCGATCGCTACAACAAATTGTTTGGCGTGATCACCCTTCGGATGATATTCAGATTTACACATTGAAAACAATTACGTACGGGACTGCATCCGCTCCTTATCTTGCCATAAGGTGTATTAAACAAATTGCCGAGGATTGTAGAGATGAATTTCCGATCAGTAGCGAGATAATAAATAAAGACTTCTATGTAGATGATTTAATTACTGGGTTTAGTAATATTGCAGAAGCCAAATTTACTTGTTGTCAATTGGATCAAATATTAAAGAAGGCTGGATTTCAGTTAAGAAAATGGTCAAGTAATAATGATAGTATTTTAAGCTACGCATTTGATCTGGATAATGACACGGAATTGAGATTTATGACTGATGATATTCAGAAAATGTTGGGTATGGTATGGAGTAGAAAACAAGATTTACTTTCGTTCTCAACAGTTCACTTTTCTAATAAATTAACCAAGAGAGCCGTTTTATCTGATATTTCAAAACTGTGTGATCTTTTAGGGCTGATTAGTCCATGCATTGTCTCTGTAAAATTATTAATACAAAAGATGTGGACTTTGAATTTGGAATGCGATGAGGAATTACCTGTATCATTATCGGAAGAATGGTTAAAGAGCAAACGCGAGTTGGGCATGTTATCGAAATTGGAGGTTCCGCGAAGGATAATTTGTAAACATGCAATATCAATGGAGCTACACGGAGGTTTATTGTTAGCTAATTTGAAGAATAAAGTCACTAATGCTATGACCAGGGTAGAATTGAAATGTTTTTTTTATATTCCGATTCGCAAATAGTGCTAGCTTGGCTAAAAGGAAAAGTTGAAAAATTACCGCGGTTTGAAGCTAACAGAGTAGTTGAAATAAAAAAATTAACTGCAGATTGTTCTTGGGCTTACATTAATACAAAAGATAACCCTGCAGATATGGCCTCCAGAGGCTTAAGGCCAAGTGAGATAATTAACAATAATTTGTGGTGGCAAGGTCCAGAACTGTTAAAAAAATGTGAAGACATTCAAAGCAATTGCTTCTATTTGAAACAAGAACAAACAAATACTATTGATTTATTTCAAAAATATTCAAGTTTAACGAAGTTAAAAAGATTCTCTGCATGGTGTTTACGATTTGCATATAACGCTAAGAGAAGTAATCTTGAAAAACGGATAGGACATTTGACAGTGAACGAATTGAGCGAAAGTTTACAACAATTAATAAAATTAGCGCAGGGTGAAACTTTTCAATATGAAATTGAGAAATTAAAGAAAGATAAACACTTAGGAAAGAAAGATAAATTAATTGCTCTGAATCCCTTTCTTGATAAACATGATGTTATGAGAGTAGGGGGAAGATTGAGATACTCAGATCAAGAATTTGATGCTAAACATCCTATTGTATTGAGTGGGTAACATAGCTTAACAAGATTGATAATTGAAGAGGAGCATAAACGACTAATGCATTCAGGGCCTCAATTGTTGCTTGCCTCAGTAGGATTAAAATATTGGCCTACTGCTGGCATGAGTGCCATAAAAAAGATAACGCGCAATTGCATAATTTGTTATAGGCAAAAACCGATTCCAATTAGTAACCTCATGGCAGATTTACCTGAAGATAGAGTAAAGATTAGTGGTCCATTTAGTCATACAGGAATTGATTATGCAGGGCCCTTTTTAATAAAAGACAGAAGGGGTCGAGGGAGTAAATTGTATAAGTAAAAACGCAAACATACGCCTTATGTTTGCGTTTTTATATGTTTTACAACTAAGGCAATGCACCTTAAATTGATTACCGATCTATCAACAGAGTCGTTCATTGCTTGTCTTAGGCGATTTTCTTCGAGACGTGGCAAACCTCAATGTATTCACTCTGATAATGCAACTACTTTTGTAGGGGCAAAAATGAGCTGCAGGAATTGTACAATTTCTTAAGCATTAGCGGTGGCATAATTGGCGACATTTGTGCTAATGACAACATTCAATGGAAATTTATTCCACCTCGTGCACCTCATTTTGGAGGGCTCTGGGAATCAGCCGTAAGGTCGTTTAAATATCACTTGTCTAGAGTAGTCGAAAATAACAATTTATTATATCACGAATTTGAGACAATATTAGTACAGATTGAAGCGATACTCAATTCCCGCCCCATGTATTCCATTTCCAATGATCCAAATGATTTCCTTCCACTTACACCGGCGCACTTCTTGATTGGAAAACCCATAGTTGCTGTCCCGGATCCAGATGTGACTGAACTCAAAATTAATAAGTTGTCACGATTGCAACTACTGCAAAACATACAACAGGGATTTTGGAAGGTATGGTTACGCGAATATTTTTCATCATTACAACGGCGCAACAAATGGACTACACATAAACATCAGTTAGACATCGGTTGGTTAGTTTTAATACAAGAAGGAAACTTACCTTCCTGTAAATGGCACACTGGTCGAGTGGTGCAATTGCACCCTGGAAAAGATGATAGTGCGTGTTGTGACAGTGAAAACTCTACGTGGTACATTTAAAAGAGCTGTGACAAAACTGTGTTTGCTTCCAATACCTGTAACACAAAACTGATTTATGGCTACTTACCTTTATGAATATGTACTTATCTGATGATTTGTTTGAACGTTTGAATTTTCTCTTGATGTAGAGTTTATATATTTTTTCCAGTTGCATTTATATGATTGTGCAAAGATATGAATTATAGTATTATGCATTGTAGGATATTTGTTTATGTGTGGATTATTATTCAATTTAATAGGATTGTGTATGTACTTCTTGTTATTGTATTGAACATATTTATTTATTTATGTATTTACTTTACAAGTATGGACCGATAACGGGAAAATCCCACGAGGATCGGGTCCCATTAAACTAAACTATATGGAGAAAACAAAAAATCGGTATATACAAAAAATTCAAAAACACAAGTGGGCGATATTATAAACTGGACAAGTGATACAGTGATCTCCTGACTGACACGACTGACTGAGAAAAAATGTCAACACCAACGGCATTGTTGCATGATGCCGACAACCGAACCACAAGTGAATTCTTCATGAAATTTGTCCTGGCGGTAGGCACACGGAACAACTCTCGGTCGCGAAGATGACTCGCGCAGGCATTCAGGCTAAACCGTTCCAAGAGGACAGGCGAGTCAAACTGGCCACGAAACAATTTTGTGACAAAAATGACCCCACCACACAGTCTACGGTCCTCCAAGCTGAGCAGTCCAAAGCGGCGACACAAATCAGCATAATGTAAACATTCTAGGTTGACCTTATACTTCAGATGCCGCAAGAATTTCCGCTGTACCTCCTCGATACGGTTCACATACACCGCATACTGCGGGCACCAGACGGATGAGCAGTATGAGAGGTGGCTGGCAACAAACGCGTGGTATAGTGTGATTAAGGAACGAGGGTCGCTGAAGCCACCCGAGGTCCGCAATACAAATTCCAGCATGCGAAATGCCCTCCGCGCGATAAAATCTATATGGCAATCAAAGATCAACCTACCATCAAATACTACTACTCCCAGATCTTTAATAGTGGAAACTCGTCCAATCAAGTTATTATCTATATTATAATCATATATCGTAATGGACTTATTTCTAGAGAATGATATTACATGGCATTTCTCGTAATTGATAACTAACTGATTATTTTTACAAAAGGTGCTAAAGTTATCTAAATCTTGTTATAAGAGGTTGCAATCAGTGGAGGATCGGATGGGAAGGAAGATCTTCATGTCATCGGCGTATAGAAGGTATCTCGCATGCCGGAAAATTAGAACAATATCATTAATGTACAACAGAAACAGCAGCGGCCCCAGATGACTACCCTGCGGCACACCCGAAGTGACAGGAATGATGTTCGACGCGAAGCCAGCCACATATACCTGCTGCGGTCGGTTTGAAATGTACGATTCCACCCATCTCAACAAACTTCCGGCAATTCCGATACGACCCAGCTTGGCGACCAACAGACCATGATCAACCTTGTCAAAAGCCTTTGAAAAGTCTGTATACATTGCATCGACCTGCACGCCCCGGTCCATCGATTCCAGCAAAAAGTCCGTGTATTCAAAGAGGTTTGTTTCCACCGACCGACCAGAAAAAATACCATCCTGATGAATAGTAATATGATTCTTTACATTAAAAAATAAGACATTATAAACAAGTTTTTCAAAAAATTTTCCAAATTGTGACTGTATTGAAATAGGTCTGTAATTTTGTACTGATGTCCTATCACCACTTTTGAATATAGGCACGATGTATGCGGACTTCCAAACGGTGGAGAAAACTCCGGTTGTCAAAGACTTGTTAAAAATAATGAATAAGGGGACCGCCAAGCTCTCCGCACAGCGCTTTAATAACAGCGGCGAAACACCGTCCGGTCCCGCCCCCTTGCTCTCATCGACGGACCTAAGCGAACACAAGATGTCTGATTCGCGAATTGATAATGACGTCAGATCGACTCCCCCAACCGACACACCATCACCACCAACCACAGTTGCTGAGGGCAACTGTTGCTCGTAGACAGAACCAAAATAATCGGCAAAGAGATTGCATATATTAGTCCCGCCATTCACAACACGGTCATTGAAATTCATGGAGACGGGCATGGCATGACCAGAGCTTCGCTTGCTCCTCGCAAATCTCAAAAAATGTTTCGGTTCAGATCTAAAGAATTTTCGGCATTTTTGACAAATGTGTCGTAGTCAATAGCAATTAGATGTTTGGCGTGACGCCGCAGTAAGCTGAAGGAGAGATAGTCTAACCTATTATTGTATTTTCTCCACTTTTTATGTAATTTATTCTTCTCCTTCACTACCCGGATGGTTCCTGAAGAGAACCGACTGAGAAACATTCGTCTACGAGCATATCGGCACGGTACGTTTTTCCGGATAGACGCCCACAGGTGATAATAAAACAAACTAACCGCATCGTCGACAGATTTTCCAGCCAACAGAGTTAAGATCAGCATCAATAGCGGCAAAGTTGCCTTTATAAAAATAATAAGACCGAGTTGACATATTATTACCTAAATCTTTAACAACGGAACAGAGTAGGTCAAATTCCAATGTGACATGAGCGATATCTTCGGGTACAAGCAGGTCGCACGACACCGTCAAACCACGTATTGAATGAGCGTTACACAATACTAAGTCCAAAATGTTACCAGAAGCGTTACAGTAATGGTTGAACTGCTGAAGGCCACATAATGACAAACAATCAGTAAATTCAACCGCTCTAATCGAAGCACCAATAGACGGGGTGCAAGGCAACTTATCGCCAACTCTGGACCAAGAGATCTCAGGCAAGTTGAAATCTCCACAGCTCAAGAATAAGTCATCAGGGTGCTTCTCAACAATAGAAGACACATTCTTAATAAAAGACTCGAGTGCAAGTGAATCCCTCGGTGGTATATACACGCAACAGACATGCAACTTACGACTGCAGCACAAAACAGTCACCCAAACTGCCTCCTCAGAAGTGGACCATGCAGGCCGCGCACTGCCAGCCAAACTATCAGCAACCGCAACCAAGACACCACCACCGCGCACATCAACACCATCACGCTCGCGATCCCTACGAAAAACACTGTAATTGCCCGGAAAAAAATCGCTAGAGTTCATATCCGGAAGCAGTCATGTTTCGGTCAAGCAAATTATATGAGAATTGGAATTTAGGACACTGTTGTAAAAGGCAATCGATTTACCACGAGTACTGCGAACGTTCTGATAGTAAAAATTAACAGATGCCATCACAAAAGAAAACGCCACTAATGATTATTACATTCTCAACCTACTGGAGCTTATTCAGGGCTGCATCGGAGGTGACATGAACTATACGCATCATTTTTACGCATAAATATTTTGCAGCTTCTGGTCCACACATACAATAATCCTTTCTCACGCAAAACCTCCCTATCCCGTTTAAGGAGCATTTTGTTCTTTATGGTTAGATGTTCGTTGACATAGCAGCCATCAATGAGACCCTCAATCTTTAAGGCAGCCGGAGACTTAGCCTGTCTCGCCGCGCGCTTGGCCACGATCGCCGCCGCCAAAATGGAATCACGAACACGGCGATTAACAAAACGCACAATGATTGACTTCGGTCCGGGCGCGCGATCTCCAGAGTTGAAATGCGGCACACGATGGACGGCGTCAATCGCTACTTCAGGGATAGATACCTTCAGGGCATCTCCAACTGACTTCACTATGGAAACCACATTCTCACCGTCCCTCTCTGGAATACCGTTTATCTCCAGGTTGTTCCGTCTGGAGTATTGCTCCATATCTTCTATGCGATTGGTAAGATTAGTCACCTCATCCCTCAACACGGACGCATCATGCGAGATTTTATCTTTTGCCTTAGACTTTTCCGTTAGTTTTTTAACGTTTAACTCGATCTCCGACATTTGGCGACTACAAAAACTAATAGATTGCTTGATCTCGTCATAATCCAATTTCATCGCACGCATTTCGTTACGCAAGTGACGCAACTCATCGTAAACAATTTCAAGGGTGATCCCTTGATCTCTTTGAGAACGTTGAGGTGGAAGATCATCATCCGCATCGCAAGAGCGACGGACATTCAGTTGTGGGCTGAGAGCCTCGCGTCAGGCAGGGCATCTCCAAGAAGAACCCGCGCGCGATAGCGCCGTGATGTCTAGCTTGCCAAGATTCAAGCATTTCCCGTGGTACCAAGCGCGGCAGGAGATACACTGCAGACTGGGCGTGGCACTGCCGACAACCTGTCTGCAAGAACCGCACGTAGAAGGCATGACGACCTTTGACCAACGTGCAGAAAATTCACTAAAATTAGCCAAAACTCGCACCACAATGATAATTACGCCACGAAAACTTCACAAAGCAAAGACCTAACTGCAGGCATACGTAAGCAAAATTTCAGAATTATTTACCGAGTTTATAATACACTTTAAGCTAAAACTCAGCGAACAAAAGTTACCACGATGATATGATGTCACATATGATATGATGGATTCATTTTTTTTTTGGTTGTTCGATTTCAATATTTGATAATTTGGTTTGAAGCCTGTTCAACGTGGGGCAGAATGTTAAGATTTAATTTGATAATATTGGTTATGAGTAGTTGTTTTGATTTCCGGCTTCGGTTGACCTATTTCGCAGAAAACCGGTATGACACCAGTCTTGTGGTTAACATCGTCCGAAGAACCTATGTGAAGTTAGCCCCCAGCCCCCTCTTATGGGAACTTACGTGTATCGAAAAACACTAATTACTCCACTGTCTTAAGAGATACCGCAATGAAGCTAACACTGTTCGAAAGAACGTTCTTTGGCCAAACCAAAAGTGGAAATGCCCCGTCTCAAATATTTAAATTAGTATATGTAATTAATACCTTCCGAGATGTCACGAAAATTTCGTAAAAATCGGGATGTTTGAGAGTCTGTATCTCGTTGACCCATTGTTCAATTTTAACAAAATAAACGCCATTCCATTCCCTATTCTTTTAACTGTTGATATCTGGAAATGCCCGGTCACAAATTGGAAGGGCTGAGGTAGTACAGGTGATCAACCGTCGCCGTGCTGCGCGAGAGCCTGTGTTTAACTTCCAGCCCCCTCTTATGGGAACTTACGTGTATCGACAACACTAATTACTCCACTGTCTTAAGAGATACCGCAATGAAACTAACACTGTTCGAAAGAACGTCCTTTGGCCAAACCAAAAGTGGAAATGCCCCGTCTCAAATATTTAAATTAGTACATATAATTAATGAATACCTTCCGAGATGTCACAAAAATTTCGTAAAAATCGGGATGTTCGAGAGTCTGCATCTCGTTGACCCATTGTTCAATTTTAACAA
Organism: Aphodius granarius; assembly: GCA_963971325.1. Taxonomy (NCBI): domain Eukaryota; kingdom Metazoa; phylum Arthropoda; class Insecta; order Coleoptera; family Scarabaeidae; genus Aphodius; species Aphodius granarius. The sequence goes on along the minus strand of OZ020222.1, from coordinate 17,600,375 downwards.
AATAAACGCCAATCGATTCCCTATTCTTTTTACTGTTGATATCTGGAAATGCCCGGTCGCAAATTTGAAGGACTGAGGTAGTACAGGTGATCAAACGGCGCCGTGCTGCGCGAGAGCCTGTGTTTAACTTCCAGCCCCCCTCTTATAGGAACTTACGTGTATTGAAAAATACTAATTACTCCATTGCCTTAAGAGGTACCTTAATGAAAACGACACTCTTCGAAAGAACTTTCCTTGGTCAAGTTAAAAATGGAAATGCCCTGTCCAAAATATCTAAATTAGTATATTTTAAAATTAGTATATGTAATGAATACCTAATGTGGTGACCCACAAATTTGTCAAAAATCGCAATTTTTAAAACACTGTCTTGTTGACTCATTGTTGAATTTTAACAGAACTAACACCAATCGATTCCCCATTTCCTCCATTATATAAATTTGGAAATACCCGGTCGTAAATCTGAAGGGCTGAAGTGGTACAGCTGAGCGACCGTCGTCATGTGTTGAAGTTTCAGTCGCCCTCTTATGGGAATTTACGTATATTGAATAACACTAATTACTCCACTGTAAAGATACTATAATGAAGGTAACACCGTTTAAAAGAGTCAGCAAAAATCGACGTATTTGATTGGCTGTAACATTATTTGTTTTTAACAGTTTCATAAATGGATCTGCTTCTAAACTATAAAAATATATAACTCGAATGAAAATTGGCAGTTTGTGGAGTAATATCGAAATTTGATAATAAGGAGAATAAGAAATTCATTATTTACGAATGCTAATTACGCATTTGAGACCGGGCATTTCCATTTTTTATTTGACTAAAGAACGTTCTTTTTAATACTCGTACTGTTACTTTCATTACGGCATCTCTTAACACGTAATTAGTGGGAGGCTGAAAGTAAAACGTCAGCGTTCTCGAAACACGGCGACGGTCGCTCACCTGTACTACCTCAGCTCTTCAAATTAGAGAGGGCATTTCCAAACTTCTATAGTGCAGAGAATGGGGAATCAAATCTTATCAGTTTTGTTAAAATTGAACAACAGGTCACTGAGATATAGTCTCTCAAAGATTCTAATTTTTGCAAGATTTGCGGGTTATATCGTCAGGAATTCATTAATTACATATACCAATTTACAATATTGAAACCGGGCATTTTCACTTTTAACTTGGCCAAAGAACGTTATTTCGTGTAATTAGTGTTTTTCGGTACACGTAAGTTCCCATAAGAGGGGGGCTGGAAGTCACTGGAAACACAGGCCAGCGCATAACACGGCGACGGTCGCCCACCTGTACTACCTCATCTCCTTCAAATTTGCGACCGGGCATTTCCAGATATCAATAGTAGAGGGATTAGGGAATCGAATGACGTTTATTTTGTTAAAATTGAACAATGGGTCAGCGAGATACAGGGTCTCAAACATCCCGATTTTTACGAAATTTTTGTGACATCTCGGAAGGTATTTATTAATTGCATATACTTATTGACATATTTGAGACCGGGCATTTCCACTTTTGATTTGGCCAAAGAACGTTCTTTCGAACAGTGTTAGTTTCATTGCCGTATCTCTTCGGACAGTGGAGTAATTAGTGTTTTTCGATACACGGAAGTTCCCATAAGAGGGGGGCTGCGGGCTAACTTCACATAGGTGTCCGAAGAACACGTAAATTTTACAGTCTACTCTATCGAATTAAACAGAGTGAATTGTGTGTTGTTGTCAGAACTGAGAACATTAGAAGGTTATTAGAGATAAAGACGTAACGAAAGATCGCAAAATTCCGTCCAATAGGTCGTAATAGTCACACTCTTTGTGTTGCGCGCCACTTACATTGGCTCTGTTCGAGCAGCTGTCACGAACTATTTCGTTATTAGTTTTTTCGATGACACAAATCCTCTGTCACTAGGTGCTTTCGGGTTGGGTGCGTTACTCCCGAACGTTACGCTCTTGGCAAATCGAACTCTTTTATGGAGGGGAGTTACGCACAGGCAGGAAAACATCAGGCAGATCGTTTATGAAAATCAAAAATAAAATTGGTCCCAAAATTGATCCTTGTCGCACACCAGACAATATTTGGCACAGCTATGACCTATCTGAGCCGTATCTCACATATTTGTGTCGATTAGATAGAACGTGAGACGAGGTTGGTATAGTCTGCACATAATAGACCGTCTCCAAATTCGAAAGTATCAGGCAGATCGCTTGTGAAAATAAAAATAAAATTGGTCCCAAAATTGAGCCTTGTGGCGCACCAGACAATATTTGGCCCAGCTCTGACCTATCTGAACCGTATTTCACACATTGTTGTCGACTAGACAGATAAGACGATAATAAACCACACGCTGCAGGCGATACATGTACATCTTACTGAGCAATGTAGTGGAGACATGCAGTCAAACGGCTTGCAAAGGTCCAAAAAGGAAACGGAGCAATATTCCCGATTTTCTAACCAGTCGATGATTTGGTTGCCAGAGTGTTTGTCAATCGCACCACCCGTCGAACGTCCCGATCGTACTAAGTAAGCCGTACTGTTTATCAGAGAAAAGATTGTTATTTTCAAAATATGCCATTAACTGTTTTTTACTTTCCGACTCCTAGAAGGAAAGTATTGTAATCGACGGAAAAAAAAAATTGAGATTTTAGCGGAAATACGTGTTTTGGGGTCCCCTGAACCGATTGCAATGATTTCTGGAAAATGTATGTGTGTACGTGTGTATGTGTATATGTGTGTATGTGTGTATGTGTGTATGTGTGTACGTATGTCCGTGAACACGATAGCGCCCAAACGGAACAACGGTTCGAGCTGAAATTTGGCATACATATTTAGAATCACCAGGGGACGAACTGGATTGTTTTTGGTGACAATCTGACAACCGGAAGTGGCAGTTGTCAAATACATTTTCTTAGTGATTCATCCGATTTGGACCAAACTGACACCACCTCATTCTGCAGTGACATTAAATATGTATACAAATTTACAGATCAATGGGATGAGCGGTGTAGGCACTATAAGAGTTTATACCTATCGGGCGCCTTCGGTTTGTGTCGTGATGAAGGGCTCACGGATGGCTCACTGTATGTGTCAGCATTTATGCAGCCACATGTCTTCGGCTCGCGATCGAAGAATAAATAAACATCTCGCAGAAAAATACAGATACGTGACCGTATAATATTATGGTTATTTGTATCGAAAGGTGCCTTGTGTTATGATCTAATAGTAGTATTATTATCTTACGGACATACGTTTAAATGTCAACATTGTAGTCGGAAAGTTGGGTGAGGGCCACCCCAGATATTTTAATATATGCTCAAAAATCTTCGATACAACTGCTAATAGGTCTATAAATTCCCGCTTCATTAATGTCACCATGTTTAAATATTGCAACAATGCTAGCGATTTTTAAAATGTCTGCAAAATGATAAGCAAAGGTTGGCGCCAACTGTTGGCGCAGCTGTTACAGCTCGATTAGATCATTATGCGTAT